>CM076582.1:497384396-497840397 GCA_034641835.2 Pinus albicaulis | reverse complement strand
GAAAAAAAAAAAAAATATATATATATATATATATATATATATATATTAAAACATATATATATTACTATACCTTAAGTCCTTTTAAAAATATATGTTGCGGCATTTAGAACAGTAAGACATTAAACAAAAAATATAACCAAAGTTCTAAAATAATTTTCGTGGACTTTAAGAGATATTATGCAAAATAATTAAATTGGATTTACCGCATCCATTTTCCGCGCTGCAACTGTGCACTAAGGTTGTGCAATCGCTCTCCTATTGGCTGCTGGTGGAGTCCGACAGACTTCAAACGAGCTTCAAGCGAAATGCATATTTCATTCTCACATCCATTTTGGAGCTGGGTGACTGGACATTGGAGTTGTGCGATCAAGCGCTGATTGGTGGAGAGTTTTGTTGCATTGGCAGTGGTGGGGACCTCCATGTCGTGGCCTAATTTAAATAACAAAAAAATTGGGGGTAAAGAGAAACTGGTTGGTGAGGTTTTATGGAGTGTATGATAGAGTTTTAAACTATGGTTGCAGAGGATTTATGGAGCAGAGGATTGTGTGGTCAACCCACGATATTACAAATCAAAATATGCCTATGACCATGATAAAAAATATGAACTTGCAGGGTATTAAATGCTGGTTTTAATACACAGTGGCGTGCAGGCAAACACAAAATATTTCTGAGCTCACGCCCTTGTAGTTGAATTTAAAAATTCAACATTCTTCGCGCTAAAATTGGAAGTAGCTTCTCTCAGAATATGGTACTTGAAAGTGAGTTTTGGATTCACTGTATGAAGCGATAAGCTAATATCCCCTCCTTCACCTGCAAACACAATTACATGTCATCTATTTATCTTGAGATAAATCAATAAGTGAACAGTTCAAATAAAGCACGGCGTAGTCTAATTAGGTTACAATTTCACTTATAAAACAATTGAAATTTTGGTATAATTTTGAGAAAATCTAACTCCAAATATTAAAAATTTAGATTACAATTAACATTTTGAACCCAAAAGTTCTTGATCCATATCCTCAATTTAAACAATCCCAAAATAATAAGAATTTTTTTTTTTAATTTTTTTTTAATTTTTAATAAGTTCCAACAGAAATTTTTAGATCTAGAAGAGAAATTTGGCCTCGTTAGACAACGCCGGCACTAAGGCACATAGTGAATGACTAAGCAATATCGGGACCTGTGGTTGTAGTTGTCTGTTTTGAACGTTTCCGTCAAATACACTTTCATACATATATGGATGCAATTAATCCAGCCATAATGGTTACCACGCCTAGAGCTATCGGAAGCGCCTTAGAGGCTTTCCCTCCTGCAAAATTACACAAATAGGGTTGGTAAATAGCTATGTTTAGTTCACAGAATAAAATCTTTACAGAGGCAGTATATCCCTCCTCACCAGCGTAAACTATGGTGACAGAAGTACGTTTTAGTGCACCGAAAATATTGAAAAAACAAATTTCTTAATTCAAATCGTAGTTTCTACGTAGCGTGCTCCATTAGCTCCAGTTGCACATGCCGTGGCCAAATTATTCAAAAATACCGGCAATGGATATCTTTGACCGACCGACAACTAAGCACGACCGGAAATTTATTAGGGAGAGATCTCTCCAACACTGGGCTAAGATATAGGTTTCCCTATAATCCGAAAAATCAGTGTAGAATTTCACTGCAGCAAAAAGTTTGGGATTCTGCAGATCTTTTTCGATAGTATCTGAGAGGACTTTCCCTAGCATTTCCGAACAGCTACTGAGAATCTGCGAATCTACGGATTTACCTTTTAGCTGTATCTGCGAATCTTGTTTTACCTTCTAGATACAGATTGGGGCTCCTGCAGAAGCTCTGGCCTGTTTGGATGCTCTTACTCGTGAGCACCAAGACCCACATCGGACTGTGAGCATCGGAATTGACCCACAACTTGATCAATTTATGGTAAATTTTTCCGATGATTTATCATTTCCTTTTCGCAGTAATGATGCTCAAACAATTGATCGAACAAAGGAGTTTCCAAACACGTTACTTGTGATTATTCTGTTAGTCTAAACTTGTAAATAGAGCATATAACTTCCATTGCCTGATTATTTGAAAAAATGGTCAAACAGATTCGCTTCTAAGCTTACTGAAAACAAGACTAGGTCAAATGGATTCGCTTATGAGAATACTGGAAAGTTGAAACAAGAGCACTCCAGATGTTGAATTCTCTCTTTACCAGTAGGCAAACTCAAGCCCCATCTAGCCTCTTTTGAATTAAATATTGAACATGAAACTTCTTAGTGATTGAATACTATTCTTGATTGCTCAGAATCTCTCACTAGCTGCTGCTTTGTTAAAGGGTAGTTTCACTAGCTGTTTTGTTAAAGGGTATAGGTTTCATAACATGTGAGAAGCTTTTGTTTATTATAATATTAAGGAGTTTTTGTTTATTGTAATATTTTATATATACCAGTAGCCACTTATGCGTTAATCAAAATTGTCTATAAATAACTGTTAATTAGAATTAAAGATGAAACATACACAAAGAAGGAACTAAGCATAGAAAGTAAAGTTAAAGATATGAAAGTAAGAACATCAAGCTTTTCTTGAAGATAAAGATGAAGTGAAGGGTAAATATATTAAACTTGGTGATAGGTTTGTGAAGAAGGGTGAGAACCTTGGTCATTTTACATTTTAGGTTGAAATTAGTCCTGCTATGATATGAGTTAAATCATGGAGAGTTTGCAGGCTTGTGTTATATTTAGCTACATTTACATTTAATAATGCTTATATGCATCAATTATCCATTTTATAATAACATAGATTATTTTATACCAACAATATAAATCTATATTATTGTTGTCCTGTCCCCTAAGCTATTCCTACTATCATACTATCCAATACCACTCTTTTCACATTTTTCACTTTATGATAAAAATATTTGATGCCAATTTGATGGTCATAAGTATTATTTTGATGCCAATTTGATGGTCATAGGTGTTCACACTCTTAAGTGTATGATCTTAAGTGTATCACTGATCACACTCTTAAAAGTGTATGACTCATCACACTCTTATTCAGAATCTGTCTGATAGCACTTCCAAAATTAAGACAATGCATCTAACAAGAGTGTGGTTCCCTATTTTTTCTCACCTATGATCCTACAGACATGCTTGTTATTGCATCCTTGCTTATTAATTTCCATGCTAGACATATGGCATGCTTTTTTTATTATGGATCACTAATGGCCATGGGATCAACATGAGTTCATTTAGAACTATTTATCCTATTAATGTTTCATTACAAGCTTGTTTTATAATTGATGGTATTAAATGTCTAAAGGGTTTTGATTCAAGATAGTTGGTTGTTTAATTGAAGATTTTCTTATAGAGAAAAATACGTAGGTTGTGTGTCCGCTCATCATTTAGTGTCCATTGAGCTTATAGATAATTTAATAACAACCATTAAACAATAAACCTAGTATGTATTGGCAACCCTCAACAACATTTTTAATGCACTATAACACAACACTAGTACAACATTGATCCTTGCCAAAATATAACCTAAGGAACTCAATTGTTTCATCCTATATTCAACATGTACATACATAAATAGATGAAGGTCTTTCAAACTCATAACAACTTTTTTTTTTTTTGTGAATTTGATAGGTCCTTACTATTTTCTATTATCATAAAAAGCAGATTGTATCATATACAAAGTTAGTGGCCTCAACCTGCCATAGGAAACCAGGTCTGTTGGCCACCTTAACGCATTGAAATCCAGCCAAAATTGAAATTATTTCCTTCTTCTACTTGCCACAATGGCCAGTTTACTGTTTAAAGCATTAACTAAATGACAATTAAAAACATAAACACTATCTGCAAAATTCATAAAACATAGGTTGGGTTACTACCCATCTGAAGAGTCTATTGGTGCAGGATCCTTAGCAATGGAACCAGGCATGTGCACTTGCTGCATCTGTTAAATCTTCTTTTCAATTCGGCCTATTTGAGCTGTCATTTGGTATTGTGACACCTTGATTTGCTGGGGCTGAATGGTAATATCCTGAAAAAGTGTAATAACTGACGATGTTTCATTCCCTTGCCCTAGATGAAGACTTTGCATTGCTTTAGCTAGGACACATTTCATTATCCAGTATGTATGAACAGTTTGATTAAACAGTGAGAGACACCCTCTTGTATTTCCTGGATCAATAATGAAATCCATTATTTCCTCCTCCGCGTCATTATCCTCCTCATTACTATGGCTTTCTTTTTCCCATCCCTGAATTTTATTCTTGATTTGGGGAGGGTTCCCAAGAGAATACACTTACGAGATATTCTGTAATGTCTCTTTCTTAGTCTTCCTGCCTCTTTTACTAGTCTCAGCTGTGGGTTTTACTATCTTCTTCTTTCCTTTGTCCTAAGTATTGACCTTATTCTTCTTCATTTGCCTCTTCACCATAGTTTTGTTCTTAATTTTCTGCTGAAAATATGTGTATACTATCTGTGAGCCTGTATGACCGAAGAACAGAGATATAACAGTTAAACTTTGCATTTTCAGGGATAAATCTTCATCTGGCACATAATTCGTAAAATGATTGTTGTAATTTCGTTGACTGAGGTAATTGACGAATAGATTTGGATAGTAAGGTTGTCAGATATAGAGACTTGGACAAAGGATATAAGCAAAATTCCCAATATGACAATGATCTTTTATTTCTTCTAAACAGAGACCATAAAATTTACCTTCACTTCGATTACCACTAGTATTCGAGATATGCTCATACTGTGACCAAACCAGATAGACAAAATATTCACAGAAACTATTATGAATTTCCCCTATGGTTTTACAGAGTTGCAAACATGGTATTTTTAAGATGATCCCCTACCTAAAACATACGAGGCATTCATACAGACAACAGAGGCCCCAATTATCCCCTAAGTCATTTAGATTTACCAAACAAGGGCGGAAACATGAGCAAGAAAACTTGCCAGATTCCTCAAATGAGGTCACTTGTCCAATAAGCCTAGATTCAACTCCATGCATCAAGAAATTATAATAATTTGAAAACAATTTCAATTTCCCATCTGAACTAAACTTGCATGCATGCATGAAATACATAAAGGTTATGAAATGGGACTCTATGACGCTACAGGGATCACGAAAACGAGGTTGAATGGATTTCTATAGTACTAATAAATTAGAATTCCTGACCTTTCGACTGTTGATAACCAAATGCATTCCACACACTTTGAATCCTTCTCTATCAAGGCTCATCTGACAATTAATAACTAAAAACATAAGGTTGGAATAGAGAGTTACATACCCCTGAACCCACACTTGAAACCCCTAAACAATGTTTGCATCGGTACCTGCCCTGAAATCTCCGCGCCTCCTGGTTTGAAATGGTTTCTTCCTATTCCCCATTTGCCTCCTTAGGCTTTCCTTATTTTGCATATTCTGACGCTCTCCTAACACTCCATCCTATCTTACTAAATGCGCCATCATTACAACTAATGCAGCGTACCTGGTGATATGCATGCTCGCTGAGTTCTCACGCTTGTGCCGCTGTCTAGTTAGTGCGATCACCTTCCACCTGCCTTGTGGCACTTGACAGTATGCACCCCGATCGGGAGTGCAAACTCATAACAACTTTACTGAAAGTGGTTTCATTATATATGACAAAAGGAATTAAAATGAATGATCAACAAGAAGATATATATATATATATATATATATATATATATATATATATATATATATATATATATATTATTTTGCTTCTTGTAAATTTGGCAGGACTACATCTTCATCATGTTCAATATATCACCTTATCTAGGTGTGGAATTGAACCAATGACTTCACATCAAGGAGTGCCTTAACAAAGCACCTGATAACCATATATAAAACTAAATAAATTAAAAAGTACTTTTATTAATGTGAATCATTTAAAAAAATTGATTCATCATAAACTGAAATATACATATATTAATATACATTTTTTACTAGAGAAATTTGTGTATTTTTCATGACCTTAAAAACAAAAAACATACCTGTATAAATGATGGAAAGAAAAAAAATGAAATAAAGAAACAGCCACAACTAGAACTACCATTCACTACAATTAAATAACCCTCACATTTGACATCTCTACATTTTGTTAACCATTGTGAGGTAAATATATTCTATAGTTCACACTAATATTTTAAAAGACAACATGTATACAGTAATATGATTCCCATAAATATGTAAGAAAAGAAAAACAAGTAGAAACTCTAATGTATTCCTCTTTAATTATTCAATCCAAAAAACAAATACATCCGTATTTATATCTATGAAATTACTTTATTTCACATTTTTGAAGTTTGTGTTTTATGTTTCCGAGGTCCACATTGTTAAACATGGCACTTGTCACATTCCAAATATTTTGCGCACTTTATCTGTTTCTGCACCATTCCCAACCATACAAGTGCCATTCACCACCATTTTCGCCGGCGGCTCTAAGAAAGGTGTTGCCAGACGTTCATATTCTTCAAACCCCATCTCATTCATTCGTTCGTATTGATATTCGTGGGTTCGATTTTCATATCTTCCATTCGAAATTTGAAACAACAGGAGCTTTAAACAGATAGAAGACGAAATATGTTTATCAAATCATAAAAAAGTAGAGAAGGCCGTCAGGCTAGACATGTAAGGAGATGCGTTCTTGTGGACTTCTCGAAGCCAATTCGAAAATTTAATTAATACAAATTGATAACATTCGAAAATTCGCAATGAACAAGGTCATGACATGGAAGAGAAATGCATGTGAAAGCGATAATCAATTCAAAGGATGATTTAGTGGTTGCTGCTCGAGGATACCAATTAAAGCAGCCGTCGCAAGGGGTTTTGAAGAAAATGTGGAAAGCTAAAAGTTTGAAGTTCTAATCTCTCACCTTATTGACAACTCCGGCATGGATACATATGCTATTAAGTGACTTAGCATATTAAATTATTGAGTATTATTAATGGTTGAAATATTTTATTAGAATTTAAATGCGTCATTGGGGTATTGGAATTTGGGTGGATATGATCATAATCATGATTTTTTTCTATATTAACAATAAATCTAATTAACATATATTAAACAATTAATAAAAATTATTGAAAATTATTTTTTATAATAAATTATATAATTTATTTTACATACTTTTTAAATTAAAAAATAGTTATTATTTATTTTTGTTAAAATGTATTTTATTTCAAATAAAAATTATTTTATTTTAATTTGGATTTTTTTGTTTTTTTTCTTTTCATTTTATGGTAATAATATCAAATTAAGATAGGGTGACACGAAGGGGAGAGATTCTCATTAAGCCTGAAGGAATAATTGTTGATGATTATGCTTGGGGCTTGGGAAAGAAGATCAACAACTAAGCTTACGACTTATATGTTGGACTCAATTTAGATCATCAAAAGAGACATAAGGAAATGAATATCCTCGGTGGTTCACTCTTGGTGATAAAACATATGAGAGCTAACTCTTCAGCGCGTAATAACAAGTTAAATAAGATACTCAACAGAGCCCTTGGCATGCTCCCTCTCTTTGGGAAACTACAATTTTCCCATATTCTAAGAGGACTAAATAAGGAAGTAGATACTCAAGCCGGTATGGCTTGCCAAATGAAATAAGGTTGCAACAAGGTCGATCAAATGGAAGGTTATTTACCCATCCCTTAAGTCTTTAAATGAAAGTCTCAATTTTGATGATAAACTTCATCTCCTTCAACAAGGATCGTATCCAAAAGTTGCAAAACATGGTTACAAATGATTTTATAATTCATAAAGTCCCTCCTTTCCTCCCCTCAGGCAAAATCACCCTCCCTCCTTGTATTTCCTTCTCCCTCCCCGCCGCCCCCCTCACCGCCACATCACTCTCCACATCACCCCTCCTCTAGTCTCCCTTTCCTGGGCTCTACATCATCCTCCCCCTCCACCCTTGCCTCCTCGTCATCCTCCCCCTCACCCCTCCTCCCGATATCCCTCCCTCCATCTCATCCTCCATCACTGTCTGTGCCACCTCTCCCCTCACATCTGGCATCAACTAAGTAAAATCCTCCCTAATAATTCAACACGAGGCGACAATCCTAAGAAATAAATACCACTTCACATGGAGGAAATGTTAAGTGTGGGAACGTTACTTTTTGTTCCTCGTATCTGGGTTCATAGCATGAATAAGAAAACTATCTCCATGCAAAAATCCGTAGAGATAGAGCCGTGCTTACTTCCTCTAGTATGGATCATATAGTTCACGGGAGTGAAGGTTCAAATGCTTTAGGTAAAATTCATTTAAGGTGCAAGGGAAATCATGGAAACATAGTGGAATCCCAGAGGTATGTTTTCTGCCTCTCAAAGCCACATGAGGCTTATGTTCGGTCAACTCTATAAATTGTTGAATAACTATCTAAACCTCTGCAATAGGAAGGTGTTTGACTTTGTCCTGAGGGTTATAGGATATAAGACTCTTTGGCAGAGCCTGGGCAGTGAGTGGATGGACTTGGTAGTTGGGGGAAGCTCATTCCCGTGGTCGGGTGAGTGTCAATTCCTGTTAAATCTGGTCAGGCGAAGAGATCGAAATTGGAATGAGCATACAACTGAGTCCCACTGTGAAAGGTCCTTCTTCTGCTTGAACATTTGGGGTTTCGTTGGGTTTTCTGTCCCTTAATGTCAATTGGGTCACTCAAAAAGGTCTCAAAGTCTCACTTTTAGTTATCTCTCTGTGTCAATTATCTCTTTGCATCAATTTTCTCTTGGCATCATGGAAGCTAGCTCTTGGGGACGTTAATGCCTACGCTCGGGTAAGTTGGTTGGTTGTTCTGAAATTAAGTGGGAAAGGTTCCCTCCTCTAGCCTCTTACTCCCCTCCCACCTGTGGATCATGTGAAAGGGAACACTATGAATTGTGGGAGGGTATGGTAGATCTACAAAAGAGTATTAGAGAAAGAGAGGAAATGCTTGTGAAATGCAGGAGATGAACGTCGAGAAGAGAAAAAAAATCCAACAGTTGGAGGACAAAGTCGATGCCCCGAGAAGAAAAATTAAATATCTCCAAATTCAGTTGGTTATGCAGAACTCCCAACCAATGGGAGAAACCATGGGCTTCAATCTTGAATGACCAGTTGACTCATAGAATTAATCTTCTTAATATGTCTGCGTAAAATGTTGAATTTTAAATGTATTTTGTTATTATGGAATTTCTTTAAGGTTTACACTAGGAAAATTTGTAGTCGCTTTGTCGCTTTTTGCAATTTTGAAAGACAAATGGGCTTCGATAAACAGTCTGAAGCTTATAAAGCCTATCAACAGCAATGCAATTGAATTGTAAATCTCATTTTCTTTGTTGCCACAACCGGGCGCGGATTAATACATATATGGTACTCTTTCTTGTTAAAAAAAAACAATATCAAGTTAAGTGTTTGGAAATTGTTTTATTTTATTTTAAATATGATTTTTTTTTTTTTAATTTGGATTATTTTTTTCTTTTAATGGTAATAATATGAGATTGAGAGTTTGAAAATGCTTTAATTTAACTTCAAAAAGAGAACATGGCATTAAATTTGTGGGTGATTTTAATATTTTGGTACAAAGATATTGATTTTGAATGCTATGTTTTTAATGATGTTGTAATTTTAAATTTGAAAATAGACTTGTGCTAGAATACATAATTTTAATTTTAATTTAAAAAATAAATGACATTTCTATTCATACCATTTCTCAATTTGAAATTTAATTTTAATTTTTTTTGCCAATAATATTAAAATATTATTAATACCATTATGAATTTTAAAAAATACATAAATAAATATCAGTTTATTTTAATAATAATAAAAAAACCTTCAAATAAATTAAAATTAAAACAATATTTTTCAAAAAATTTAAAACACCTCTAAATATTTATTAAACCAATATATTTTTTCATATATTCATTTAGAATATCAAAACTAGAAATATCCTATCAAGACAACAACACATGTTATTAACTAAATTACTTAAATTTTCTTGTGTTTCCATGGTATGAAAATTGTTTCCCCTTTTAAATTATCATAACCTAAAAAACTAGTAAACCTCAAAATTCCTTGGAAAACTATAACAACCAAAAAAAAATGAGGAAAAACACACACAACCGAAATACACACTAAGAATAGTTCCTAGAAGTATTTTAAGATGGGATTGATGTTTCGAATCCTGGAGAGGGTACCCATATGAGGATCCCATTCCAATGATGTTTCCTTTCATGAAAAAGTGCGTAATTAGGATCTTGCCTGAACTTGCATTCATTAACAAAATTTCAAAGCATTCAATGTTTAGATTTTTCCTTTTTCCTTTGGGCATTCAAATTTTGGATGGATAGGTAATTGAATTCTTCCTTTGTTGAGCATGATTTCCAGTGTTTTTAACTAAGCCTGTCTTTTTCAGTTAGACAATCATCTATAAAAGGTTAGCTAAACTATATTCATTGGTCAAAATTAGTTTTAAACTAAGACAATATGTTTCATAGTTGCATCTTTCGATTGAATAATGGTATTGCATTTTTTTTTACCTGTTTTGTTTTTTTAACTACATTTTGGATGAGCACATTTCATATGGAGCCCTAATTGTGTAATGATATGTTTGTTTAATTTAAAAACTAGAGTTGTTCTCTATTTTGGAACTGTGTTTACAATGGCTGATTGTTTTCCTTTTGTGCTTCAGCTTTAGCACCGGTAATTCCTCTCATTCTCTCTCTTGTGTTAATAATGTTTGAACACATAGAGAGTAAATTTTGGCTGCAAGGACTTCCCTCCGAGTTTATTTGATGAAGCATAGTCGGCAAAGGCTCTCACAACGTTGTCATGTATCCTACCCAAGTACACTTCGAACCCGAAACACCTATGCTAAACTAATATTTTCCTTACTTTGAGCTTATCCTTTCGCACAGTAACCTTTCCGCCTCCTTGGTTGCAGGTGAGGGTTTGGAGTCATGGACCTGCCGAGGTTATATCCTTCATGTTATATCTAGGTTTTTCAAGAAATTTTCTTTCTTTGTTTTCTTTTAGAGTTTTGTTCCATGTCCAACCTAGAAATATGGGTAGGGTTTGGCCTGTCTTGAAAGATTTCATAATTTTCTTGTTTAAGAATGGCTTATGCCTGAGTTGGAGCCCTAGGCTGTTGCTATGGTATAAGTCTTTGTAGTTGTTCCATTTTTAAGAGTTTACAGCGGTTTGTTGCAGGTCCTAGATGCTACTAGCCACCCATTACCAGGCTTCAATGTATATATTTTGTTTAATATATATATATATATATATATATATATGGTTCTTTCTTCATGCATGTTAGTTTTCTTTTTTTGCAAAGTTAATTTAAAGGTTGACTGACTAGCGTTCCCCCCATCTCTGTAATTTTGTGTATGGTAACAGAAACCTCCTTTCTGGTAACTGTATGAACCAAAGGTTGAAAATTAGGACGGGTCTTAGGCCGCCGTGCTTCCAATGGATGGCCTAGGACTAAACCTAGAGTGTAACATTCCATTATGTATGCATGCACCATATTTCTTAGTTTTCTTGCAATAACTTAATTCCTATCGATAGTTATGTAGTAAATTAATTCATTTGTAGTACCTTGAACTCTTAACAATATTTTTGCACTAAATTTATTTTGGTTTACGGGATAGTAACTCAAATTATTTGTCTGTAATCTTAATATTGTAACGATGTGATTTCTATAAATCAACTCCTTACTCAAACATTTCATTCGTTTATTTTTTTTTATTTGTTTAATTTTCGTCAAGGCTGATAAGGTCGACTCCTTCTAGTCGTCGACCTCTCTCAATCCACTAGCTAACCTATGGTCGATCAAGTTTGGACTGTTGTAGCAACATAGCTGGAACTAACCATCCCACATATAGTACTAAGTACGTCAGTCTCTCTCCTTCAATAGTCTCATAGCTAAATCGATCCTCAATTTACGATTTATAATCTACGGTTTTTATAATTTATAGGCCTATTACAGTTGTATGTTTAATTATTTATATATCTATATATTTTCATTTATAGCCACTGCAGTTCAACTCCCAACTGTTGGAATATTAATTCCAACTTCCCGTAGACAGTAGAACAACAAAAGAATTAAACTCTGATGGAGAAGGACATAGGCAGAAGTAGAAAGACGACAAAATTAATTTTGATGGGATTGAAAGACAGCATCAGCAGAGAGTTTCGTTTTTTTGTTTGACAAGAAACCAAGCATTCAACCCAGCACCTAACGCAATGAATCCTCCACCAACCATTCGATTTGAATTAACGCACAACCAACAACACATTCCGGGGGGCAGCAAGCTTGAGTTGCAAAGACGAGCCATGACCCACCAAAGGAGGTGACTTCATATTCCTCTAGACCAATCAAATCATTTTCGGGGGGGGAAAGAAATTGGCTCTTGCATGATGTGTGAACCCCACAAAATTTTTGTTCAATGTTTTTAATTTAGTTTTTGGTTGTCGTGGCATATATTTTTTATTTGTTTTGTTTTAAAACTTCGGTTATGTATATTTTAATATATATATTATAAATATGAAATATTTATAATATATATACATATGTAATGTAATATGTCGTGAGCATTGTGAAGACTGTGTATTGTTTTGAGAGAGCCTGAAGGCTGTAAAAGATAGAGAGACAGAGAGAGACAAAGAAGGAAAAATTGCAGCGTTGCATCTGTAGCAGCCATATAATTTCTTCTTTGTAAATCTAGAAATTCGTTCTGAAGAAAAAATCTCATTTTGTAATAGATTTCTATGTTTAATGAAATAGAAGTTTTTATGCCATCTCTCTGTACGCAATTTTATTTTAATCCTTTTGTTGTGGAAGAGGAATTTTATTTTCCTCTGTGTGTTCGGAATTGTTCAAAAATTCCAACATGGTATCGAACCTAGTCTAGGCGCTGAGTGAATGAAGCAGAGATCGCTCTTCACTGCAGAAGCTATAAGAAGGTTTTTGAAGCGGATTTCTCCAGCAGAGAGAAAGCTTCTGTTTGTTTACACAGTCTCGTTTTTTTTAACATAGTCAAGAAAATTGTCGTGTTTGCATAGTTACGATGGCATTAGCAGGCACCAGTCTGACGAATCCCCAACTCTCACAGTTTAACGGGAAGAACCATGATTATTGGGTAATCACGATGAGAGCCCTATTTGCTTCACAGGACATATGGGAGCTAGTTGAGAATGGCTACCCAGAACCAGCAGACGGATCAACGCTGGTTGCTTTGACAGAAACATAAAGAGACTTGTCAAAAGATAACATGAAGAAGGACTCCAAAGCACTCTTCTATCTCTTTCAATTTGTGCACGAGAGTAACTTCCCAAGGTTTGCAGTAGCAAAAAAGTCCAAGGAGGCATGGGATATTCTCAAAACTGCCTATCAAGGCATGGAGAAGGTGAAGACAACAAAGTTGCAAATGTCAAGGAGAGATTTTGAAACTCTCTGTATGAAAGAGTCTAACACTATAGACTCATTCTTCACTAATGTTATTGGGTTGGTTACCCAGATAAGGTCTCATGGAGAGACACTTGAAGAAAGAAGAATAATGGAGAAAATCTTGAGAAGTCTACCCTCAATATTTGATGCCATAGTAGTGGCAACAGAAGAGACAAAGGATCTCTCACTATTTACAGTGGATGAGCTTAGTGCACCCCTGATGTCTCATGAACATAGACTGAATAGAGGAACAAATTCCTCATTGGAACAAGCTTTCAAGACTCAAATGTCTTTCGGCCGAGGCAGAGGCCAAGGAAGATCAAACAACCGAGGAAGAGGAAGAAGCCCACATAGAGGTGGGAGAAACAGCCCTACAAGCACGAGTGGAAGGGGAAGCAATCATAATTAGAATGAAGGCTCAAGCCAACATCAAGCTCGTGGAAAAAGGTATGATAAATCCCAAGTCCAATGTCATTATTGCAAGAAATATGGGCACTATGCCAATGAATGTAGGAAAAAGAAAAATGACATGAATAATAGGCAAAATGCTAATTTTACAAAAGAAGAAAAGAACCAGAAGAATGTGTTGTTAACATGTAATGTACCACAAGATAGACAAGATGATGTATGGTTCTTAGACTCGGGTTGTAGTAACCACATGAATGGAAACATAGCAAATTTTTCCAATCTAGATGAAAATGTTAAATCTGAAGTAACAACAGGGACTGATAGTAAGGTCTCTGTCATGGGAAAAGGAAGAGTAAGTATCCTGACAAGAAAAGGACCGCTCTGAATGTCCTCCTTGGTCATGCCAGAAAAACTTAGATAATTGGTCTCTGGAATGCACACAAGGCTTGTTGTTGAGCATGGTGAAGGTTCTTCGATATTAGGTTCAGCTGGATGCTCCCCATCAGATTTGGTACATGGCTCATCGATCTCCTTGGAATATAGGCAAGAGGACTCAAGGGAGATTTCCAAATCATGTTCTAGGTGTGGAGAGACAGATAATTTTCTAAATGAAGTCAGGATGAACTCTTCCTGAGAAGAAGATACCCTATCTACTGCTAGGATTTGAGAAAGTGCCTCGATGGAAATTTTTTAAGCTCTTGGTCATTCTTGAATATCTCATGCATTAGTACAAAAGAGGGGGTTCTTACAGGACCACATAAATGTTTTATCTTTAAAGAACTTGAAAGTTTTAATCTATATGAATTAAAGAATTCTAATTGCAATAAAAACTCACCAAACTTGCTTGATTTGGCAACCAAACTTTGGGGGAACCCCACAATAGTGGATGTGAGTCTCTTCACTCATGTCTTACCGTACACTCTTCGCCCTCTTATTGCCTTGCAACTAAAATCACACACAAAAAATACTTGTGAAAGAAACTAGGCTCTGATCCCTTTAGCACCTCCCCGACAAGGACGCCAAATATGTTGGGGAAATATATTGCTATAAATTCCAACATTAAATTATCAATCTAGGGCTTGTAAGCTTCGAGGTATAAGCGCAACGAACGCAGGATCAGAACATCTAACCTAGACTATAGTAGGAATGAACTTGTTTTTTAAGTGCAAAATTTTTATTTCTAATTGAAGCTAATCAATTGAGGAAAACATGCTTAAAAAAATAAGAAATTCTAATCATTGTGCAAACGAAACTAACTCTAATTAATCATAAACCAAGCAATACAAATTACCATTGAAATGATTTTAAATCTAAATGAATATCTCCATCTAAATACTAAGATATATTGAACCTAAATAAAAGAATATTAAATCAATCGAGATTAGTTTAAAATTATACCACACTTATGCTAAATCTTAATCTCAATAAAATTCACTCTCATTCAAATGATCTTAAACTAAGGCATTGAAAAAACAAGACTTCAACTAATATAATTCCTGGGATGCATAAAACAAATCAAATAAGCATTCAAACTAACCTCTGTCACCACTTTGCAATTTCTTCAAAAGATGTAGGAATATACAGGGTAAGTTCCGTAGATACAGAACCAAAGGTCACCACTCACAAATAGGTCACAAATCAGTACACCAGTATAATCACGTGTTTAAAACCCTCAAAGAGGGAAACAATCCATGCCCTGAGCCAACACGGCCACTTCAGGGAATTTATTAATATAAAAATAAAAGTTACATATGTTTCTCTCATAAACGGTTACCGAACAAATGACCCTCATGCTCTTTAAATAGAGATCATGGACCAATCGGGTGTTAAGCCACAGATCAAGTGTTGTTAATACCGAGGTGAGAGATAACCGTCGGATCACTACAAATTGTGACCGTCGGATTATAAGTCACAAATGTACATGGTAAAGAAACACACTTTACCTAACTCTACACTAGACCGGAGGCTTCTTCAAAGGTTTCTGGATCAAGTGTTTTTGGAACTTGAGCCAATAAGGAAGAGGCTCTTTCGAACTGAGAACATGTATGTCGTTGATCGACAGGGTCACTTGCAAGAGAACTTGCTGCATCCTGAGTAGAGCAGACCCATCTTGGAAGCAGTGGAGTATAAGGAACAATTTCACGAGCTGGAGGAGGATTTTCATCCTCGCTGTCATATCTTAACTAGAAGGAATGCTATTGAAAATGGAAGAGAGAGAGAGAGGTGGCACATATGCCGAATTAGGCTTTCAGGCCAAAGGTGGCACACCCACAGAACTAGGCTCGTAGGCCGATATATTTTCATCAAACTTTACATCTCTTCTAATGATTATATTTTTAGAATTTGGTTGAAGAATTCTATATCCTTTGACATCTTCAGAATATCCAACAAAAATACATTTTTCACTCTTAGGTTCTAAGGCTTTATGTTTCGCATCTGGAATATGGGCCCAAGCATCACTTCCAAAAACATGAAAGTGACTTACATCTGGTTTGATTGAGCTCCAATCTTCTTCTGTAGTTATATTCTTTAAAACCTTAGTAGTAGTGCAATTTACTATGTAATTTGCACAGTTAATGGCTTCTGCCCAAAAATTGAGACCAAGTCCTTTAGATTGAAGCATACAATTAGCCATTTCTTTTAAGGTGCGATTCTTCCTTTCAGCTACACCATTTTTTTGTGGAGTATATGGAACAATATGTTGCAATTGAATGCCATGCTCAGTGCAGAAGTTGATAAATGAGTTTCTTACTTTGGACCCCAATAATTTCTCCTTCATTGAATATTTTTTTTCCAAATTTAAGACCCTCAGAATTCTTTTAAAAGGTTGTAAGATCAAAAAGGACGATGGTAGCCTCATATATTGCATTCTTGCTAAGCTTGGTCTTGCATACTCTGTATTTGTTTCCGCCTTCCATTCCACTAGAGAAGCCATCATTTCTTCAGGAACTACCTACAAGAACCCCTCTTTTGATGCCTTTTGTGATTCTTTGATAAGAGAACAAGAAAAATTTTTACACCTTGGTCTTATCACTGCTGGAAACGCTTCTAAGAAAGCCTTAGCAGCCCAACAACAACCATATCAAAAGAATCCCAAGAATCAGTATCCTAAAAAATATGGTCCTAAAGCAAACAAGGGCCCTAAGCAATTTCGACCGCAAACTTAAAAATCAAATCACCAAAATAATAAGGCAAATCAAAACAAAGCGAATAAGACAGATAGACATTGCAACTTTTGTAATCAGGATGACCATATAGAGTCCAAATGTTTTAAGAAGATGGAAGCCTTAGAAGCAGCAATGAAGAAGCACAACATCAATTTGGAGCACTCAAAGAGGGAAACAGTCCACGCCCCTCAAAGAGGGAAACAGTCCATGCCCTTTGCCAATGCGGCCACTCAGAATAGCTTTGATACCATGTAGGAATATACAGGGTAAGTTCCTGTACATCAAGAACCAAAGGTCACCGCTCACAAACAGATCACAAATCAGTACACCAGTATAATCACGTGGTTAAAACCCTCAAAGAGGGAAACAGTCCATGCCCTGAGCCAATGTGGCCACTTCATGGAATTTATTAATATAAAAAGAAAAGTTACATATGTTTCTCTCGTAAACGGTTACCGGACAAATGACCCTCCATGCCCTTTAAATACAGATCATGGACCAATCGGGTGTTAAGCCACATATCAAGTGTTGTTAATACCGAGGTGAGAGATAACTGTTGGATCACTACAAATTGTGACCGTTGGATTATAAGTTACAAATGTACATTGTAAAGAAACACACTTTACATAACTCTACACTAGACTAATTTATTCTTAACTATTTCCTATGTGTCGGAATATCCTAACAAAAGAAACTAAGTAAACCAATATTGTAATTGACATGCTTCAGATCTAAGAGACTACAAAATAAAAAACTTTCATTTCCTTAAACTTCTTTAATCAAACTCAAGAAATCATTCAAATATAAGCACACTGGCTAATGGTTCTACCAATAACTAACTACAATCATAATGAATTTCAAAACTAAACTACAACTTCAAATAATGATTTCACGGTCTCATTGCATTGCTTTCAAATACTTGGTTGCCAAAACACAATGTTACAAGAAAATCAATAAGGTACATAATAGATTTCAATTCATATTTAAAACAAATGGAGTTATCGTCCTCTTGTTTATCCAATTAAGAAGCACCTTTAAATTGTCCAATATGGAGAAAATGTTTTGGATATACATAATTGGTTATATTTGTAACAAACCCATTTGATTAGATTTTATAGATTCACCTCCATCTGCACACACATCGAGGTCAAACATGGCAGTTTGGAAACTTCACACATTTTGAGCAGATTTATTAATCAACTCCTACCGACCCACATGTGCGACTTGGGTGAAATAAAATGCATGGGAAGATACTAAAACATTATTTTGGACCATAACCTCCCTTGGTTTTCCTCGGAAGTGTGCTGAAAGTACCAAAGCCCTAAATTAGGCATCTCATCCTTAAGTGGCTTATGAGTGATTTCAGCGATGGAACCCTGTGATAAATGTACTTCAACAAAACTGTCATCAGTAAAACATGACATAATCATCTTTAATCGTAGAGAAGTAAAGAAAATTGATGATAATCAACCATAGAGAGTATTTGGCGGCAAGTAATGGAATTAGGGTACGGAATGGGCTAAAAACCTGGGGTTTTAGGGTATAAACAGTGATATTTCATGATGAAAACATGGGCATATACGAGGCCCAACAATATGCAAGTTGAATAAATCTCTTTATGGGCTGAAGCAAGCACCAAGAGCATGGTACATCGTGATAGATGCTTACGTGACAGAAAATGGATTTGAGAAATGTGATGGAGAACCCACACTCTACATAAAAGAAAATGAGGGTAAGATTATTATTGTTGTTTTATATGTAGATGATTTAATATTTACTGGCAATGAAGTTTCTCTCATTGTTGATTTTAAAGCAGTCCTGAAGAGTGAATTTGAAATGACTGATTTGGGTTTTTTAAGATATTTTCTTGGAATAGATGTAGAGGAAAATGAAAATGGGATTTTTATTTCCAAAGAAAAATATGTTGAAGAAGTGTTGAAAAGATTCAACATGAAGAACAACAAGGCGTTGTAACTCCAACTGTCATGGGGTTAAAATCGAGCAAAGAAGATCACAACAAGAATGTCGATCCGACATTGTATAAAAGCATAGTTGGTAGCCTTATGTATTTGACTACAACTAGGCCGAATATTATGTATGTTGTAAGTTTAATTTCTAGATTCGTGGAAACACCAAAAGAGACTCATTGGTAGGCATTCAAGAGGATTCTAAGGTATGTGAAAGGAACGAAAAGGTATGGTATTTTATACACCACTTCAAAAAAATTTAAATTGATTGGTTACACTGACAGTGATTGGGCTGGAAGTGTAGATGACAGGAAGAGCACATCTGGATATGTGTTTCATTTGGGATCGAGAGCCATTTCATGGGCTTCCAAGAAGCAACCTATGGTTGCTTTATCAACAACAGAGGCAGAATATGTGGCAGCAACAACAACAACATGCCAAGCTGTATGGATGAGAAGAATGCTCAGAGATTTATCTCATGAACAGGACAAAGGAACAACAATTTATTGTGATAATAGCTCAACGATAGCCTTATCAAAGAATTTCGTCTTCCATAAGAGAACAAAGCATATTGATGAAAAATTTCATTTTATAAGAGAACTGGTTAATAATGGTAAGATTTATTTGCAGCATTGCAAGAGAGAGGAATACTTTGTTGATATCCTCACAAAGCCATTACCATAGAAAAGTTTTAACTATCTAAGGAAATGCCTGGGTATGCAAGAAAGCAACAATTGTAATTAAGGGGGAGTGTTGGAATATTAATTCCAACTGCCCGCAGACAACAGAAGGACGAAAGAATTAAAATCTGATGGAGAAGGACGCATGCAGAAGCAGAAAGATGACAAAATTAATTTTGATGGGATTGAAAGACAGCAACAGCAGAAAGTTTCATTTTTTTGTATGACAAGCAACCGAGCATTCAACCCAGCACCTACCACAATGAATCCTCCCCCAACTATTCGATTTTAATTAATGCATAGCCAACAACACATTCCGGGGGGCAGCAAGCTTGAGTTTCAAAGAGGAGTGATGACCCAACAGAGGAGGTGACGTCACCTTCCTCCAGACCAATCAAATAGTTTTCGGGGGGGGCAAATAAATTGGCTCTTGCATAATGTTTGAACCCCACAAAATGTTTTTTTAATGTTTTTAATTTAGTTTTTAGTTGTCGTGGCATATATGTTTTTATTTGTTTTGTTTTAAAACTTCGGTCATATCTATTTTAATATATATATTATAAATATGAAATATTTATAATATATATACATATGTAATGTAATATGCCATGAGCATTGTGAAGACTGTGTATTGTTTTGAGAGAGTTCGAAGGCTGAAAAAGACAGAGAGACAGAGAGAGATAGAGAAGGAAAAATTGTAGTGATGCGTGTGTAGCAGCTAGATAATTTCTTTTGTGTAAATCGAGAACTTTGTTCTGAAGACAAAATCTATTTTTTGTAATAGATTTCTATGTTTAATGAAATAGAAATTTTTATTCCATCTCTCTATCCGCAATTTTATTTTAATCTCTGTGTTGTGGAGGAGGAATTTTATTTTCCTCTGTGTGTTTCGAATTGTTCAGAAATTCCAACACCAACATTTGTTCCTAATTAACAACACACCACACATAAGCCAATAAGCAAGGCTTTAATTCAAAATGAAAAACTTTTCTTTTCATTTCTTTCGATAATATCACCATTACCATTACAATCTCAATTTCCATACAAATTTATACAGGTTACAAAGAAAATAAATTTTAATCAGTAGTGTATTGTCTTCAACATAGAATTTAACAATCATTTAGCAAACTTATGGGTATATAGGTATGCAAGAATTTCCATACTAAACTTATATGACACGCACTGTCCAACACCTTGATTTTTTTCTCTGTTACAAGTAAACATTTGATTATATGATATATTTTTGGTTTATTGAAAATGTTGCCGTGGAGATACTGATGCCCGAGTCTCAGTCATATCGACCAGATATTGTGTGGATCAACTTAAGATTCCTATCAAAAGAGCATGGAAACCTTGGTTTCATGAGCAATAGGCAACAATATTTTATTCATTTTTCACTTCAACTTTTTCTAAAATCTGACAATACCTATTATAAGTTAGTTGTCAAGAAATAGTGAAGCTATTATTTAATGTTTTTTGTTGAAAGTTTTACTTACGGTATTAATTAGTATTATTGGTTTCTGGCTATGTTGTCTTAATTGATGCAGGTGGATGGATGGACTCAAGACTATGAAGGTCTGAAATTTGAAGCTGGCTATAGATCATACATGTTGATCAGTGCCTACTAGCAACCTGATGGCTCTTTGGGTGGTGGTTTTATTGCTTGTGTTGATTATAGTTAATTTTTTTTGTATGGCTTAAACTGTTTGTAGATTATTGTTTATTATTAGCTTTTTGTGCAACTCAAGCTACAAGGGTGTCACAGTGAGCTAACTCCATTGAGTTATTTTTTTATTAAGTTAAAAAGCTAACTCTATTGAGTTATTTTTTTATTAAGTTAAAAATAGGGGCTTGCATGATTATATATTTTACAATGTGTTGACGGGAAAATTTGTCCGGCCAACAGTAGGGGATCTCCCCGGTAGAAAGTCCCAATTAGACCTTAAACCGTTTGGAGTAGGGATCCCGTCCGGGGTGTGGGTCCGGCTACCACTTAAGATGACTTCCCTTCGATCTCAAAAGAACCTGTTTGAACCTGCGGACATACACTTATTCACATGATACAGAATACAAGATTGATGTGTTAAACACGAATCAAACACTATGCGTAGCAAGATTATAGATAAAGCACGTACACCTCAAGAGATGTCATTAGCAACACATCTTTTGTGGGGTAATGCTTGTAAGGTAGTCTGATCACAAAATAAATAGTTCTTTATGATAAGATACCTCTTTACTTCTTGAAAGATAAAACGAAATGCTAACAAAATAGTTCATTAACATTCATTAATAGAACAGATAATAAAATGAACATCATTGATACAACACGGATAGCCATGACGCATAAACGATGACATGAGAAGAGCAGCTTCATTAATCATAGGATATTCTGAAACTGTTCAAGGAAATACACAAAGTGTTTACACAGCAAAACACATCATAACCATAGGGTGTTTTAACAAGATTCTATATTCATATGCTCAAATGTCAGATATTTCAATACAATGCCTGTAGCTCCTGAGTTTCCAAAAAAGAAAAGCCCCTTTACAATGTCCCGTAGGAGTATTTATAATGCCAAAACTGTCTGTTGGGTTTCCTTGACTGTTCGCCTTCTTGACCTTTGGGTTACCTTGCGACCCATTCCTTCTGCGACCTGGGCAGGTGATGCGACCTGCGACCTAGGTAGGAGATGCGACCTGCGACCTGACCTGTTGGTGCGACTTGCGACCTGGCTCTATTTGCTGCTCAGGACTTGCTGCTACCGGGACGCGAAATGTTAATGTCAGGGATGTCAACCTGTTGCTCTCTAAGGAAATCCTGCCATGCCCGGTGTTCTGCCGCTATGGGGGACACCAGAGGTACCTCCTCCTTCAACCTATGCACACATTCCAAAGCGTTTGGTACTAAGGTCTCCCTTTTCTGTCCGATCTGATTTGAAAGCGATGCAAGCTTGGTATAAATCCGCGCTGGAGTGGCGATGAATTGAATAAGATGCTCTTGAGATGCCGAGGGCTCTGGATCAGCTGCGGCTTGCTTGATAGGTTGCAAAAACGATTGGATGTCCTGGTCTACTTGTTCCCAGGTTTTCTCTTCTTCTAATGCCCCAAGCGATGGAATGTGGTGCAACGTATGCATTGAGTCGATACCACTAATCAGGTGGTTGTACGAGGACATTACTTTGTCCAGGTCTTTAGACAATTTGTCTCCAGATTGCATCGCCATGCGGAGTTGAACCTTTGCATCCTGCGTGTGAATCCAGTCCCTTTTAGGAAAATTTTCAAGTGCCTGAGGGTACTGTATTATCCAACCTATCATCCTGTCTAAAGCCTGTGAAGCCTCTCTGAGCTACTCTTGTCTTTGCCTGGTTTCCGTTCGTGCTCTTGCCAGAGGAGCGACTGTTTGTTTGATGGTGAACATTTCACCGTATACCTGTCTCATAGTCACTTCCAACACCTCACACTCCTTGAAAATGGCAAGCGAGACTTCATTTCTTGTTAGGCAGTTTTGGGGATTCTTTGGACTCCAGAGCGTCTGCTTTCTCTTGCTTCCTTTATCTTCGCTTTTATGATTTAGTCATAGTCTGTTCCCTGTAGAGATAATATTTCTCACTCATTTGGGTTATTCTCTTTGAGTAGCATTATGAAAGCGATGCCCTGGCAGCTATCATTCTGAGGATTAGTCACAGTGTCAGGGATATGTCTTTTGCATTGCCCTTGTGGATGTGGCGGAAGATAGCATGATTGACCTCCTCTTCTCTTGCCGGATTTTGAACGAAAACTGATCAAATGTGAGTCTGGTCAGGTCAAACACATCTTCTTCCTGTACATGGGGCGATCTGACATCAGAGAGTTTTGTATGGCCCAGAGGTATATCGAGAGGAGTCACCTCAAGGTCGTCCAACATGTCATCCTCCCTTTCCTCTGTGTTCTTTTCTTCTTCTTCCTTCCATCGGCGTTCAGCTTCTGCTGCTACTTCTATTTCGACCCTCTTCTTCTGTTCAGCTGCAGCAGCCTGTTCGGCTTTCTTTTGGCGTTCAGCCTGCAGCAATCTGACTCGCCTTAAGTGCAGATTCTGGCTGGCACTTTGACTGTGCCTCCTTGCCCTCCTGGCTGGCCTCTTTGGCCTTCTTCTTTTGGCATTGTCGTTGCACTCTTTTGGTGCTCCTCCTCATCTTCTTTTAGCTTTTTCTCCCTTTCTTGCTGGGCTTTTGCCTCTGCTTCCTTTTGTTTGATGGATGGAATTGGCCCTGTGTTGGTTTGAGATTTCTTGAGTACAGATGAAGAGGAACCTCCTAACTGACGACTTCTGTCCTCTAAGCTCTGATCATCTGGGTCTTCCTGGACCACGTCAGTTCCCGGAGCAAGTTGTCATTCAGCATTATACCAGTTTCTTCTCTCATCTTCCGCCGAGCGCTCAAGATGCTGATAAGTCCACTTGAAATTGGCTCTTCGGCAATGTTCAGGAACTATTTTCTTTGGATCATATGTTCGGTGTTCAAGCGCCCCGAGCTGATAACTTCTCATTGCTTACATACAAACGTTACTTCCACAAAGTCTTTAGCGTAGATACCAATGGTGAGGGGTAGCGTGGGCCACGGCTTCTTTTTGCCTTTAGACAGGATGCTAGAGAAGCCGTGCGACATTTGAAAGCATACCTCCTGAATAAGCATTTTGTCTGTAACAAAGCGAGGCATAGCATGTGGTGCCTTGTAAGTTCCAAAGACTCGGATGAAGGTGTATCCACGGAAAGGGAACCAGTGTGCCACTTTGACTAGAGTCTCCTTGGCCCGCCAAGACATGCAGGGGGGCGTCTTGGCCAAATAAATATGCAAATACGAGAGGAATAAATAGCGATACGATCCATATCACATTTGTATTTGGACTGAATACCTTAGGTTGTAAGATGAATTCTGCAGCTGGCATTTTGCTCGGAGTCCCGGTTAATGCTTTATCCCTCAAACTGTACTCTGGCGCAGACAGCATCTAGTAGGTAAGAGGCCATGTAAAATTCGGCAGTCATTCCTTCCTCCGGGGCCAATGCCGAGTTCAAATTGGTCTGCATCGAAGTCATCAGTATACCGGCCCAGTTGAAACGGGTGCCATATGTTGTCACGTACTCCATGATAGTAACCCAACTGCCGCTGAAGGTGGAGCAATCTGGACGCCCGTAAATTCTGCAGAGCATGGCGGCAACCAATTTGTAAACCTTCCTCAGGCTCGCCACTGGGCACTCTTGGTCCTTTTTGACCTTGAACTTCTCAGGCTCCTCCCACCATTGTTTAATAGTATCAACTATTGGAACGGCGTGAATATATTACGTGGAAAATCTTTCCGTTCGAATCGGCGATGATATATGTGTGCATCAGAGACCTATAAATATAATTAGCTACTGCCTTGGTGATCCACGATCACAAACTTCTCGAGTCACGTCTTTTCTATGATCCAGTCTATGATTTCTGGACATGGGAATATGGCTGGATGCGCCCCTGCCAGATGTAGTTTGGACCTCTTTACCGCCAAGTATACTTCCCGGTCTGGGAGATCTTCTGGAAATTCTTCTTCCAGTGTGGCGAACTCATGATAAATTTGGTACCATCTCATGCTGTCGTCTTTTAAAAAAGTACATAGTGTATCTCGGTATATTGGGGGTGGGGACACCACCTCCGGCTCATCAATCTCTTCCACTACTTTCTTGTCCTTCCTCCGAGATAACGGGGGTGCCATGTCACTAGAATCCGATAACACAGGTATGCACTCTATGTCTTCTTGAATTTCACCTGTCAAATTCATAAAGGACTCCCATGATAAGAACGACATGGCGATAAAAACCAGTTACAATTTAGTGATAAAATTTAACTGTCACATGCAAAACTGGGCTACTGGGTCGCTGGGTCGCGGATTGCGAAAACAGAGTCCGGGCGCGACCTTGCGACCTCGCGACCAGGTCGCTGGGTCGCTAGGTCGCAGATCTCTGAAAAAATCTGAAAATGCGACCTAGCGACCTCGCGACTAGGTCACTGGGTCGCAGGGTCGCAAATCCCAGAAAATGGAGGGAATGCGACTTTGCGACCTCGCGACTAGGTCGCTGGGTCACAAGTCGCAAACTGGCTTGCCGGGGGTTTTCGCGCGCGCGGCCTTGAAACTCCTTTTCTCCCTTCCCTTGGGAATTTACAAGATGGCTGGGCCCAGGGGGAGCTGTGGCATGATTTCAAAAGCAAGGGATGGTGCCATGGAGGTGAAACAAACAAACAGTGAGGTTTTGGGCAATTCATGCAACATACAAATTCACAAAAACCTCAGAAACACCAAAGCTCAGCCAAAAAACAATTTAAAGGCTTAAGGGGAGATGGGTTTAGTAAGAAAAGCATCAAAACAGAAACAGCAGGAAGAAACGGCAACTTACCCGGGAAAAACGCGCTAGTTGAGCTGTCAGAGGCGTTTTCTTACAAATCGCTGAACGTGAGAAATGCGACCTGCGACCTCCCTTTTATAGGAAATTGCACGTGCGGGCCATAAATGCAGGTCGCTGGGTCGCAAGTTGACTAGTTTTGGAGTTTTGCGACTTTGCGACCTTGCGACCTGACGACCTGGGGTCGCTGGGTCGCGCTTTCTACGAAAAATGTAAAGTTGTGACCTGGCGACCTGGCGACGCTAGGTCGCAAGGTCGCAATTTTATCAATTTTGGGGATTTGTGACCTGGCGACTTGGCGACCTGGGGTCGCGAGGTCGCTAGGTCGCTAGGTCGCAGTTTTCATAAATTGTTTACCTTTGCGATTTGGTGACTTAGCAATTTCTCTTTAGTTCTAAGGGGCTCCAAAAATTTGAAATGGTGGTCTTTTTTGGAGGGTGTTGTAGGGGCTACAACAAATGGCGATTCACTGGACGAACTCAGAGCCTCTGCTGATGGTTAGTCTTAGCGGGGGGAGGGAGGGGCCTATGCTAACTGTTTTCTTTTACCTTGTGGTTGACATTTCCTAGCCTTTGGCACCTAGCTGGGTTGCTCAATCTGCTGGTCTGCTTGGGTGCCATTCAGCCAAATTCATTTCTTCAGGTCTCAGAACTGGAAGGGTTGGAGAACTCCAGGCGGCCACAGGGTCTGGTACGATTATTTTGTCCTCATCGTGTTGCTCCGCTGCTAGCGAACCTCTCGGTCCCGGCGGAGTCACGCTAGGAATAAGTGAACGTTGCTCCATTTGCCCGGCGAGCTTTGGTCGATCCCCCGGCGGAGTCGTTACATCACCTCTCTGCGCAGGAAGCCTTTCTCAATCCTTTACCCTTTATCAGTGTGCTATTGCACTTATTTTGAATGTGCCTGAGGCACTTATTTAGATGTGCTTATGGCACTTATTTGGAATGGCAATTTAGCCTGGGCGGATGAGGGATCCCGACTTATTTTGCTTGCAGAGAGGTTGTTCCTGGTCTGGCATGAGGACTTTGGTTTTTCCCAGATACCCTGTTGTAGCCTAGAGTACATCTTTTCCCTTCTGGCCTAGCTACCACTTACATTGCATTCTCTTTTGTGGACACCCTCTCATACCGGCGAGATAGACTTTCCTGCTTGGTGACTCGAGCTCGGGGATATGCTACCCTTAGGTGCGGAAAGCAAGCTAGCTTTTGCCGCCTTTGAGTTTATCGGAAAAGGCTTTCCATCAGCGCAGAACCTGTTGCAGTATGCCTATTTGCGTGGCTCTAACAAATCCTTGCTTAAGCTTTTATTTTATTTTATTTTATTTTTTATTTTATTTTATTTTATTTTATTTTTTATTTTTTAAACAAAAGTGAGACAAGGAGCTATGGTACAAAAATAAGACAGCCCTCCAAGGGCTACTAAGTGAAATAGTGTTTGAGGTCATGCCCGTTTACCGGGAGGACCTCGACTTGTCCATCAAGGGTTTGCAATCTGAATGTGTGTGATCCTATCTTTTCATTAATCTGGAATGGGCCTATCCAAAGTGCTTGGAACTTGGCATGCTTCCCCGTTTCCTCATGGGCTTGCTCCACTTAAGGACCGGGGTCTCCTACTTCAAAAATCTTGTTTCCAACGGACTTTTTATCGAACCATCTTTTGATTCGGCTCGATGGATGGAAAACTTGACCGGGTCTTTTGCCTTTCCTCCTCAATTTCAACCAAGTATCGATTCCCGGATTACGCAGGTAGACACACGGAGTACCATGGCATTCTTGGGGCAACTGAGGCAGGGAGAAGATAGATGAGAAGGAGAACAACCTCTTTTCCACATGCAAGGAAAAAGGGGGAGGTGCCTAAAGAGGACTTGGGAGTGATACGGTCAGCCCACAGTGCATTGTGACAGTTGCGCTGGTGGGATAGCAGGGTCTTCTTAATAATACGGATAAGATTATTGTTGGTGGACTCAACTAATCCATTTCCCTAGGGATAGTAATTTGCAAAATGTTTCAGAATAATACCATTTTCCAGCGCAAAATCATATAATTTAAAAGATGAGAAATAAGTCGCATTATCGAAAACTAAAGAAGTCGGAATGCCAAACCTGGTAATGATGGAATGTGTGAGGAATTCTATTACCTCCTGATCATTGATTCGGTGTAAAGGCGTTGCTTCGACCCACCTGGTGAAGTAATCAGTAGCTGTAAGGATATACCGATGCTGTTTAGAAGAGTGAGGTGTGATTTCACCAATTACATCCAAACCCCACTATTGGAAAGGTTCCTCTACTGCTACTGAGAGTAAGGGGTGGCTGGCCGTGCTTCTTGGTTGGCGAACTTCTGGCACTGAATGAATTTCTGAACATATGCATGCGCATCTCTAAAAAGAGTAGGCCAATAATATCCTGCGCGCATTATCTTATGGGCAGTAGTATCTCCGGCAAAATGACCTCTAGCTGGTCCGTCATGCAGCTCAGTTAAGATTTTCTGCGCTTCGTCGGTTTCCAAGCAATGTAACAGGACCCCATCGTGGTGTTTCTTGAACAACTTACCTTGGATCAGTTGGTGAGATGTGGCTTTGAGTCTTATTGCGCATTTCTGTCGGGCTGTAAGAGCAGGGTCCATGGTGCCTTGGGCCAAATATGTTGAAACATCGGAATACCAAGAAGGGCTACTTTGCTGAGGCACATGGTCGCTTTGATACATGTCGATCTCTTGTTCACAACATTCCTCTTCAATTTCATGAGCACTTGCAGCCTCCGCGGCCATTTGGCATAAGCCCTGTCCTTTAACGGTATGTGCCAGTTTAAACTTTAAATCATATTCTTGCAAACATGCCACCCAGTTGCCTCGCCTTTCGCTTAGCTCTTGCTGCACGAAAAGTGAGCGGACCGCTGGGTGTGGCACAAAAACCGTGACGTGATTTTTCAAGATGTAGGGCCTAAAATGTTTTACCGCCTTGTAAACCGCATAGGCTTGCTTGTCAATTTCCGGATAGTTTAATTCAGCTCCCTGGAGACCGGTGCTCATAAAGGAAATGGGCCGTTCATCGTTGTTATTATCTTTCTGCGTGAGGACAGCCGCAAGCGAGGAGTCTGAAGCGAAATTGTATAGGATGAAACCCTTATCAAAATCTGGACTTTGTAGGGAAGGGGTTTCAGCTATAGCCCTTTTGATTTTATCGAAGGCCTCTTTCTCTAGGGAATTCCATTGGAATACAGTATTCTTTTTTATCATTCCCTGCAGTGGTCTGACTATCTGCGCGAAAACTGAAATGAATTTACGGACAAAATTAATTTTCCCCAGGAAGGATTGCATCGCTTTCTTGTTTCCTGGGGGCGGAATCTGAGCGATGGCTTTAGCCCGTTCCGAATCAACCACAATGCCCTGCTTAGTGATGATGTGGCCTAGCAAGTTTCCCTCTGGCACAGCGAAAATGCTCTTTTTAGGATTAAGCGATATTCCGTACCTCCTGCATCTCTCGAAGATTTGCTTGAGGTGGCGTAAATGATCGCCCCTACGTCTTGAAAATACAGTGACATCATCCAAATAAACCACCACGCTCTGCCCTATTAAACCATGGAAGGCTATGTCCATGGCTCGTTGGAAGGTTGCCCCTGCATTGATCAAACCAAAGGGCATGCGTTTGAAAGCGAAGGTTCCCCATTTCGTCCGGAAGGTGGTCTTCAGTCTGTCTGGTTCAGCTACCAGCACTTGGTTATAGCCGGAGAAACCATCTAATAGGGAGAACATCTCAGATCCAGATACAACTTGTAATATCTGCTCCATGGGGGGCACCGGGTAGTTGTCTTTGTTTGAGGCCCGATTCAAATTACGAAAATCTACACACAAGAGGATCTCGCCAGACTTCTTTCGTACGGGTACCAAGTTTGACACCCACGTGGAGTGACGAACTTTGAAAATAATGCGTGCATCTAAGAGCTTCTTAAGTTCCTTTAGAATCATTGGCTCCAAAGCTGGATGCACTTTTTTGAGTTTCTGTTGGAAGGGTTTAACGCCTTCCCTCATGGGTATTACATGCTGAATGATACGAGTATCGTATGTACGTAGATCTTCATATGTCCAAGCAAATACATCGCGATACTTCCGGAATAATTGGGTGAAGGCTCGTGCCTCCTCGTCACTACAGTCTTTGCCGAGGTTAACGAAATTTGGGTTCTCATCTGATCCCAAGTTCACTTGCCGATGTGCCAATATGGAGCTTTGCACTTTGGAGTTTGGAGGCCTGCGGAATCGGCTTTGCAGATCAAAAAGCTTTTCTAGTGACACCACCCCTTTGGGCATAATGTTCTCTTTGCGTTCATCACTCCTTTTCTGCAAAGCATGTTCATGCTCTTCCTCGTCTATCGCCGCATCCTTGAACACTTCAGCGTTGCACATAAAGTCCAAAATCTATTGATCATCGTTAAAAACACGTAGATTAGAAATGTTGTCTGGCACAGAGGGTCTATATACAATTTCAATAGAGAAATCGTCCCTCAAAGGGGTGAATCTAGCAGCAGCATTAGCCAAAGTATCTGCTGCTGCATTGTGCATCCTAAGGACAAATTTAATTCCAAATGCATCAAAACCAGAAATCAAACGCCATACCTCTTGTTGATACGCCTTTAAATGCGGAGATAAACAGTGAATAGTGTTGCGTACCTGGCGGGTGATAATCTCGGAATCTCCAATGACCTGCAAACATTTTACCTTCAAATCCAGTGCTTTTTTAAGTCCGAGGATTAACGCCTCGTACTCAGCAGAGTTGTTGGTGCACTGGAACTCTAACCGGCATGAGATTAAGTATTTATTTTTGCGCGGGTCAAGCAATATGCAACCAGCACCGGCTCCATCATGGGTCTTGGAACCGTCATAATACAAGGTCCACATGTCACTTTCCGGCTCCTTCGAGGCACTAGGTTGTGAAGGGGTCCCTGCTGGTGGTAAGTCATGGATAACTTGCTCTCCTGTGACAAAGGCTAATTCAGATTGAACCTCGGGGCCTATAGGAGACTGCGGGGGTTGGTAGCATCCAAATATTGCTTCCAGAAAGCACATGCCGAGCTCTTCTTGTGCAAAGCTGATGGGTTCATTAACGGCATCCAAATCAGTGACGGTGTGTTTCATATAAGGTTCACTTTCTACCCTGATTTGATTATTCCGCCCCTTGTAAGGAAGCCACAAGTGGGACCAGTCGGTGGCGAAGTAGCCTTGTAACTTGCTGGACCAATCCCTACTAAGCAATAGGCCGTATGCTTCCAGGATATTGACAATCACAATGTCAATGCATTGATGGACCCTAGAGTCTGACGACAAGCGGATAATGACATTGTTCAACTTCCCTACGGCTGGTACTTGTGATCTGTCAAGTTGTATAATCTTTGCGTCAGTTTTCTCCGGGAGAATGTTCAGCTTTTTACAGACGGATAGGGGCATGATGTTTGTTGAGGCACCGGAGTCAACTAGACATTTGTGGACGTTGAAGTTAAAAATCTCAAAGGACAAAAGGAAAGGAGGTGTGGATCCTCTTGAGTTGGTATTGATGGCGTTTACTATGGACTGTACATCTGGTCCGGCTTGCGCAAACGTGTTGCTCACAGTCTTCGTAGCTGAAGTATTTGCGAAAGCCTTAAGAATGAGCTCCTTTTGATTAGTAATGCGGGCCAACTCATAGAGAGAAATGTTTGCTCTTGTTTTCTTCATATCTTCAACAATGTTATAGCTGGGCTCTGGTTGAGGGCTAGGCTCGGCGGAAGTCTTAGAGGATTCTGTCGGAAGTTTGCTCTTTTGACTCGCTCGGGTAGTGTTGTTAGGAAGTTTCTCCGGGGCAGATTGTTTTTCGTTTCCTGGGGGCAGGATTTTCCTTAGGAAAGCCCTTTTCTTGTCTTCATAGGATTGCTCGGGAACAGGTCCTTTGATTCTGAGGCTATAATTCCGTACGGGCTGATCTTTGGGAGCATCTGCCATGTAGATATCAATGGGGGTAAGGTTTTCTCCACCTCAGATTATGTCAAAAGCAAGGATAGAAGATCCTGGTTCTTCGTTGGAGGGTGGATCCTCATCATGATCTGAAACATCATCCTCCGTCACATCTCCTGGAGTTTGGTCATCTAAAAGTTGATTAACTACTGCTGTCATGCTGCCAATCCATTGAGGGCACATTTTTTCAGAGTGGGCAGCTTGGTGGAACGAGCAGAAGTTGTCTTTCCCGATTTCTTCCACATTGAGAGCAGCATTTGTGTTAGACGGAGGTCTGTTAGTGTTGGGATTACTTTTTCTGAAGAAAGGTTTGGGTGGTTTAGTGCTAGTTGTGGCTTCTGTGCCTTTTCTCCTTAGGTCAGTGACTTCGTTCGTTAAATGCTTGAGCGTTTTTTCCATGCTTTCAAAATCAAATGCATCCCTATCCCTATCAGTGGTTTTAGGAGTGGAGGACTGACCTCTTTTTGGGTTAGGCTTGTGATCATCTCTCCCTTCATGATCGATGGCTCCTATCGAAAGCATGTCTTTCTCTACGGCAAGAGCAGCCTCATAATTAGCTGCAAGGGTAGCGCGGGCTTCACGTTTGACGAAAACGACAATGTCTCTAGGTAGGGCTTTGGTATAGTAGTCAATGGTGATTGAGTCGTCCAACGCTAGGTTTGGAGGAAATTTCTGTAGTATGGTAGCGAAGTGTTGGTTGAAGTCCTTCACCTTTTCCTTTTTATGACACTTGATGGTGCTCAATTCAGTGAGAAGCATGGAAGGAGTTTTATCTTCTGAAAACTTATGCAGGAACGTGCGACGAAATTGGTCCCATGAAGTGATAGAGGCACTGGGGAGAGAGCGGTACCATGTGGCTGCCTTGTTTTCGAGGGTATGGGGAAACAGTCGACATGCGACATCATCGGACTGGACTCTCATGATTTGCAGAGACAAATAGAAGCTGCTGATATGATCTTCAGCTAGGGTGCCTTTTTCAGGGTCGAACTTTGGGAGATGTTTCTCCGGATGCCTAGGCAAATCTTGGAGCGGGCCCAGAAGATTTAAGGGGGATTGAGCCATCCAAGATAGGGGTTGCACTCTCCTAGCCCACTGATGTTGTCTAAACTCATGTTTAGATTCGTCTCCCGAACCTGAGACCGATGCTTCTGACTCGTGACGGGAGTTTTCGTCTTGGTGTCTCCCACGGTGCAGAAAATCTCTAAGATATCCCAAGTTGTGTACAGGGGGCCTCATTGGGTTTGGTTGACGATTGCGAGCTTGGTTTCCTTGACCTCGGCCTCTATCCCCTCTACCTCCGGCCCCTCGACCTCTATTTCCTTCTTCTTCGTTTTTGCGAGCTCTGTTCCTTTCTCCTTCATTTCTACGAGCCCTATTCCCCTCGTCTACATTTCCTCGGCCTCTGCCTCCCTCACCATCCCCGGGTGGGGGGTGCGCCTGGTTGTTGTTTTGTCGAGTCTGGTTAGGCTAGGAGTCGGGGAAAGGCTCGGTGTCAGCAAACTCTTCGCCCTCTTGGAGAATAGGATCATTTTCTTCAACGACATTTGCGAGGTCTTCCAACATGAGATTTATGAGCTCGGGTATGGTACTCGCAAGGGCACCGTTACGGGTGATGTTCTCGGGCGGAGTTCTAGTATGGGCAAGGTATTCCATGATTGGAGTGAACCGTAAATTGTTGATAAGATCTCGGGCAGCTGGGCGCAAGGCTCTCAGCTGCTCCCTAGTGAGTTCAAAATATCGAAGCTCCCTCCCTGGAATATCTTCTAGAGGAGGAGGGATAGTTTCATTGTTTATGACCTCCCCTTGGGGAGTTTGTGATGGGATGTTCGTTGTGTGCTGGGAGGCTGCCATCAGGCCCTCCTTCTAGCGCCAATTATTTTGGTGGGAAAATTTGTCCGGCCAACAGTAGGGGATCTCCCCTGTAGAAAGTCCCAATTAGACCTTAAACCGTTTGGAGTAGGGATCCCGTCCGGGGTGTGGGTTCGGCTACCACTTAAGATGACTTCCCTTCGGTCTCAAAAGAACCTGTTTGAACCTGCAGACATACACTTATTCACATGATACAGAATACAAGATTGATGTGTTAAACACGAATCAAACACTATGCATAGCAAGATTATAGATAAAGAACGTACACCTCAAGAGATGTCATTAGCAACACATCTTTTGTGGGGTAATGCTTGTAAGGTAGTCTGATCACAAAAGAAATAGTTCTTTATGATAAGATACCTCTTCACTTCCTGAAAGATGAAACGAAATGCTAACAAAATAGTTCATTAACATTCATTAATAGAACAGATAATAAAATGAACATCATTGATACAACACGGATAGCCATGACGCATAAACGATGACATGAATAGTGCAGCTTCATTAATCATAGGATGTTTTGAAACTGTACAAGGAATACACACAGTGTTCACACAACAAAACACATCATAACCATAGGGTGTTTTAACAAGACTCTATATTCATATGCTCAAGTGTAGAATCTTTCAATACAATGCATGTAGCTCCTGAGTTGTCCCCAAAAAAGCCATATCTAGTCCCGTGAATTATTTATAATAAAAGCACGTTGGGTTTCCTTGTTATTCACCTTCTTGACCGTTGGGTTACCTGTGACCCGTTCTTCTTGTTTATTTTGGTATGCGCGACTTGCACGACTGGTAGGTGATGTGACCTCTGCGACTTTATCTGTTGAATGGAAGCACAGCCTAGCTTTACTTGACATGTGACGCGCTCCGGGCTGAGGAGATTGACGTGAAATATTAAGGTCAGGGACGTCAATCTGTTTCTCCTTGAGGAAATCCTGCCATGTCCGGTATACTGCCGCTATGGGGGCAACCAGAGGTACCTCCTCCTTCAACCTATGCACACATTCCAAAGCGTTTGGTACTAAGGTCTCCCTTTTCTGTCCGATCTGATTTGAAAGCGATGCAAGCTTGGTATAAATCCGCGCTGGAGTGGCGATGAATTGAATAAGATGCTCTTGAGATGCCGAGGGTTCTGGATCAGCTACGGCTTGCTTGATAGGTTGCAAAAACGATTGAATGTCCTGGTCTACTTGTTCCCAGGTTTTCTCCTCTTCTAATGCCCCAAGCGATGGGATGTGATGCAACGTATGCATTGAGTCGATACCACTAATCAGGTGGTTGTACGAGGACATTACTTTGTCCAGGTCATTAGACAATTTGTCTCCAGATTGCATCGCCATGCGGAGTTGAACTTTTGCATCCTGCGTGTGAATCCAGTCCCTCTTAGGCAAATTTTCAGGGGCCTGAGGGTACTGTATCGTCCAACCCATCATCCTATCCAAAGCCTATGAAGCCTCTCTGAGCTGATCTTGTCTTTGCCTGGTTTCCGTTCGTGCTCTTGCCAGAGGAGCGACTGTTTGTTTGATGGTGAAAATTTCACCATATACCTGTCTCATAGTCACTTCCAACACCTCACACTCCTTGAAAATGGCAAGCGAGACTTCATTTACTGGTAGAGCCTAGTTCCAAAGTTGCTGGACTTCTGCTTGCAATTCTGCTTTCTCTTGCTCTGCTATCTTCTCGCGTTGCTCAGCTGCGTGCAGTCTGTTTTGTAGAGATACTATTTCTCTACTCATTCGAGTTACATTCTCTTCCGTAGCCGCAGCGAAAGCAGTACCTGCTGATGCTATCATTACAGGATTAGTCCTGGTGTCAAGGACTATGTCTTTGCCTGTTGCCACTGTGGATGCGGCAGAAGGGCTTTGCGCCAGTGACCTCCTCTTCTCTTGCCGGATTTTGAATGAAAACTGATCAAATGTGAGTCTGGTCAGGTCAAACACATCTTCTTCCTGTACATGGGGCGATCTGACATCAGAGAGTTTTGTACGGCCCAGAGGTATATCGAGAGGAGTCACCTCAAGGTCGTCCAGCATGTCATCCTCCCTTTCCTCTGTGTTCTTTTCTTCTTCTTCCTTCCGCCGGCATTCAGCTTCTGCTGCTGCTTCTATTTCGGCCCTCTTCTTCTGTTCAGCTGGAGTAGCCTGTTCGACTTTCTTTTGGCGTTCAGCCTCTGCTTTGTCCAGCTCTGCCTTAAGTGCCCGTTCTGCTGTGGCTTATGCCTCCTTGCCCTCTTTTTCTTTCCTGGCCTCTTTGGCCAGCTTCTTCTTTTTTGTTGCTGTTGCACTCTTTTGGCGCGCCTCCTCATCTTCTTTTAGCTTTTTCTCCCTTTCTTGCTGGGCTTTTGCCTCTGCTTCCTTTTGTTTGATGGATGGAATTGGCCCTGTGTTGGTTCGAGATTTCTTGAGTACAGATGAAGAGGAACCTCCTAACTGACGACTTCTGTCCTCTAAGCTCTGATCATCTGGGTCTTCCTGGACCACGTCAGTTTCCGGAGCAAGTTGTCTTTCAGCATTATACCAGTTTCTTCTCTCATCTTCCGCCGGGCACTCAAGATGCTGATAAGTCCACTTGAAATTGGCTCTTCGGCAATGTTCAGGAACTATTTTCTCTGGATCATATGTTCGGTGTTCAAGCGCCCCGAGCTGATAACTTCTCATTGCTTCTGCTTCTGCTGTTACTTCCCTGAAGTCTTTAACTGTGAATGCACCGATGGTGAGGGGTAGCGTGGGCCACGGCTTCTTTTTTCCTTTAGAGAGGATGTTGGAGAATCCGTGTGACATTTGAAAGCATACCTCCTGAATAAGCATTTTGTCTGTCACGAAGCGAGGCATAGCATGTGGCGCCTTGTAGGTTCCAAAGACTCGGATGAAGGTGTATCCAGGGAAAGGGAACCAGTGTACCACTTTAACTAGAGTCTCCTTGGCCCGCCACGACATGCAAGGGGCGTCTTGGCCAAATAAATGTCTGTACAGAGAGGGAATAAATACTTGGGAAATCTGGTCCATATCCTGTTTGTATTTGGACTCCCAAAATACCTTGAGTTGTAGATGAATTGCGTGCGTCTGCTCGGAGTCCCAGTTGTGCGCCCATCCCTCAAAATCTACTCGGGCGCAAACCGCGTCTAGTAGGTAAGAGGCCATGTAAAATTCGGCAGGCATTCCTTCTTCCGGGGCCAATGCCGAGTTCAAATTGGTTTGCATCAACGTCATCAGTATGCTGGCCCAGTTGAAACGGGTGCCATGTGTTGTCACATACTCCATGATAGTAGCCCAACTGCCGCTGAAGGTGGAGCAATCTGGGCGCCCGTAAAGTCTGCAGAGCATGGCTGCAACCAATTTGTAAACCTTCCTCAGGCTTGCCACTGGGTACTCTTGGTCTTTCTTGACCTTGAACTTCTCGGGCTCCTCCCACCATTGTCTAATAGTATCAACTATTGGAACGGCGTGAGCAACAGCCCATTCTAGAGAGAAATGCTCGTTCGGGCGAGGCAGTGAGTAATAAATGTGTGCATCCGAGCCTACCAGTGTAGCGAAAGCTCTGCCTTGGTGATCCCTGATCACAAACTTCTCGGGGTCTGTCTTTTGTATGATCCAGTCTATGATCTCTGGACATGGGAATATGGCTGGATGCGCCCCTGCCAGATGAAGTTTGGACCTCTTTACCGCCAAGTATACTTCCCGGTCTGGGAGGTCTTCTAGAAATTCTTCTTCCGGTGTGGCGAACTCATGATAAATTTGGTACCATCTCATGCTGTCGTCTTTTGTAAAAGTACATAGTGTATCTCGGTATATTGGGGGTGGGGACACAACCTCCAGCTCATCAATCTCTTCCACTACTTTCTTGTCCTTCCTCCGAGATAACGGGGGTGCCATGTCACTAGAATCCGATAACACAGGTATGCACTCTATGTCTTCTTGAATTTCACCTGTCAAATTCATAAAGGAATCCCACGATAAGAACGACATGGTGATAAAAACCAGTTACAATTTAGTGATAAAATTTAACTGTCACATGCAAAACTGGGCTACTGGGTCGCTGGGTCGCGGATTGCGAAAACAGAGTCCGGGCGCGACCTTGCGACCTCGCGACCAGGTCGCTGGGTCGCTAGGTCGCAGATCTCTGAAAAAATCCGAAAATGCGACCTAGCGACCTTGCGACTAGGTCGCTGGGTCGCAGGGTCGCAAATCCCAGAAAATGGAGAGAATGCGACTTTGCGACCTTGCGACTAGGTCGCTGGGTCGCAAGTCGCAAACTGGCTTGCCGGGGGTTTTCGCGCGCGCGGCCTTGAAACTCCTTTTCTCCCTTCTCTTGGGAATTTACAAGATGGCTGGGCCCAGGGGGAGCTGTGGCATGATTTCAAAAGCAAGGGATGGTGCCATGGAGGTGAAACAAGCAAACAGTGAGGTTTTGGGCAATTCATGCAACATACAAATTCACAAAAACCTCAAACATCAAAGCTCAGCCAAAAAAAATAATTTAAAGGCTTAAGGGGAGATGGGTTTAGTAAGAAAAGCATCAAAACGGAAACAGCAGGAAGAAACGGCAACTTACCCGGGAAAAACGCGCCAGTTGAGCTGTCAGAGGCGTTTTCTTACAAATCGCTGAACGTGAGAAATGCGACCTGCGACCTCCCTTTTATAGAAAATCGCACGTGCGAGCCATAAATGCAGGTCGCTGGGTCGCAAGTTGACTAGTTTTAGACTTTTGCGACTTTGCGACCTTGCGACCTGGCAACCTGGGGTCGCTGGGTCGCAAGGTCGCTGGGTCGCGCTTTCTATGAAAATTGTAAAATTACGACCTGGCGACCTGGTGACCTGGCGACCTAGGGTCGCTAGGTCGCAAGGTCGCATTTTTCATCAATTTTGGGGATTTACGACCTGGCGACTTGGCGACCTGAGGTCGCGAGGTCGCTAAGTCGCTAGGTCGCAATTTTCATAAATTGTTTACCTTTGCGATTTGGTGACTTAGCAATTTCTCTTTAGTTCTAAGGGGCTCCAAAAATTTGAAATGGTAGTCTTTTTTTTGGAGGGTGTTGTAGAGGCTACAACAAATGGCGATTCACTGGACGAACTCAGAGTCTCTGCTGATGGTTAGTCTTAACGGGGGGAGGGATGGGCCTATGCTAACTGTTTTCTTTTACCTTGTGGTTGACCTCTCCTAGCCTTCGGCACCTAGCCGGGTTGCTCAATCTGCTGGTCTGCTTGGGCGCCATTCAACCAAATTCATTTCTTCAGGTCTCCGGACTGGAAGGGTTGGAGGACCCCAGGCGGCCACAGGGTCTGGTACGATTATTTTTTCCTCATCGTGTTGCTCCGCTGCCAGCGAACCTCTCGGTCCCGGCGGAGTCACTGCCTAGGAATCGTGAACGTTGCTCCGCTGCCAGCGAGCCTGGTCAGTACCCCGGCGGAGTCGTTACATCACCTCTCTGCGCAGGAAGCCTTTCTCAATCCTTTACCCTTTATCAGTGTGCTATTGCACTTATTTTGAATGTGCCTGAGGCACTTATTTAGATGTGCTTATGGCAATTATTTGGAATGGAAATTTAGCCTGGGCGGATGAGGGATCCCGACTTATTTTTCTTGCAGAGAGGTTGTTCCTGGTCTGGCATGAGGACTTTGGTTTTTCCCAGATACCCTGTCGTAGCCTAGAGTACCTCTTTTCCCTTCTGGTCTGGTTACCACTTACACTGCATTCTCTTTTGTGGACACCCTCTCACACTGGCGAGATAAGTTTTCCTGCTTGATGACTCGAGCTCGGCGATATGCTACCTTTAGGTGCGGAGAACAAGCCAGCTTTTGCCGCCTTTGAGTTTATCGGAAAAGGCTTTCCATCAGTGCAAAACCTGTTGCAGTATGCCAATTTGCGTGGCTCTAACAAATCCTTCCTTAAGCTTTTATTTTATTTTATTTTATTTTATTTTATTTATTTATTTATTTATTTAAATTTTTTTTTTGAACAAAAGTGAGACAAGGAACTATGGTACAAACTAAGACAGCCCTCCAAGGGCTGCTAAGTGAAATAGTGTTTGAGGTCATGCCCGTTTACCGGGAGGACCTCGACTCGTCCATCAAGGGTTTGCAATCTGAATGTGTGTGATCCTATCTTTTCATTAATTTGGAACGGGCCTGTCCAAAGTGCTTGGAACTTGGCATGCTTCCCCTTTTCCTCATGGGCTTTATCCCACTTAAGGACCAGGTCTCCTACTTCAAAAATTTTGTTTCCCGCGGACTTTTTATCAAACCATCTTTTGATTCGGCTCTGATGGATGGCAAACTTTTCCCGGGTCTTTTGCCTTTCTTCCTCCAATTTCAGCAAGGTGTCGATTCGGTTTTGCAAGGTGGGACACGGAGTACCATGACATTCTTGGGACAGTTGGAGGGCCGGGAGAGATAGATGAGAAGGGAGGACAACTTCTTTTCCATACACGAGAAAAAATGGGGAGGTGCCTAAAGAGGACTTGGGAGTAATACGGTCAGCCCACAGTGCATTGTGAAGGGCAATGTGCCAATTTCGCTGGTGGGATAGGAGAGTCTTCTTAATAATACGGATAAGGTTCTTGTTAGTGGACTCAGCTAAACCATTTCCCTGAGGGTAGTAATTTGCAGAATGTTTCAGAATAATTCCATTTTCCAGCGCAAAATCATATAACTTAAAAGATGAGAAATAAGTCGCATTATCAAAAACTAAATAAGTCGGAACGCCAAACCTGGTCATGATGAAATGTGTGAGGAATTCTATTACCTCTTGATCGTTGATTCGGCGTAACGGTGTTGCCTCAACCCACCTGGTGAAGTAATCAGTGGCCGTAAGGATATACCGATGTTGTTTAGAAGAGTGAGGTAAGATTTCCCCAATTACGTCCAAACCCCATTGTTGGAAAGGTTCCTCTACTGCTACTGAGAGTAGTGGTGCGGCTGGCCGTGCTTCTCGGTTGGCGAACTTCTGGCACTGAATGCATTTCCGAACATACGCATGCGCGTCTCTGAAAAGAGTAGGCCAATAGTATCCTGCACGCATTATCTTATGGGCAGTGGTATCTCCAGAAAAATGACCTCCAGCTGGTCCGTCATGCAACTCGGTTAAGATTTTCTGTGCTTCGTCAGTTTCCAAGCAGCGTAACAGGACCCCATCGTGGTGTTTCTTGAACAACTTACCTTGGATCAGTTGGTGAGATGCGGCTTTTAGTCTTATTGCGCGTTTCTGTCGGGCAGTAAGGGCAGGGTCCATCGTGCCTTGGGCCAGATATCTTGAAATGTCAGAATACCAAGAAGGGCTATTTTGCTGAGGCACATGGTCGCTCTGATACATGTCGATCTCTTGTTCCCAACATTCTTCTTCAATCTCACGAGCACTTGCAGCCTCTGTGGCCATTTGACATAAGCCCTGTCCTTTAACGGTATGAGCTGGTTTGAACTCTAAATCATATTCTTGTAAACATGCCATCCAGTTGCCCCGCCTTTCGCCTAGTTCTTGCTGTACGAAAAGTGAGCGGACTGCTGGGTGCGGTACAAAAACCGTGACGTGATTTTTCAAGATGTAGGGCCTAAAATGTTTTACGGCCTTGTAAACCGCATAGGCTTGCTTGTCAATTTCCGGATAGTTTAATTCAGCTCCCTGTAGACCGGTGCTCATAAAAGAAATGGGCCATTCATCGTTGTTATTATCTTTCTGCGTGAGGACAGCCGCAAGCGAGGAGTCTGAAGCGAAAGTGTATAGGATGAAACCTTTATCAAAATATGGACTTTGGAGGGAAGGAGTTTCAGCTATAGCCCTTTTGATTTTATCGAAGGCCTCTTTCTCTGGGGGATTCCATTGGAATACAACATTCTTTTTAATCATTCCCTGCAGTGGTCTGACTATCTGCGCGAAATCTGAAATGAATTTACAGACAAAATTAATTTTCCCCAGGAAGGATTGCATCGCTTTCTTGTTACTTGGGAGCGGAATCTGAGCGATGGCTTTAGCCCGTTCCGGATCAACCACAATGCCCTGCTTAGTGATAATGTGGCCTAGCAAGTTTCCCTCTACCACAGCGAAAATGCTCTTTTTAGGATTAAGCGATATTCCGTACCTCCTGCACCTCTCAAAGATTTGCTTGAGGTGGCGTAAATGATCGCCCCTGCGTTTTGAAAATACAGTAACATCGTCCAAATAAACCACCACGCTCTGCCCTATTAAACCACGGAAGGCTATGTCCATGGCTCATTGGAAGGTTGCCCCTGCATTGATCAAGCCAAAGGGCATGCGTCTGAAAGCGAAGGTTCCCCATTTTGTCCGGAATGTGGTTTTCAGTCTGTCCGGTTCAGCTACCAGCACCTGGTTATAGCCGGAGAAGCCGTCCAATAGGGAGAACATCTCAGATCCAGACACATCTTGTAATATTTGTTCCATGGGGGGCACTGGGTAGTTGTCTTTGTTTGAGGACCGATTCAGATTGCGGAAATCTACACACAAGCGGATCTCACCAGACTTCTTTCGCACAGGTACCAGATTCGACACCCACGTGGAGTGACGAACTTTGAAAATAATGCGCGCATCCAAAAGCTTCTTAAGTTCTTTTAGAATCATTGGCTCCAAAGCTGGATGCACTTTTCTGAGTTTCTGTTGGAAGGGTTTAACGCCTTCCCTCATGGGTATTACATGCTGAATGATACAAGTATCGTATGTACGTAGATCTTCATATGTCCAAGCAAATACATCACGATACTTCCGGAATAACTGGGTGAAAGCCCGTGCCTCTTCATCACTGCAGTCTTTGCCAAGGTTAACGAACTTAGGGTTCTCATGTGACCCCAAGTTTACTTGCCGATGTGCCAATATAGAACTTTGCACTTTGGTGTTCGGAGGCCTGCGGAATCGGTTTTGCAGATCAAACATCTTTTCTAGTGATACCACCTCCTTGGGCATAATGTTCTCTTTGCGTTCATCATTCTTTTTCTGTAACGCATGCTCATGTTCTTCCTCATCTATCGCCGCGTCCTTGAACACTTCAGTATTGCACATAAAGTCCAAAATCTGTTGATCATCGTTAAAAACGCGTAAATTAGAAATATTGTCTGGCACAGAGGGTCTATATACAATTTCAATAGAAAAACCGTCCCTCAAAGGGGTGAATCTAGCAGCAGCATTAGCTAGAGTATCTGCTGCTGCATTGTGCATCCTAAGGACAGATTTAATTCCAAATGCATCGAAACCAGAAATCAAGCGCCATACCTCTTGTTGATACGCCTTTAGATGCGGAGATAAACGGTGAATAGTGTTGCGTACCTGACGGGTGATAATCTCTGAATCTCCAATGACCTGCAAACATTTTACCTTCAAATCCAGTGCTTTTTTAAGACCAAGTATTAACGCTTCGTACTCAACAGAGTTGTTAGTGCACTGGAACTCTAGCCAGCATGAGATTAAGTATTTATTTTTACGCGGGTCAAGCAATATGCAACCAGCACCGGCTCCATCATGGGTCTTGGAACCGTCGTAATACAAGGTCCACATGTCACCTTCCGGCTCCTTCGGGGCACTAGGTTGTGGAGGGGTCCCTGCTGGTGGTAAGTCAGGAATCACTTGCTCTTCAGTGACAAAGACTACTTCAGATTGAACCTCGGGGCCTATAGGAGACTGAGGGGGTTGGTAGCATCCAAATATTTCTTCCAGAAAGCACATGCCGAGCTCTTCTTGTGCAAAGTTGATGGGTTCATTAACGGCATCTAGATCAGTAACGGCGTGCTTCATATAAGGTTCACTTTCTACCTTGATTTGATTATTCCGCCCCTTGTAAGGAAGCCACAAGTGGGACCAGTCGGTGGCGAAGTAGCCTTGCAACTTGCTGGACCAATCCCGACTAAGCAATAGGCCATATGCTTCCGGGATATCGACAACCACAATGTCAATGCATTGATGGACCCTAGAGTCTGATGACAAGCGGATAATGACATTGTTCAATTCTCCTACGGCGGGTACTTGTGATCTATCGAGTTGTATGATTTTTGCATCAGTCTTCTCCGGGCGAATGTTAAGTTTCTTACAGACAGATAAAGGCATGACGTTTGTAGAGGCACCGGAGTCGACTAGACAGTTGTGGACATTGAAGTTAAAAATCTCGAAGGAAAAAAGGAAAGGAGGTGTGGATCCTCTTGAATTGGTATTGATGGCGTTTACTATGGACTGTACATCTGGTCCGGCTTGCGCAGACGTGTTGCTCACAGTCTTCGTAGCTGAAATATTTGCGAAAGCCTTAAGAATGAGCTCCTTTTGATTAGTAATGCGGGCTAGCTCATAGAGAGAAATGTTTGCTCTTGTTTTCTTCATATCTTCAACAATGTTATAGCTGGGCTCTGGTTGAGGGCTAGGCTCGACGGACGTCTTAGAGGATTCTGTCGGAAGTTTGTTCTTTTGACTCGCTCGAGTAGTGTTGTTGGGAAGTTTTTCCGGGGCAGATTGTTTTCCATTTCCTGGGGGCAGGATTTTCCTTAGGAAAGCCCTCTTCTTATCTTCATAGGATTTCTCGGGAACAGGTCCTTTGCTTCTGAGGCTATAATTACGTACGGGCTGATCTTTGGGAGCCTCTGCCATGTAGATATCAATGGGGGTAAGGTTTTCTCCACCTCGGATTATGTCAAAAGAAAGGATAGAAGATCCTGGTTCTTCGTTGGAGGGTGGATCCTCATCATGATCTGAAACATCATCCTCCGTCGCATCTCCTGGAGTTTGGTCATCTAAAAGTTGATTAACTACTGCTGTCATGCTGCCAATCCACTGAGGGCACGTTTTTTCAGAGTGGGCAGCTTGGTGGAATGAGCAGAAGTTTTCTTTCCCTATTTCTTCCACATTTAGAGCAGTATTTGTGTTAGACGGAGGTCTGTTAGTGTTGGGGTTACTTTTCCTGAAGAAAGGTTTGGGTGGTTTAGTGCTAGTTGTGGCTTCGGAGCCTTTTCTCCTTAGGTCAGTGACTTCGTTCGTTAAATGTTTGAGCGTTTTTGCCATGCTTTCAAAATCAAAAGCATCTCTATCCCTATCAGTGGTTTTAGGAGTGGAGGACTGGCCTCTTTTTGGGTTAGGCTTGTGATCATCTCTCCCTTCATGATCGATGGCTCCTATCGAAAGCATGTCTTTCTCTACGGCAAGCGCAGCCTCATAATTAGCCGTAAGGGTAGCGCGGGCTTCACGTTTGACGAAAAATGCAATGTCTCTAGGTAGGGCTTTGGTATAGTAGTCAATGGTGATTGAGTCATCCAACGCTAGGTTTGGAGGAAATTTCTGTAGTATGGTAGCGAAGCGTTGGTTGAAGTCCTTCACCTTTTCCTTTTTATGACACTTGATGGTGCTCAATTCAGTGAGAAGCATGGAAGGAGTTTTATCTTCTGAAAACTTATGCAGGAATGTGCGACGGAATTGGTCCCATGAAGTGATAGAGGCACTGGGGAGAGAGCGGTACCATGTGGCCGCTTTGTTTTCGAGGGTATGGGGAAACAGTCGACATGCGACATCATCGGACTGGACTCTCATGATTTGAAGAGACAAATAGAAGCTGCTAATATGATCTTCAGCTAGGGTACCATTTTCAGGGTCGAACTTTGGTAGATGTTTCTCAGGATGCCTAGGCAAATCTTGGAGTGGGCCTTGGAGATTTAAAGGGGATTGAGCCATCCAAGCTAGGGGTTGCACTCGCCTAGCCCGTTGGTGTTGCCTAAACTCATGTTCAGATTCATCTCCCGAACCTGAGACAGATGCTTCTGACTCATGACGGGAATTTTCGTCTTGGTGTCTCCCACGGTGCAGAAAATCTCTAAGATATCCCAAGTTGTGTACAGGTGGCCTTATTGGGTTTGGTTGACGATTGCGAGCTTGGTTTCCTTGACCTCGGCCTCTATCCCCTCTACCTCCGGCCCCTCGACCTGTATTTCCTTCTTCTTCATTCCCGCGAGCTCTATTCCTTTCTCCTTCATTTCTACGAGCCCTATTCCCCCTGTCTACATTTCCTCGGCCTCTGCCACCCTCACCATCCCCGGGTGGGGGGTGTGCCTGGTTGTTGTTTTGTCGAGTCTGGTTAGGCTGGGAGTCGGGGAAAGGCTCGGTGTCAGCAAACTCTTCGCCCTCTTGGAGGATAGGATCATTTTCTTCAACGGCATTTGCGAGGTCTTCCAACATGAGATTTACGAGCTCGGGTATGGTACTCGCAATGGCACCGTTACGGGTGATGTTCTCGGGCGGAGTTCTGGTATGGGCAAGGTATTCCATGATTGGAGTGTACCGTAAATTGTTGATAAGATCTCGGGCAGCTGGGCGCAAGGCTCTCAGCTGCTCCCTAGTGATTTCAAAATATCGAAGCTCCCTCCCTGGAATATCTTCAAGAAGAGGAGGGTTAGTTTCAATGTTTATGACCTCCCCTTGGGGAGTTTGTGATGGGATGTTTGTTGTGTGCTGGGAGGCTGCCATCAGGCCCTCCTTCTAGCACCAATTCTTTTGACGGGAAAATATGTCCGGCCAACAGTAGGGGATCTCCCCGGTAGAAAGTCCCAATTAGACCTTAAACCGTTTGGAGTAGGGATCCCGTCCGGGGTGTGGGTCCGGCTACCACTTAAGATGACTTCCCTTCGGTCTCAAAAGAACCTGTTTGAACCTGCAGACATACACTTATTCACATGATACAGAATACAGGATTGATGTGTTAAACATGAATCAAACACTATGCGTAGCAAGATTATAGAAAAGCACGTACACCTCAAGAGATGTCATTAGCAACACATCTTTTGTGGGGTAATGCTTGTAAGGTAGTCTGATCACAAAAGAAATAGTTCTTTATGATAAGATACCTCTTTACTTTCTGACAGATAAAACGAAATGCTAACAAAATAGTTCATTAACATTCATTACTAGAACAGATGATAAAATGAACATCATTGATACAACACGGATAGCCATGACGCATAAACGATGACATCAATAGTGCAGCTTCATTAATCATAGGATATTCTGAAACTGTACAAGGAATACACACAGTGTTCATACAGCAAAACACATCATAACCATAGGGTGTTTTAACAAGACTCTCTATTCATATGCTTAAGTGTAGAATCTTTCAATACAATTGCATGTAGCTCTTGAGTTTTCCCCAAAAAAGAAAAGCCCTTATACAAGATCCCGTAGGAGTATTTATAATGCCAAACTGCCCGTTGGGTTTCCTTGACTGTTCACCTTCTTGACCGTTGGGTTACCTTGCGACCCGTTCTTTCTGCGACCTGACTGGTATGCGCGACTTGCGACCTGGTAGGTGATGCGACCTGCGACCTGTCCTGTTGGTGCGACTTGCGACCTAGCTTTACTTGTTGCTCATGACTTGCTGCTACCGGGCTGAGGATATTGACGTGAAATATTAAGGTCAGGGACGATATCGATCCCTACATTTGCTCCCTTGAGGAAAATCTTTGCCATGTCCCGTGCCGCTATGGGGGCAACCGGTACCTCTCCTTGACCTATGCACACATTCCAAAGGCGATTTGGTACTAAGTCTCCCTTTTCTGTCCGATCTGATTTGAAAGCGATGCAAGCTTGGTATAAATCCGCGCTGGAGTGGCGATGAATTTACTAAGATTCTCTTGAGATGCCGGGGGTTCTGGATCAGCTGCGGCTTGCTTGATGGGTTGCAAAAACGATTGGATGTCCTGGTCTACTTGTTCCCAGGTTTTCTCTTCTTCTAATGCTCCAAGCGATGGGATGTGATGCAGCGTATGCATTGAGTCGATACCACTAATCAGGTGGTCGTACGAGGACATCACTTTGTCCAGGTCTTTAGACAATTTGTCTCCAGATTGCATCGCCATGCGGAGTTGAACTTTTGCATCCTGAGTGTGGATCCAGTCCCTCTTAGGCAAATTTTCAGGTGCCTGAGGGTACTGTATTGTCCAACCCATCATCCTGTCCAAAGCCTGTGAAGCCTCTTTGAGCTGATCTTGTCTTTGCCTGGTTTCCATTCGTGCTCTTGCCAGGGGAGCGACTGTTTGTTTGATGGTGAGAATTTCACCATATACCTGTCTCATAGTCATTTCCAACACCTCACACTCCTTGAAGATGGCAAGCGAGACTTCATTTGCTGGTAGAGCTTGGTTTCGAAGTTGCTGGACTTCTGCTTGCAATTCTGCTTTCTCCTGCTCTGCTATCTTTTCGCGTTGCTCAGCTGCGTGCAGTCTGTTTTGTAGAGATACTATTTCTCTACTCATTCGGGTTACATTCTCTTCCGTAGCCGCAGCGAAAGCAGTACCTGCTGATGCTATCATTACCGGATTAGTCCTGGTATCCAAAACTATATCCTTGCCTGTTGACACTGCGGATGAGGCAGAGGGACTTTGTGCCAGTGACCTCCTCTTCTCTTGCCGGATTTTGAATGAAAACTGATCAAATGTGAGCCTAGTCAAGTCAAACACATCTTCTTCCTATACATGGGGCGATCTGACATCAGAGAGTTTTGTACGGCCCAGAGGTATATCGAGAGGAGTTACCTCAAGATCGTCCAGCATGTCATCCTCTCTTTCCTCTGTGTTCTTCTCCTCTTCTTCCTTCCTCCGCCGTTCAGCTTCTGCTGCTGCTTTTATTTCGGCCCTCTTCTTCTGTTCAGCTGCAGCAGCCTGCTCGGCTTTCTTTTGGCGTTCAGCCTCTGCCCTGTCCAGCTCTTCCTTAAGCGCCTGTTCCGCTGCAGCTTGTGCCTCTTTGTCTTCTTTTTCTTTCCTGGCCTCTTTGGCCAGCTTCTTCTTTTGTGTTGCTGTTGCACTCTTTTGGCGCGCCTCCTCATCTTCTTTTAGCTTTTTCTCCCTTTCTTGCTGGGCTTTTTCCTCTGCTTCCTTTTGTTTGATGGATGGAGTTGGCCCTGTGTTGATTCGAGATTTCTTGAGTATAGATGAAGAGGCACCTCCTAACCGACGCCTTCTGTCTTCTAAGTTCTGATCATCTGAGTCTTCCTGGACCACGTCAATTTCCGGAGCAAGTTGTCTTTCAACATTATACCAGTTTCTTCTCTCATCTTCCGCTGGGCGTTCAAGGTGCTGATAAGTCCACCTGAAATTGGCCTTCCGGCAATGTTCAGGAACTATCCTCTCTGGGTCGTATGTTCTGTTTTCAAGCGCCCCAAAGTGATAACCTCTCATTGCTTCTGCTTCTACTATTACTTCCTTGAAGTCTTTAACTGTGAATGCACCAATGGTGAGGGGTAACGTGGGCCATGGCTTCTTTTTTCCTCTAGACAAGATGTTGGAGAATCCGTGTGACATTTGAAAACATACTTCCTGGATAAGCATTTTGTCTGTCACGAAGTGAGGCATAGCATGTGGTGCCTTGTAAGTTCCAAAAACTCGGATGAAGGTGTAACCCGAGGAAAGGGAACCGGTGTGCCACTTTAACTAGAGAGTCTCGCCAGCACTTCGACATGCAAGGAGGCGTCTTGGCCAAATAAATGTACGTACGGAGAGAGGGGAATAAATACTTGGGAAATCAGTCCATATCCTTTGTATTTGGACTCCCAAAATACCTTGAGTTGTAGATGAATTGCGCGCGTGCGCTCGGAGTCCCGGGTTGTGCGCCCATCCCTCCAAATCTACTCGAGGGCGCAAGCCGCGTCTGGTAGGTAAGAGGCCATGTAAAATTCGAGCGGGCATTCCTTCTTAGGGGCCAATGCCGAGTTCAAGTTGGTGCTGCACATCGACGTCATCGATGTGCGAAGGCCCGGTTAAACGGGTGCCATGTGTTTTCACATACTCCATGATAGTAGCCCAGCGCATTGAAGGTGGAGCAATGCGAGGCGTCCGTAAAGTGCGAGCATGAGCGGCGACCAATTTGTAAACCTTCCTCGGAGCTTGCCCTTTGAGTTGCTCTTGGTCTTTCTTCGGCCTTGAACTTCTCGGAGCTCCTCCCACCATTGTCTAATAGTATCAACTATTGGAGCTGGCGTGAGCAACGACCCCGTACGGGAGAGAAATGCTCGTTTGGGCGGCGGTGAGTAATAAATGTGTGCATCAAGGCCTACCGGTGTAGCGAAAGCTGCCTTGGTGATCCACGATCACAAAACTTCTCGGGGAGTGTTTGTCTTTTGTATGATCCGGTCTATGATCTTGGACATGGGAATATGGGCTGGATGCGCCACGCGGATGTAGTTTGGACCTCTTCTGTAAGTATGCTTCCCGATGCAGGAGGTCTTAAGAAATTCTTCTTCGATTGTGAAACTCATGATAAATTTGGTACCATCTCATCTTGTCGTCTTTTGTAAAAGTACATAGTGTATCTCTCGGTATATTGAGGTGGGGACACCACCTCCAGCTCATCAATCTCTTCCACTACTTTCTTGTCCTTCCTCACGAGATAACGAGGGTGCCATGTGTCACTAGAATCCGATAACACGAACATGCTATCTATGTCTTCTTGAATTTCACTGTCAAATTCATAAAAGGGTCCCATGATAAGAACGACATGGCGATAAAAATAAGTTACATTTTAGTGACGATAAAATTTAACTCACATAAAGAAAACGGGCTGCGGGTCGACTGGGTCGCGGATTGCGGCAATCCAGAGCGCGACCTTGCGACCTCGCGACCGGTCGACCCGGGTCGCTAGGTCGCGAGATCTGCGAAAAAAATCCGAAAAATGCGACCTGGCGACCTTGCGGCCAGGCCATTTCGCGGGTCGCGGTGTAAATCCGGAAAATGGAGAGAATGCGTTTCGACCTTGCGACTGAGTCATTTGGTGGCAAGTATAGCTTCCAGCTTCTTAGGGGTTTTCGCGCGCGCGGCCTTGAAAACTCCCTTTTCTCCCTTCTCTTGAGGTACAAGATAGGCTGAGCCCCGGGGGGACGCTGGCCGCGATTTCAAAAGCAAGGGATGGTGCCATGGAGGTGAAACGAAGCAAACGGTGAGGTTTGGGCAATTCATACAAACATACCAAATTCACAAAAACCTCGAAACATCAAAGCTCGACCAAAAAATAATTTAAAGGCTTAAGGGGAGATGGGTTTGGTAAAGAAAAGCATCAAAACGAGCTTGTTGAGGGCAACCGCTTACCGGGAAAAACGCGCCGATTGAAGACGCATCGGAGCGTTTTCTTGCAAATCGTGAACGTGAGAAATGCGACACCGACCTCCCTTTTATAGAAAATCGCACGTGCGAGCCATAAATGCGAGGTCACTGGGTGGCAAGTTGACTAGTTTTGGAGTTTTGCGACTTTGCGACCTTGCGACACGGCGACACCGGGGTCGTACAACGGTGCTCAGGCAACAAAATCGCGCTTTTTTATGAAAATTGTGAGTGGGCACGGCGACACGGCGACACAGGGTCGGCCCAGGTCGCAGTCGCATTTTTCATCGATTTTGGTGATTTGCGACACAGCGACTCGGCGACACGAGGTCGCGGGGTCGCTTAGGTCGCGATTTTCATAAATTGTTTACCTTGGCGATTTGGTGACTTAGCAATTTCTCTTTAGTTCTAAGGGGCTCCAAAAATTTGAAATGAGCAGTCTTTTTTTTTTTTTTTTTTTTTGGAGGGTGTTGTAGAGCTATATGAGGAAGGAAAACTAAGGAATCTAAGTTAGATCCTCTTCCTTGAATTGAACATTGAATTGGAAATTGTGTTTATGCATTTGCTGCTTTCTTAATTTGATTATGTTATGATTTATGGTGGAATTAATATTGTTGGAATAGGGATAATGAGGAAGAACTGACCAAGGCATCTAAGTTAGGGCATCTTTCTTGATGGATATGCTTTACAAAGATTCATTGCAATCTTGCTTCTAGATCATAATTTTAGTGTTTTCTTCTCGAGAAATTTATATTTGTCACTTATGCATTTTCTATTTTTTCACTTAAATAACTACTTCCTACATTAACTTAATATAATATCCATATACCTTGGTGTGCTTCTAATTTTACCAACTTTGGATTGATAAGTAAAATGAATGCTCTAACTCAATCCAATAAATTATACCAATAGTGACCACCTTTACAAGCAAATCTACTTCTTGGTTGCGCTTTCTTAAAACTTGATAAAATAAAATATTTTGAAAAGTGCCAACCTTTGAAGAACTTGAGACAATACAACTATATGTTTGTAATTAGTTGAATAAATTTTAAAGACCATCATATTGATAATTTTTCTTGAGTTTTCCACTACAAATAGATATTGAATTTAGACGTCTATAGCCATATACAAACCTTGTAGAGATCATATGATTTAGCCCTGGTATTGGAGGGGAATTCATTAGGGTCCATGCATAGGTTAATTTAGTTTTTCCATTAGGACCAACAATAATTTTCCACCATTGACACCCTTGATAAAATATCAAACATTTAAAAAATGATAATTTGTTTTTTTTTTTTGTTAGGTAATGCGAGGTCACGAGATGGTGACACCTAACCTATGTCTTGAGTAGTCATAACCTGAGGCATCTCTGTTGTCAAAATCACATGGGGATCACACTCGACTTTAGGCTACACCAACCCTTAGCATGGTTTGATTTTCCCCACAAATTGCATTAACGAGAACACCTTGTCCAGCATACATTCTATCATTGTAAGTTGATAAATTTATTGTTTTAATAGAATATGCTCCTTGAAATTTTAGTCATAAAATGAAAAAATAAAAACTAAAAATCCACGAATTTTTATTTATTTATTTTCATTTTATAATAAAAAATAAATTAACAATTTCTAATATTTATAAAAATATATGAATGAAATAATCAACATTGTAAAATTTCAAAATCTACATGTTAATAAAACATTCAAAACAATACTTCCTCTTTTTGTTCTATATCTACGTATTTTTGTTCTCTATCTCTTTTGATTTGTGTGTTGAATCATTATCCAAATATGTTTCCTTGATGTGATGTGCCTTCACCTTTATTCCATGGTATACAAATTTGGATTACTTGGACAAAGGTTTCCCTACATATTTTCATAACCATTGCTACTTCCCTAAGGCCAATAATGATTACAAATTTTTAAACACTAACCTTAATAATTGGATTTTGATTTTTAATTTAAGTCAAATGTTTATTATCATTTTTTATATTGCATTTTAGAAAATGTTTTGTGATTATTTACGGCTCCATAGAATTTATTAGTTAGCTCCTAGCATATGTTTTGTGTTATATATATATATATATATATATATATATATATATATAATTTTCCTTGTTTTATTACTAGCAATTGCACCACATGTTGCAAAGAAAATGCCGTAAGGTTGTGGTATAGGAAAGAATAACATATAAGAAAGAAGGGTAGTAGGAGCTTTCTCGGCTCCAAGCTGATCCTCGAGAATAAAAATTAGCGAATTATGTTTCTTGGACCTCAAATCAAAATATCCATGTTGGGTAATTGATGTGGAATAAATTCTTTGTTATTAATTGCACATTTAAGATGATTTTCATAATAGATGAGACATTTTGGCCCAATGCTAAAGACCTCTATGTAGCCAGAAATATGCATGTTTTTTGCATAAAGGATGCACTTGGTTTTTATGACCTAGTTGGGTAGAATTCACCTTCCAACAAATTGTTGCTTCTGTCACATTACATGATATTTAATTCTCACAATCACTATTACAGAACTACGACTCTACTCTACAACGAGAATTACTTAATGAGATAAACTTATCACTATGACATGTTATACTTCATAAGAGACTACTAAGAAGCTTAAGTATGGTAGATCCACCTTCAACGTCATTTGAACATAGAGCCTTGAGTTATCTTAATGGTGGTTATGGTAAATCACCTTCACCTGTCATTTGAACATAGAGCATAGAGTTATCTTAATCGTCGATTTTATAGATAAGAGACATTTGAGACCCTTTTTAACCTTGGAGATGATTAATTAATCTCGAGTTCACTATTAATTTATATTTATAAATTATCTACTATCATATTTCTGGAAATTAAATTGTCTACTATCATGTTCTAGAATTCCTCTTTGAATGACCAATATTTCACTTCTTTGGAACTTTTCACCTCGGTCAAAATAACAAACATCATGAAGACCCAAAAGTAAGAAGAAAAAATCAGCTCATAATCGAATCAGCTACTTCTTTAGAGGATCATAATTCAAGATTTATAGTGCCTTTTAAAAGATCATTTATTTTCCCATAAAATAAAAAGCAACAACCAAATTTTGTAGTGACAAGAATGAGAACAAAATTTTAAATGTAATAACTCCCTTCCCTAGTGATAGTACATTTTTGTTTTGAAAATAATAGATTCCTCCCAAGTGACCCTTTAGAGATACCTTTTGTTTCAGCGGTGCAATAGGTAAGTGTATTTTCTCTAGTATTTTACGAGTCTTTGAATTTAAAGGCGGTGGAGAAGAGACTACTAGACAAAAAGCTGAGGTAGTGAATGTCAAGTAAATAGCATTAAGGAATCTCTTGATATTCTCATGTGGGCATTCTTCAAGTGATGAGAGTAGTAGGAACTTTCTCCTCAGGAATAAGTGGTGGAGAATTATGTTGAGTGAATTACTACTCATGTAACTTTGACTCCTCCTTACAATTGGAATGTTTCTCTTCCCCAAGCTCTATCTCAAGTTATAATTAACCTCTTGTTTATGAATAAATTGTCTCTATATCACTATTTTTATGTCTCTTTTTGAGCGCTTGCTTGAATAAGTGAGATGATGCAAAAGCTCATACGAATTCCACGTCCTTGAGTAACACATTTTTCGAGTCCTCTTGTTTTGAATTCTACTATTTGGTCCTCCATAGCCTTGTCAACGTCGTTTCCTTCTAAAGAATCATACATTCTCACATTTTCCAAATTCCAATATTTTTCATTGCACTTCGATGTGTATCGGAAGAAAATGGTTTTCCATTATGCCTTTTTAGGGTCTTGTTTAAGGTTGGAAGTTTCTCTTCACTAGTCTCCTCTCCTTTCTATTACGTATCCTTGACTTCTTTCTTCTGTATCCTTGACTTTGATACAAAAAAATTATTTATAGGCCTTTAAAGGTAAATTTAATTAATTATTTAAGAAATGATAATTATGAACATTCATCATTATTGCTCAAGATAAATCATGTCCTGCGAAATAATTTGGAAATTTAAAAAAAGATCACATATTTTAAAAATGTTCATTACATTATGTCAATCTTTTAATTTAATTTACTTTTATTTTAATTTTGTGTAATTTGACATAGTCAAAATGTGCAAACATGACATTACAACCTTTCTATCATACTTTGTTGAAGAGCATATTAGCACAAAAATGTAATATTTAAATATATAAATAGTTATTTTCTTTTTTATATGTTTTTATCCATGTAATATAAATTAATTGGTTTTTGTGGAGTTTAATTTTATATAAATTTTTGTACTAAATACAAATTTTATAATACAAAACAATAAAAACTATGTATATTTGGGTATATGAAAATTTATATACATTATATTAAGTAAAATTTTATAAGAAAAAAAAGTTAAAAACATTTTAAAAATAATTTTATTAAATAATTAGTTTAGATCCCATGATTAAGATTAATTTAGGTCATCTTAGTTCCCCTTATAAAGAAACTACATTCATACCATGGAGGTATTCTGCGGTATATTTATAGTTTATCATTATCTTATTTTATTATTTTTATTTTTTATTGTTTTGATCCAATGGCTCAAACATGGACACAATTAACGCTAGGGAGTTGTTCTCAAATAGCTAGAGAAGTTATTTTCAAATATAGTGACACTTTACTACATAAATATGTATTTTGATGCAACAATTTAATCTATATTGCTATATTAATATTATTATTTTTTTATATTAAAATTGATTTTTTTGTCTATTTATATTTTAATTAAAATCCAATATTTTCTATATATTTTTTTATACCTTAATTAAAAAAAAGAAAGAAAAAAAAAGAGTTTAATTAACGAAACAAAGTATTGATTCATAAATGAAATAGTGTAAGAAGTTTTTTTACATTGATTGATTAAAAAATAAGTTAGTTAACGAGGCAAAGTATTGATTCATAAAGGAATGAAGTAAGATGAAGTAATATGTTTTGCTATAATACTTATTGATGTTTTTTTAATGTAAAGAACTTGTTTGTTTATTAATTTATAATAGTAGTTTTAATTTTTTTTAATAATTATATTAAATAAAATAAAATATTAATTAGATTCATTTAAATAATTAAATTTTTTAATAATTTTCTATTTAAATTATAGAAATATATGGTTAAATAAATATTAAATATTAATTGTAACATTATTTTAAATTAAAAAATTAATTATGGCTTTACTTTAAATTAAAGAATGTAATTGTTGTTTCTTGCCTTTATCACATAAATATTACATAAATAAGTTTCCCTTGGTAAAAATAAATAGATTCATACGGACACGAAGAAGAGAAGTAGTTATGTCTTAAAAAATAACTATCTTTTCATTTCAACTTTGGAGAGCGAAAATATTTACCGAAATAAAAACAAGCAGAAGAAACTAGAATAGTAATAGTCGTTTAGCTTTTAGATGTTAAATTGATACTTGGGTATGTGGCTAGGTTGAAAATTGAGTCATCTGTGCATGGTGTCTCTTGCCATGGGTGCCGGGGAGGGTTAAATTCTTACTCTTGAATGGTTTGTCGCATCAAAATTAGACATGTGGAGGCCCCATAACAAAAGATAGTACCGCGATTTCGAAAGCTCTCCTTTCCTTTAATCTTTCATTATAATTTGGATTCCACCCAATGATATCGTTTCGACAAGGAATCGACTCCTTAATCCCACACGATGAGCGGTCGGATTGTCACACAGTTTGCTTGTTTGTTTGAAAAATAGTCGGGAGACAAGTGAGAAGGAAAAGAGGAGATTGAAGGGTTTCGGTCGAAGAGGAGCAGGAAGAAAAACATGGCGGGGAAACAATTTTTCTCGTTTCGTGCATAGAGGTGCGGTTGTGCACGCATCACGTCGTCGAGTAATTGCTATTATTGGTAGGGAAGGGCGGAGAGAAAAATCTTACGATCCAAAGGGTTTTTTAACATGAAAAGTGTTGAGGAACGTTTTGAACATCGGATTTGGGTGGTAGTATCTCGAGAAATTTTGGATATTGAGAATGGGCTCAACCAAATGGGAAGCCCTATAAAACTTAAGGATATCGGGAAGGAAAATATTAAGGAATCCTTCGTTGATTTAGAAGGAAAATATTAAGGAATCCTTCGTTGATTTAGAAGGAAAACGGTCATTTGTTTCGATGACGTGTGGGATAGAGTTGGTCAGTTTCAGCTACTTAAACAAATTTTGTTTCCAATCAAAAGCAAACATTATATTCTAATCACCGGTTGTAATATGAAAGTTGCGGAAAGGTTTGGAAGTTACCTAGTTTTAAACTTTACAAAAGTACAATATGTATAATGAAGAAGAATAAAATTTCAAGTCCAAGCTATTGGATGACCTTTCACGAAGAAGGAGGTTTGGAGCTCTCAGGGTAGAATCCTTCTTGAGTGGGAACACGCCTTTATTGCAAAGCCCGGTTCTATTCACCACCCTTTGGGCTGCGACACTTGCACTTTTGCGGGTGGGGTTCTCCGGAAATGCTTGTAAACGCGAGTAAGTTCGGTAATTTTTGATTGTGCGGCATTAAGGTAATTGCGTGTTCGAGTGATGCAATAGTTGTGGTTTTGTCTTCATCAACCATTGTGAGAGCTTCTCCATGGAATCTGTAAAATATTGCGGTGTTAGCAATACCTTAGAAGCCAAGGACTATGCATTTAAATACATCAATAGTCCACCACTTCGAGAATATTTCAACACATACAACATTTAAATTGAAGCGGATTCATACACACAACCCTAAGACCCTAACCTATAACCGGTCTTGGCCCTTTAAGAACTTGGTTCTACAAGAAAATTACCTTACCTATAAAACCTAAGGATGACGAGCGGAGTTCATTTTCACACGAGATCGACTTACTCTTGGGTTTTATACGCTGCGATAAACAAAGCTCGATTTTTAACATTCTGTCAAAGGATATGCTCCGGAGAATAATCCCCTCCAAACCTAAAAGTAAATATTTCTACTTCCAAAACAACAATAATAAAAACCAATCCTCGAGAAAAATATCGGACCCGAGTTTATGGAGGGTTTCGGAGATGCAATATTTTCCCAAGGTCAACTAACGTAAGCCGGTGATATCGTTGCCCATAACCATGGGCCCAGGTGAACGTGCAGGTAGCAAGACACATGCATACATAATCAACTCTGGTTAACGGAATTTAGAAAGAAAAAATTATGATAACGAAGAATTCTTCTGTAACCGCCTAATTTATATGTATATGTTCTAAAAAATAGTGGAAAACCATGAAACTCAATTGGAAGAGAAGCGAGAGGCTCATGCGAGTCCCGACAATCTTAAGAGCAAATCTCTGTGTGTTCCGTCGCTATTGTCTTTCGATTCGGTATCTTGTCCATGAGAATCGTGTGACTTGTCGTTGCGGGTAGACGATGGAGAGTCGATTCTAATAATTCCAAATCCCTCGTACCTACTGTTTTTTCATTACCGATCCACGATTTTGGTATCCATGTGATCTTATACAGGATTTCATTGAGTGTCGGTCTCGGCAATGCGGAGCAACACATCGGTCTCGGCAATGCCGAGAAGCACATCAACTAAGTCTTTAAAGGGAGGTTGATTTGCATTTGCATCTTTTACGATTGTATTTCATAGCATGGTGGAAAGACATTAATAATATTCAACGATTTATTTAGTTATTTAGGTTGAAGAGGCATTAGATCTAATGGTCTAAAAAATTTCAATGCAAAATTTCATCCAATAGCCCAAACATTGACAAAATGATAGTTAGGAAAGTTGTTTTCAAATAATGATGCCTTATGGCGTAATTAATGTTTTTATTTATAATTATTACGATTTAATAAAAAAAATACAAATTTTAAAAGTGATATTTAATGTATAATCGTATTTTTAATTATAGAAATGAATATGGTTGAAAAAAAAATGATTAAGGAAAGAACTTCGAGTAGATACTACTCATTCTCATGCAACATGTTCATATTTAGAGAGTAAATATTTTACAATAAAGATCATATATATGTTGTAACAATTTTTTGGGATGTTATCTAGAGGGAACCTGTCTGTTGCGGCGTTATTTTGCTCCCTCTCGTGCCCAGGTTAGGTCGGCCCGATCGCTGCCTGCAGCGGTTTGATCCGCCGACATGGGAGTGCCGGGGGGTGTCGGAGCCCTCTCCCTGCCCCTCCTTCTTCATCTGCTGAGGCTTTTCGGTGCCTTCTTTCCTGGAAAGGACGACGTGCCCATCCCGAAGTGCGAAGTTCATCAAAAAGTTTGATGAAATTCCGGAAATTTCAACTGCTGAAGACCAACCAATCAAAATCGCCCTAGCTGGGCGACGGAGGTCTCGTGGGGCAATTTATGGGTCGATGGCCAACATCAAAGAAGCTGACTGATGAATGGGTACAATGCAGAGCCTAACTGCCCAACAACGTGATTAGTTATCTTGTGGGTAAGGATTTTTTCATTTTCGAATTCACTACGGGAGGACCGAGATACGGTGTTTGAAAACGGCCCTTGTTCATGGGAAATCAAGGCCTCTTCTGAATAAATGGACCCCCGATTTCGACCACAACCCGATTTACAGTGTCTGAGGGTCCCCTAGTGCCGGGTCGCGTCTCCCCAATCTTCCAATACCTTTGCGGAGCTGCCAATCCTGCAAAAGATGGGAAACGTTGCGGGCGATTCATCGACAAAGTGATAACGGGGACGATACACATGCGCGAGGGCTCTGCGTGGAAGTTGACGCCAGGCCCAGTGGGAAGCCATCCAAACTTAAGAAGTTGAGTAGCACCATCGAGCTTGACTACGAGCAAGCACCGCCCTTTAAGTGCGAATACTGTCCACGAACATGGTCACTTTCAACGGAAGCGCCCCAAGAAAGCCCCCATCGGAACAAGGTTGAAGAAAAAGAAGGATGGAGAAAAAATTAAAAAAGGCAAGGTAGTCTCAAAGCCCAATGAGCAGAAAAAATCAGGGCCAATGGGGAAAACCCAGTCCAGTTCCAAGACCATTCCAGATTCAAATGAAGGCCCCTCCTCAGGCGGAAAGGAGGATGTCTCAGAGAACCATGAAGAAACTGAAGATCAGCCGAAGAAAGTGAAAGAAACCGAAGAAGGAACAAACGATCCTCTAACTGAGGCTGGTCAAGGGGGATTTGAAGGCAATGACCAGCACATTAGCCTTGCCTCTGACTCAGGGGGAGAATCAGAAGAAAGAGACTCCGAATCAGACAGCTCACAAATTACTCCTATCAAATCGACCAGGGGCCGGAAATCCAAGAAGAAACAGAGAGAGGAGAAATCCTATCTGGATGTCCTCCAAGGCTCCCAGAAGACTCTCAAAGGAATGATGAACACCAGATCGGGGCGCAAGCAAAACAAGGCTCCAAAAGGAGCCGATCCTTCCCAATCTAGTAAATAATGAAGTACGTCTCCTGGAACTGCAGAGGATTGGGTAGCAGGCTGAAAGAAGATGCCTTGAAAGACATTGTGAATTTGCATACACCTGAAATCCTTCTCATCCAGGAGACAAAGCTGGAGGACACACTTCTCCTCCAATCCAGCAAAAATTTTTGGCGCAAAGGCCCCGGTATAGCTGTCAGTGCTAGAGGAGCATCTGGTGGGATTGCCTCTTTCTGGGACAGCTCCAAATATGACCTCTCTCGTGAAGATAGCTGCCATTACTGGATCTTCACTCAGCTCCTCCACAAAGACTCTGGTCAACAAGTAAGTATGTTCAACCTTTATGCTCCAGTATCTCCATCGGAGAAAAAAACTTGTTGGGACTCGCTCCATTCCTTTCTATTGTTGCACGATCCAGAAAACATCATTATTGCAGGGGATCTAAACGTTACTCTAGCCTCTGAAGAGAAAAAAGGGGGTTCTCCGGTAAGGGACCAAGCTCGAGAATGGGTAGAAGACCTCATGATCGGCTGGGATCTGGAGGACATCAAGCCCTCAGCTGGAAAATACACTTGGACTAACAAAAGGTTGGGTCCCAACCACATAGCTGCTCGATTGGACAGATTCCTCGTCCAAAACTCCTTCCTTACTAATGGACTAATGGCCTCTTCAAAGATCCTTCCTAACTGCACTTCCGATCATAAACCCATCAGTCTCGAGCTCACAGTGGATGGTTTTCTTGGGCCCATTCCCTTTAGGTTTAGCTCTTTGTGGCTGCATCAAGAGAGGTTTCAAGAGGTGGTATCTGAAGCCTGGAACCAGAAAGTAATGGGATCCCCTTTCTATGTGTGGGAAGAAAAGTTACGGATTCTTAAGAGAAGGCTCAAGGAGTGGGCTAAATCTTTGAAAACTCCAGCTGCCAAGAGAAAAGAGTCCTTCGAAAATCTTGCTTCCCTTCAATCGACAATGGAGGATTCTGCTGTTACCCAAAGTCTGCTTCAAAAAGAAGTTGAGTTTCAAAAAGCCCTCCATAAAGCTAGTAGGGACGAAGAGGAGTATTGGAGACAAAAATCCAGAAACTTATGGTTACAGGCCGGAGACAAAAACACTAGTTTTTTTCATAAGCATGCCGAAGCTCGCAAGCAATTCAAAAATGTTTCTGAAATCCGCTCCCAAGATACTGTGGTTAAAGATTTTGAAAGCATCAAGAGAGCAGCCTTCTCTTTTTTTAAAGAGCTTTATACAGCGCCTGCTGATACTTCTATTGACCCACAGTCCTATCCGATTGATCTGATCCCCCTCTGTGTCCAAGATCCTGTCAACAATATGCTGTCTGCTCCGATCAGCATGGAAGAGCTCAAGAAAGCCGTGGATTGTATGGAGCCGGATAAGGCACCTGGGCCTGATGGGTTCACAGCAAGGTTTTATCAGTCTTGCTGGTCCATTATCAATAAAGACCTCCTGAGAATGATCAGGAAATCTCAATATTGCACAAAGATTGGTGGCAGTACCAACTCAGCCTTCCTTGCTCTGATTCCGAAAGAGAAAGGAGCTTCAGATTTCAGCAGATTTCGTCCCATTTCGTTGTGTAACACTAGCTATAAACTGATTACCAAAATCATAGCCCTCCGGCTCAAGAATACCCTGCCGGACATCATCCCGGAAAACCAAGGAGGATTCATCAAAGGGAGAAAGATACTGGATAATATTGTGTTGGTTCAAGAGGCAGTTCACTCAAGTTGCCATCGAAAAGAGAAAGGAATGGTGATAAAACTCGATCTGGCCAACGCTTTTGATAGGGTGAGACATGAATTCCTGTTCACTGTTATGAAGAAAATGGGCTTCTCACCATTCTTTATAAATTGGGTGAAAGCCTGCATTGCCTCTCCTTGGATTGCGCCGTTGGTGAATGGTCGTTCTACTGATTTTTTTCAAGCTTCTAGGGGTTTGAGACAAGGCTGCCCACTATCCCCTCTTCTCTATGCTATCCAAGCCTCAGTGCTCAGTTTCCAGCTAGACTTTTGTCAACAAGCCCATGTACTTCCAGGCCTCAGAATGGTGCACAATGTTAAAGATATAAACCATGCGCAATTTGCCGATGATACTCTGCTGCTTGGAGGAGCGAGCATCAACTCGGCCAAATCTTTTAAGCAAGAATTGGACATCTATAAAGAAGTCTCAGGCAGCAAGATAAACTATTTAAAAAGTACAATATATGGCTGGAACTGCTCAGTCAAAGATCTGGCTGACATAGCTAGGCTACTTGAAATGAAAGTTTGCCAGATCTGGGAGTCCTTCAAATATCTTGGAATTCCAATATTCAAATCCGTTCCAAAAGTGGCCCACTGGATGCCTCTCTTAGACAAGCTTAAGCTCAGAATCCAAGCCTGGGGAGCCTCCTGGCTGAACACTGCTGGGAAAATAACTCTAATGAAATCTGTTCTTACCAGTATGCCTCTGTTTCAGCACTCCATTCTGCTGGCTCCAAAATCCTTACTCAGCAAAATGGATAGTATCCTGAGGAGATTCCTTTGGGAAGGGGGGAAAAATAATGAAAGAAGACTTCATTTAGTTAATTGGGTCACCATTACGAAACCTTTCCTGGAAGGAGGTCTCCAATTGAGAGATTTGGCTGCACAAAATCTTGCTCTTGGCTCCAAAATCCTGTGGAATATTGTAGCTGGGAAATCTAGCTGGAGTAAGAAAGTCCTGTGGAAGAAATATTTCCATGGCAAGCGTTTGAGATGTTTGGATCAGCCACCAAAATCCTCCAAAGGTTCCCCTGTTTTCAAGCTCTGTCTAGCTGCACTGGAGCATTTCAGATCCGATCTCTACTGGATCCCTGGTAATGGGAAAAAAATCAGAATCTGGGAAGACCAGATTCTTGGAGATCTGCCTTTGAATCTCAGTGAAGGCCTAGCAAACATTAAATCTTGGCTGCAGTCCAAAAATATGGAAACCTTATGGGACATATCCACCTGGACGGAGGATTCTAGTAGAATATGGGTCAGCTGGAACCTGGGAGAGGTCCCTCATCGAATGCAAAATGAAGCTAAGCTGCTGTTAGACAAGCTCCAAGGAAAATCCCCTACTTCAGCAAAAGCTAAAGACAAAAGAGGGTGGGGCTCCCAATCTGGCTCTTTCACAGTCTCTGAAGGTTACAAAAGATTGAGTGCCATTCCTAATGCACCCCCTGACCCAACGCAATGGAAGTTTATTTGGGCCTTCCCATCGCTTCCAAAAATAGACTTCTTCTGCTGGACGATGGCTCACAACAGCATCCTTACTCAAGACAATCTGAGAAAGCGTGGAATGGAAGGGCCTTCCAGATGCCCTTTGTGTAAGTCTGAGGAAGAAACAGCCTCCCACCTGATGTTGCTGTGTCCCTTTGCCAAAGATGTTTGGAAAGGGGTTCTGAATTCAAGAGCTGACAGAATTGAGCTGCCAAATAACATTCCCAATCTCCTTCACGAGTGGATCAAGCTCTCCTCGTTCAATCTCAAAAGCAAAAACCTTCTCAAGACCGCTTGGATGTGGATCCCTAAATACATATGCTGGAAGTTATGGTTGGAAAGAAATAATAGACTGTTCAGGGGTGAAAGCTGCACTTCAATCAGCATTACTTCCAAAATTAAAGCATTCTTGGGAGAGACTTTGGATACTAATCCGACGCTAAGGAATGAAGCAGTTCTGGACAGTGAAGAGGATCTCTGGCTGAAGGATATTGCTCCAAATTATAAAATCAATCCTAATATCCTTGTCTCTCCCCACGCTTCTTGGGAAATCAGACTGGAAGAACAGGAGTTTATAAAGTGGCGGGCTGCTTTGGAGGATCATTGTCTATTCTTCGACGGGGCCTCTAAAGGAAACCCTGGGGCTGCGGGTGGGGGTGGAATCCTGCTGAAGCCTGATGGTTCCACTCTGCTCAGGTATCATTGGGGCCTAGGATCAGAAACAAACAACAGAGCTGAGGCTCTGGCACTATGGCAGGGGCTATCTCTGGCATTCAATCGGAACATTCAATCTCTGACAGTCTTCGGAGACTCCAAACTCGTCATTCAAGCGCTTAATTCCCACTCGGCTCCATCTCAGATCCACTTAGTTCTCATTCTCAAGAAAATCAGATACATGATGACCAAATTCCGGAAAATATCTTTTTATCATATACTGAGGCAGCTGAATAACCATGCTGATCAGGAAGCCAATCTTGGCTCAGCCTGCAGGCAAAGATCTCTTTCAATTAATTCTGAAGAATCGACCTGCATAATTCCGTAAAGATCAGTTCACCTAGCAAATCTGTACACTCTGCTGAGCTGATTGGATTGATCTATGTCACAGTATGACCAGCACTCTGGCAGGAAATTCAATCATCTATGATTTCTGATACTTCTATTCAGTTGCAGTGCTCGGGTATCTCAGTCCATTCTAGATAAGATCTGTTGATATCAAGTTACAGGATTGAGTAAATGGCATGAATGGATCATTTTAGTGCGCTCTAAAGGGGCCTTCAACACTGGTAAGAGCACCATAGGTGGTTGTGCAGCATACCTGGTTGGACAGCGACCGGAATGGTGGCTCGATGGCTGGGCGTTGGTCACTGGCCATCGTTATTCCATCTTCAGTCCTCCTCGAGTTTGATTCCAGAACAGTGTCAAAGCAAATATGCTGTTGACTCCTTCTCTCAGCGAAGACGGATCAGTGGAATCTCTGCTTTGTAGCATCAGGGCCAGAGCAAAATCCAATCCGGCAAATAGGTAGAATCCAGTTCCAAATGGCTGAACTGTCAATCTGGCAATCTCTAGCTTCGCGTCTCACAGAGCTAGCAAGCTATCATTCGAATCCAAAGGCGTTACCTGCTGAAGTTTCAAAGGGTGAAACCCTGGTTTGTGTAACAGATCTGTAAGGGTCAAACATAGAGAAATGCTCTTGCACGCGGCAGCAGTTTTGCCGCCCTTAATAAAAATATCCGTTAAAGTCAAAAAAAACAATTTTTTGGGATGTTTTCAAGAGTTCAGTGGTTATTAAATAAGTGACTCCAGATTCATTGAACTATGGATATATAATGCACTAAGAGGGATCAAAACCTTCGAGATGCATACCTTTCCTCAATTATTAATCCAAAGTTATTCAATATAAAAATATTAAAATTAGATTGAATAATAATAATAATAATAATAAGATGTTAAGTAAGGGTATCCCTTGTCACCTACCTTTTTTGGTATTTACATTGAAAAACTAGCGGAGTTTCTAGAAACTGCGGGTCATAAGGGCACCGAGCTTGCTGGTATAATTGTTACTTTTCTCCTTTATGCTGATCATTATTCTTGCAAAAATCCATGATGAGCTAGAAAAGCAACCCAAAACATTTGAGGATATACAATGGTATGAATTATTTATTGTTTACCAAATCATATTCACCATTACCACCTCAGAGCAAATTATTTCTCTCAATTTTTGGCTTTAGGTTATGATTAACTTCAATTTGACAATTTGAAAACTTAATTTAGGGTTGATACTCATTGTAATTCATTTTGTAGATGAGGTTTCATAAAAGAGGGGTTCGTTCATGCCCCCATCAACTCTTTGTCGATAGATTAGAGTGCATATACACCACTATCATTTTATTGTCATTCAAATGGATGATCAATGAACTGTTTCAATAAAAATTGGATCAAGAAATGAGTCGTAATCGAATCCTTATTCAATCTAGTTATGGATGAAGGCTTCAATAATAAAAATAAAAATAATATATATATATATATATATATATATATATATATATATATATATATAGCATGGCTCCCTGAAGTTTTCAACCATTACAACATTCAATGTTCAAGTTTTATTAGAATTGCATTATTGTATCATCTCTTAGCAAATTATTCATTCTTCCAATAGAGATAACTGTGCCTCATGTCCTTGCGGATTCATGGAGATGATGCTTTGTTTTTTTTAAGGATGAGTTCGTCCACAAGGGGAATAATAGATTAGATCCTTATTCAAATGCTGATATATAATACTAGTTTTTTTAAAGGTGAAATTGAATGAATAGAAAGATGGCTTGATCTATACAATGATTGACCATATATGAGTTTTTGATTCTAGTGAAGAATTTATTAACTTATTATAGGGTGAAAATGTGAATATGGGTAACACTTTTATGAGAATTCAGGGCGAAAAACGTTTTTCTTCCATAGTTCGGCTGAACATTTGTCAAAGTTCGGCCGAACTATTCAGGAGTTCGGCTGAACTTTTGAAATTAGTTCGGCCGAACTTTGTTTTCCATTTACATTGACGGCATACTAACGATAATGGAAAACAAATTTTTCGTTGGAGATTGGAAAACTGGCAAACAAAGTTCGGCCGAACTATTATTTTATAAATATATCGCCCGCAAAATTTTCTAGGTTTCTTGTTCACATATGTCTCGCGTGATTTCTTATGATTTGGTGTTGTGCTCACATCTATCGCATGTGAACTTAGTGATTTGGTGTTGCACCCGCGTAAATTTAGTTGATTTGGTGTTGCGCCGCAGGATTTTTGTTGATTTGCGCCGCATTGAGGAGGTAAGTTCTGCTAATTTTGTTATTTTCTGTAATTTTTTTTGTTGTTTTTTTTTTTTTAATTTAAATTTTTTTTTGTTTGCAGAGTTCTTCCACAACGTCTTTAGCGTCTTCAGGGATCGTCGTCAACGTATTTAGGGATCGAATTAACAGCCAATTTCCAGGTACGTATGTTCCTATTTTTTCTAATTTACCAGCTATAAGAATGCCAGGTTCAACTTCTCTATGATTATGTGGATACTTATTTTTTTCAAAAAGAAAAAAGAAAAAAAAAACCTGGTTTTATAAAATGTACCAATCCATGATCACCTTTTCTCGGAAATACTTTACATAGAAATACTGGTATGTTCCAGTTTGTCATTATAAATCCTCTTTGTTTAACAGTTTAACACTTTGTCATATTCTACAAAGCCATGCTGAAGATGATATATAACTCGAATAATACAAATAAAAATAAAACAAAAATATATTATAAAAGCAATAGAAGTTAAGTTCGTCTCTTTTCTCTGATATTGGATTATTAAGGATTTGAAATACCTCTCTGTAAGTTGTCCCTGTCTTTGAGAAATGCCAAGGTTAAGTCATATGATGCTAACAGCTTAGAGAATAGCCAATACTAGTTATGTAATATACACTAGTCTATGTGTTCCTTGATTGAGTTACATAGACACACAGTTCTGGAAGCTTTCTCGACTAGGGAGTCTGCTTTTTGTTTACATTTATAAAAAGAAAATTGATAGATAAGCTCCTGAGATTTACCTAGCACCTCAGGGATGTTGGGTTGCTTGGAAAATGATCCTTGCCATTTATTTAAGGACTTCTACAACATTGGCTTTAAGTTAAGAGTGGTTGCATGCTTATGCACACTCTCCCCTTCTTGGACAAATTCCCTGAATTATTTTTCGTACAAAAAGAGTTCATGAGCTTGGAAATAGACCGACTAATATGAATCCAACAACTGTCCTTCCAGATCCAGTGCGTTTTCTCGAAAATCTTGGAGGTATTTTTTCTACTTCTCACGGTCTGATCTTTCTTCTTTAGAGAACCTCAGTGTTCTCTTAAAGGTTTTTATTTTTTATTCCTGTTCCTTTATGAATCCCATCATTCGCACAATGCTATTGGTGGTGAGTTTGGAGATGACCATAGAACATCCAGTTGCCCAAGCTTAAGTCATATGATGCTGACAACTTAGAGAATAGAAAATACTGGTTATGTAATCTACACTAGTCTATGTGTTCTATTCCCTCCGTTAACCAGTGTAATGAGAGCTTCTAGAATCATGCAAGTGGTTACATTATGTTCAACCTTATGGAATATGTACAACATTTGTTAGAATAGGTAACAACTTATGTTAGTTATGTAATCACAATATTGGGATCAATGGTCTTTCAACATGCTATTATTGGTGTTATTAGAACTATAGACCTCATTAAGGCTCATTGCTTCTGCTAAGAATTGACTGTTCGTATCTCATAATAAAAGTAGTTAAATTAAATTTACTTAGAATTTAAGCCTATGAAAAAAAAGATTTAATATTTCTTATCATAATATTTCTTGAAATTCCTTCATGATATCTATGGTTTCTCACCTTTGTTCAATATTAAATAATAGCCAATTTATTTGTTGATAGCTTAGAGAATAGCCAATACTAGTTATGTAATCTACACTAGTCTATGCGTTCTATTCCCTGTGTTAACTAGTGTAATGAGAGCTTCTAGTATCATGCAAGTGGTTACAGTGTATTCAACCTTATGGAATATCTACAACCTTTGTTATAATAGGTAACAGCTTATGTTAGTTACGTAATCATAATATTGGAATCAATGGTCTTTCAACATGCTATTATTGGTGTTATTAGACCTGTAGACCTCATTAAGGCTCATTGCTTCCGCTAAGAATTGACTGTTCATATCTCATATCAAAAGTAGTTAAATTAAATTTACTCAAAATTTAAGCCTCTGCAAAAAATATTTAATATTTCTTATCATAATATTTATTGAACTTCCTTCATGATATCTATGGTTACTCACCTTCGTTCAATATTGGTAAAAGGTCATGGTCTTACCTTAATTTCTATTATAATTCCCTTTCCTAACTTTGATTTTCATTTAATATTTATTATCATAATATTTCTTGAACTTCCTTCATGATATCTATGGTTGCTCACCTTCATTCAATATTGGTTTAAAGGTCATGGTCTTAACTTTATTTATATTCTAATTCCCTTTCCTAACTTCCTAACTTTGATTTTCATTTAATATTTCTTATCATAATATTTCTTGAACTTCCTTCATGATATATATCGTTGCTCACCTTCATTCAATATTGGGTAAAAGGTCATGGTCTTACCTTAATTTCTATTCTAATTCACTTTCCTAACTTTGATTTTCCTTTTGACCTTAGAGATAAACCGAATCATTATATTGGGTAAAAGGTCATGGTCTTACCTTAATTTCTATTCTAATTCCCTTTCATAACTTCCTAACTTTTATTTTCATTTAATATTTCTTATCATAATATTTCTCGAACTTCCTTCATGATATATATGGTTGCTCACCTTTTTTCAATATTGGGTAAAAGGTCATGGTTTTACCTTAATTTCTATTCTAATTCCCTTTCCTAACTTTTTCTTTTTTCAATATTGAGTATAAGGTCATGGTCTTACCTTAATTTCTATTCTAATTCTCTTTCTCAACTTCCTAACTTTGATTTTCATTTAATATTTCTTATATCATAATATTTCTTGAACTTCCTTCAAGAAACTTTTTAAAAAAACTTTTCATTTAATATTTCTTATCATAATATTTCTTGAAATTCCTTCATGATATATATGGTTGCTCACCTTTTTTCAATATTGGGTAAAAGGTCATGGTCTTACCTTAATTTATATTCTAATTCCCTTTCCTAACTTTTCCTTTTTTCAATATTGGGTATAAGGTCACGGTCTTACCTTAATTTCTATTCTAATTCCCTTTCCTAACTTCCTAAATTTCATTTTCATTTAATATTTCTTATATCATAATATTTTTTGAACTTCCTTCAAGAAAATTTCTAAAAAAACTTTCAAAAACACTTCCCTTTATTCCTTAAAGTCAAAATAGATCCATACTAAGGATTACTCTTTATACATATTTCTACCATATAAATTCTAATGATAATTAATCACATGTGTTAAAGTAGAATATGAAATAAGCCCTTTTTACACTTGGCTTGGCTCTTAGGTACATAGATGGGTGGGTTTCGGAATATGGTTCACATGAAAAGTAATAGGGATGGATTTAGTGGAGTCCTTTTATAAGATCAGGACTCAAACAATTGTGATATTTTCCCTTCTTTCCAACTTAGTCCATCCTTTTAGAAAAATCCCTTTTAATGAAGTAGATATATTCATAGTGATCCGCTGATATTTGTTCACCAACAACTATTCCATTTTGGAATTTTATATCTCAAAACTATGCTCATTGAATTTATGCATCTATATCTTTAAACTACTTGAAACTATTTTATTACACCATAGGAATCATTTCGAGAAAAACACATTAGCCATAAAGGTTTCCCATTGAAACCAAAATTGATTTGATACAAAACATAGGTTTTAACCTTATCTAGTTAACTGTTTCAAATATATTTTTAATAAAATGAAAATATTCAATGTAAAACACATGCACATTAACATATTTAATTGTGATATTTTCCCTTCTTTCCAACTTAGTGGACATCCTTCTAGAAAAATCCATTTTAATGAAGCAAATCTATATCCATAGTGATCCACTGATATTTGTTCACAAACAACTATTTCATTTTGGACTTTTATATCTCAAAACTATGCTCATTGAATTTGTGCATGTCTATATATCTTTAAATTACTTGAAACTATTTTATTACACATAGGAATCATTCCATATATCTCCCATTTTAATGGGTGCATCACATTTCCAGAAAAACACAAATTAGCCAGAAAAGTTTCCCATTGAAACGAAAAATGATTTGATACAAAACATAGGTTTTAACCTTATATAGTTTAATTTTTTCAAATGGATTTTTAATAAAATGAAAAATATTCGATGTAAAACATGTATAGTTTTTAGAAACAAAAAGTAATTTGATACTTGAAACATAGGTTTTAACCAAGTATATAGTTAAATATTTTGAAAATAGATTCTTAAAAAAATGAAAAATATTCAATGTAAAACACATGCACATTAACATATAATTGTGATATTTTCCCTTCTTTCCAACTTAAGTCCCTCCTTCTAGAAATATCCCTTTTAATGAAGCAAATATATCCATAGTGATCAACTGATATTTTTTCACCAACAACTATTCCATTTTGGACTTATATATCTCAAAACTATGCTCATTGAATTTATGCATCTATATCTTTAAACTACTTGAAACTATTTTACTACACCATAAGAATCATTTCGAGAAAAACACATTAGCCATAAAAATTTCCCATTGACACCAAAAGTGATTTGATACAAAACATAGGTTTTAACCTTATATAGTTAATTGTTTCAAATAAATTTTTAATAAAATGAAAAATATTCAATGTAAAACACATGCACATTAACATATTTAATTGTGATATTTTCCCTTCTTTCCAACTTAGTAGACATCTTTCTATAAAAATCCCTTTTAATGAAGCAGATCTATATCCATAGTGATCCATTGATATTTGTTCACAAAAAACTATTCCATTTTGGACTTTTATATCTCAAAACTATGCTCATTGAATTTATGCATGTCTATATATCTTTAAATTAATTGAAACTATTTTATTACACCATAGGAATCATTCCCATATATCTCCCATTTTAATGGGTGTATCACATTTCCAGAAAAAACACAAATTAGCCATAAACGTTTCCCATTTAAACCAAAAGTGATTTGATACAAAACATAGGTTTTAACCTTATATAGTTTAATTGTTTCAAATAATTTTTTAATAAAATGAAAAATATTCGATGTAAAACATGTATAGTATTTAGAAACAAAAAATAATTTGATACTTGAAACATGGGTTTTAACCAAGTATATAGTTAAATATTTTGAAAATAGATTCTTAACAAAATGAAAAATATTCAATATAAAACACATGCACATTAACATATAATTGTGATATTTTCCCTTCTTTCCAACTTAAGTCCATCCTTATAGAAATATCCCTTTTAATGAACCAAATATATCCATACTGATCCACTGATATTTTTTCACCAACAACTATTCCATTTTGGACTTATATATCTCAAAACTATGCTCATTGAATTTATGCATCTATATCTTTAAACTACTTGAAACTATTTTATTACACCATAGGAATCATTTTGAGAAGAACACATTAGCCATAAAAGTTTCCCGTTGAAACCAAAAGTGATTTGATACAAAACATAGGTTTTAACCTTATATAGTTAATTGTTTCAAATTGATTTTTAATAAAATAAAAAATATTCAATGTAAAACACATGCACAAATTAACATATAATTGTGATATTTTCCCTTCTTTCCAACTTAGTGGTCATCCTTCTAGAAAAATCCCTTTTAATGAAGCAGATATATCCATAGTGAACCACTGATATTTGTTCACAAACAACTCTTCCATTTTGGACTTTTATATCTCAAAACTATACTCATTGAATTTATGCATCATTATTTTTAAACTACTTGAAACTATTTTATTACACCATATGATTCATTTCAAAATATCTCCCATTTTAATGGGATGTATCATATTTCAAGAAAAACACATTAGCCATAAAAGTTTTCCATTGAAACCAAAAGTAATTTGAAACAAAACATCTAGTTTTCAATGTAAAACACATGCACACATTAACATATAATTGTGATATTTTCCCTTCTTTCCAACTTAATTCCATCCTTCTAGAAATATCCCTTTTAATGAACCAAATATATCCATAGTGATCCACTGATATTTTTTCACCAATAACTATTCCATTTTGGACTTATATATCTCAAAACTATGCTCATTGAATTTATGCATCTATATCTTTAAACTACTTGAAACTATTTTATTACACCATAGGAATCATTTCGAGAAAAACACATTAGCCATAAAAGTTTCCCATTGAAACCAAAAGTGATTTGATACAAAACATAGGTTTTAAGCTTATATGGTTAATTGTTTCAAATTGATTTTTAATAAAATAAAAAATATTCAATGTAAAACACATGCACACATTAACATATAATTGTGATATTTTCCATTCTTTCCAACTTAGTGGTCATCCTTCTAGAAATATCCCGTTTAATGAAGCAAATATATCCATAATGATCCACTGATATTTGTTCACCAACAACTATTCCATTTTGGACTCATATATCTCAAAACTATGCTCATTGAATTTATGCATCTATATCTTTAAACTACTTGAAACTATTTTATTACACCATAGGAATAATTTCGAGAAAAAACACATTAGCCATAAAATTTTCCCATTGAAACCAAAAGTAATTTGATACAAAACATAGGTTTTAACCTTATATAATTAATTGTTTCAAATAGATTTTTAATAAAATGAAAAATATTCAATGTAAAACACACGCACATTAACATATTTAATTGTGATACTTTCCCTTCTTTCCAACTTAGTGGACATCCTTCTAGAAAAATCCCTTTTAATGAAGCAGATCTATATCCATAGTGATCCACTGATATTTGTTCACAAACAACTATTCCCTTTTGGAATTTTATATCTCAAAACTATGCTCATTGAATTTATGCATGTTTATATATCTTTAAATTACTTGAAACTATTTTATTACACCATAGGAATCATTCCCATATATACCTCATTTTAATGGGTGTATCACATTTCCAGAAAAAAACAAATTAGCCATAAACGTTTCCCATTGAAACCAAAAGTGATTTGATACAAAACATAGGTTTTAACCTTATATAGTTTAATTGTTTCAAATAGATTTTTAATAAAATGAAAAATATTCGATGTAAAACACGTATAGTATTTAGAAACAAAAAGTAATTTGATACTTGAAACATAGGTTTTAACCAAGTATATAGTTAAATATTTTGAAAATAGTTTCTTAACAAAATGAAAAATATTCAATGTAAAACACATGCACATTAACATATAATTGTGATATTTTCCCTTCTTTCCAACTTAAGTCCATCCTTCTAGAAATATCCCTTTTAATGAAGCAAATATATCCATAGTGATCCACTAATATTTGTTCATCAAAAACTATTCCATTTTAGACTTATATATCTCAAAACTATGCTCATTGAATTTATGCATCTATATCTTTAAACTACTTGAAACTATTTTATTTCACCATAGGAATCATTTCGATATGTCTCCCATTTTAATGGGGTGTATCACATTTAGAGAAAAAACACATTAGTCATAAAAGTTTCCCATTGAAACCAAAAGTTCAATTTGATACAAAACATAGGTTTTAACCTTATATAGGTAATTGTTTCAAATAGATTCTAAAATTAAAATGAAAAATATTCAATGTAAAAAACATGCATTAACATATATAATTTTGTGACACTTTCCCTTCTTCCAAACTTAGTGGACATACTTTTAGAAAAATCTCTTTTAATGAACTAGATATATCCATAGCGATATGCATAGTGATCCACTGATATATGTTCACAAACAACTATTCCATTTTGGACTTTTATATCTCAAAACTATGCTCATTGAATTTATGCATCTATATTTTTAAACTACATGAAACTATTTTATTACACCATAGGATTCATTTCAATATATCTCCCATTTTAATGAGATGTATCACATTTCGAGAAAAACACATTAGCCATAAAAGTTTTCCATTGAAACCAAAAGTAATTTGATACAAAACATCTAGGTTTTAACCTTATATATACTTTAATGTTTCAAATAGATTTTTAATAAAATGAAAAATATTCAATGTAAAACACATGCATTAACATATAATTGTGATATTTTCCCTTCTTTCCAACTTAGTGGACATCCTTCTAGAAAAATCCCTTTAAATGAAGCAGATCTATATCCATAGTGATCCACTGATATTTGTTCACAAACAACATTTCGAGAAAAAACAAATTTGATAAAAAACATAGGTTTTAACCAAGTATATAGTTAATTGTTTCAAATAGATTTTTAATGAAATGCACATTAACATATAATTGTGATACTTTCCCTTCTTTCCAACTTAGTGGACATAATTCTAGAAAAATCCCTTCTAATGAAGCAGATATATCCATAGTGGCATTGATATTTGTTCAGAAACAACTCTTCCATTTTGGACTTTTATATCTCAAAACTATGCTCATTCAATTTATGCATCTATATTTTATTACACCATAGGAATCATTTCGATATATCTCCCATTTTAATGGGGTGTATCACATTTCGAGAAACACATATTAAAGCCATAAAATTTTCCCATTGAAACCAAAAATGATTTGATACAAAACATAGTTTTTAACCTTATATCGTAATTGTTTCAAATAGATTCTTAATTTAAAATGAAAAATATTCAATTTAAAACAAATGCATTCTTATACGCCCTTATGTCTACGTAAAGTAGTGTGAGTGATTCCACGGGTCCTCTACACCCTTCATAGGGTATAATTAGGATAGGTAGTGTTAACTTCTACAAGTTCTATAGGCAGAGTTTGTAAAGGGCCAGGTAGCCTCTGGATCTCATCTTTTATAAAAGGTGACATATATAGTAAATGTCCCTACATTCAATCTATGGAATAGATCTAAGTTCTTCATTTTAATATCCAATGTAAAACAAATGCATTCTTATACACCCTTATGTCTATGTAAAGTAGTGTTAGTGATTCCACGGGTCCTCTACACCCTTCATAGGGTATAATTGGGATATGTAGTGAACTAACTTCTACAAGTTCTATAGCCAGAGTCTGTAAAGGGCCAGGTAGCCTCTGGATCTCATCTTTTATGAAAGGTGACATATATATTAAATGCCCCTACAGTCAATCTCTGGAATAGATCTAAATATAATTTCTTCATTTTAATATCCAATGTAAAACAAATGCATTCTTATACACCCTTATGTCTACGTAAAGTAGTGTGAGTGATTCCATGGGTTCTCTACACCCTTCATAAGGTATAATTGGGACAGGTAGTGAACTAATTTCTACAATTTCTATAGGCAGAGTCTGCAAAGGGCCAGGTAGCCTCTGGATCTCATATTTTATGAAAGGTGACATATCTAGTAAATGCCCCTACAGTCAATCTCTGGAATAGATCTACATAGAAGTTCTTCATTTTAATATCCATACAACACAACCACTTTAAGGTAAACTTTGTACATGTGTCATTTCTCCCACAAACTAAAGGCTTCCTCCCATTAATTCTAGATGTGAATTCTACCATAATCTTTTAAAGTCAAACTTTAAGACAAACCATGCAATCATTTATCTCATGATATTGTGTCATTTCTCTCATGCATTTGACATAAATGTCAATTTAATATATATTTTTATTGAATTTGTATTTTTTTTTCAGGGATAAGAAAACCATTAAATATGGTTGAAAAATGGAAACTATGCATAGAAGTTTATGCTATCCCAATCTAGGGAAAGAAGTGATTACATATGTGCTTTCCAATATTGTGACTAGCAAAGTCGTCCAAAGGAAAATGAATATACCGAGAAGAACAACAAACAACGAGGCATATTATATTGGATTTATAGAAGGCTTGGGAACAACTATAGAGTATGGATCAAATGGAATTGTAGTTTTCACCAATTTTGAACTTGTGTGCAACCAGATGAATGACGTGTACCAAGTTAAGAAGGAGAGGTTAAAAGAACTGCATGGAATAGAAAACAATATTGTTAGCCAATTTCAATTTTTTAGTATAAGGCATTGTAAAAATGTGAATAAGATGTTTGCTGATCTATTATGTGGAGTAATGCCAATTCAGGATTCATCTATCAAAGATGAATTAGAATTATACAGGGCAATGCCAATGCAATATTCATCTCTCAAAGATGAATTGGTTTTGAGACGCTCTTCTTCAAAAATTCAAGATTCATCTCCCAAAGATGAATTAGTTTTGAGATGCTCTTCTTCAAAAATTAAAGATTCATCTCTCAAAGATTAATTAGTGTTGAGATGCTCTCCTTCAAAATTTATTGATGGACATTGTAACATATCTTGGATATGTGTGTGTTGTGTACTTATAAATGCATCTTTTTTATTGACCATGTGTTTTTTTCAATTATATACCAAGTGTGCTCCCACCACACCATGTAAAGCATAACTTGGTGAACTTCACATTTGCAACAAGTGGTGAAATTCACATTTTTATAAAATTAAAATGTGGGGACTTCAATTTTTTTTGTTTAAAAGGAGTTTCACTTCTTTTTGAATGACAATGTGTTTTTTCAATTTTATACCAAGTGTGCTCCCACCATATAAATCGCAATTTGGTGAACTTATCATTTTTACAATTTTTTTTGCTTAAATTGAGTTTCACACATCAATCAGTGCTTTGAAAGTTGTGTTTTACATAATTTTTTTACACTAAATTACATTAATTTTCTGAAATTTATTTTGAATTTATTTTAAATTAGTTATTTAAAAAAATAATTGTAAATGTCCACCGTAGATATATATATCATGGAGGATGAATGACGAAGATCAACAGAATCTCATATCTCTATGAGAGGGGGGGATCAGGGATCGAGAGATGCTCATGGTATTTAAATATAATCTTAAATCTCCATACATGCGTGTACATATGGAATTGATTTTTTATCAACTTTGTGAGTTAAATTAGTTGTTGATAAGTTTCATTTTTTATTTTTTAGGAGCTAACAAGAGGAGAAGGGTCTCTACTCCATCCATGGAGCATGCCCATGGTTCACCTAGTCGTGGTATGGTTTGAGCGCAATTTAAGCAATGAATATGTACGTGTGTATTTATATGTATAAATGTATTTTTCAATTGCTTATAAATTCATATTTGTTTATGAAACTTCTCTCTCCTCTCGAGAGGTTGGTGGTGGTTCAAATCCCCTTAGAGGGCCATCAATAAGTGCTAGTAGGTTGCGTGAAGGTGGTGATATTTATTCCCCCAGAGGCCAATCAACAGCTCGTGGTGTTGGTTCTCAGCAGGGTCGTTCTGGTTCTCAACAGTTTCAAGGTGGGGAAGATGCTAACCAACCATGTTGAGGTTGCCATCAATTTCAATATTTTTTTCATTCAATTTGTAAAAATTTGTTTACATGTGTTTTTTCTAATATACAAAATTATATATATATATATATTGATGCAGAGGCTGAAAATGCTCCAAATGTTGGTAAAAAAAGACGCAGGGTAGAACGCTACATTCAAGAACAAGGTTTTCCACCCACCACAACTTATCCGGCAGACATTTATGATATACCATGGGAAAAAAACATGGCGCAATGCACCTTAGAAAGGTGTCAACAACTTCATGCAAAATTGCAGAGAGATCTTCTGGGTTTGACTCTACTTGATGAGAGTCGACAAAGCCTCAAAATAGTTACACATTCATTGGGCGAAATAGTAGCTGTGTACAGAAAACTTGGGCCAACGACTGATACATTTGTAGAAGTCATGAGAAAAAGAAAGGAAACAGTAATGGGTCCTGATAAATGGGAGGATGTAAAACAAAGAGTTACAAAATAAATGGCGAAGTCAATGTTTAATTTCAAAGAAGGGCCGAAAAGAAAGATGATGAAGGTACAATATTTCAAGCACCCAATATAGCTCACTATTTGTATGATAGGAACCTTGTGGCCTATGGAAGACTCCCATGGAATGATGAGGTTCCTCTAATTTTTGCAAAATTTTTTTATGAAGAATTATTTTTGGAAATGAAACCCAATTACAATGACCTTTCGTTAGAATTTTTTTTCTTAGGAGAGGTCGATTGTGTGACCGTAGGGGCGCTAGGTGTGATGTTGAGTTGCCTCGCCCTGGGCCACCATTGGTGAGTCAACCTTTTCGGGTCGAAAATTTGCGGTCAGAGATGGATGCCACTTCTCAAATTAGTCGAGAAGCAAGGGATGCTATCATTGACAATATTCACAGCGGATTGGGTGGAATCGATGTTTGTCTAAATTGACAAAGAGCACGTGAGAATGCATGTGCCAATTTTGTGTATTGTATAGATAAAGAGATTGACAACATGAGTGTTGAAGATCTCAGAATATATGCAAAGAATTATCGCAATGGTTGGCAAGACATAATTCTTCATGAGGAAGAGGGCACGAGAACAGTATGTGTTAATGGTTAGAGTTCAATTATTTTAACACATGCATGTACAATTTGTAATAAATACACATGTATATGTATACATTTATTTATATGTACATTAATCTAACAAAAATGTATCATTATATGTTAAAACACCATTTGCATTTGTCACGCATGATGAATGACGAAAATGTTAATATCACGTTCAGAGCCTCTGGTTCAAACAATAAAGATGGGTCTCACCATCAAGATATGTTGACAAATGTTAGTGTTTTTTAAGTGATATTTTTTAAATAAATAATTGTGCTCACATGTACATGTACATATATAATAATAAAATGTTTTAACAGATTCCGATTCTGTTTGATGTTTTTGGGATGGCGGTACCTTCTTCTTCCTTGGGAGATGTACCTTCTACTTCCTTATGAGACGTGCCAGATCCACAACAAGCATGGACAATTTTTCACTTTTAAAATTTATGTTTAGTTATAAATATTCCACCTCAAAAAGTTCCATTAAAAATTGAGATATATATCTATATCTTGAGTTATTTTAAATTTTTTAAATTTTAGGTTTTTGGAGATTTTCTTTTGGAGCCTCTCTTAGGAGATGTCCCAAATTCACCTGCAGAAGTATTCAATTTTTCACTTTTAAATATATATGTTTTTTTTTTTTTTTTTAAAGTTATAATTTATAAATTGAAGTTTAAAAGTTTTATTATAAATTGAGATCTTGATCTTGAGTTATTTTATACTTTTAAAATTTTGAATTTTAGGTTTCTATAAAAGATTTCTTTAATCCACGGACTCTAGCGACGGAGATAGGAACATCCACACCATTTCAACCATTTGAACAAGTTGTCTAAATTTTTTTTTAATATTATTGAAAATAAGTTTATATATACACATGTGCATTTTCATCTGAAAATTTTTAATATATATATATATATATATATATATATATATATATATAACTGTACATGTATATTGTACGGTTTACTGTTGGAGATGTTCCCATGGGGGAAGTTGTAGCAAGCGAACAAATGGAAAGGGAACCTCATGAGGTATTGCATGATTTTTTTTTATGTTTTGTTTTTTAAATGAAGTTCTATATATTCTCTCATTTTTAAAACATCAAATTTTAATGTTTGTACGTGCATTGTGTACAGATTCCCCATGCTTCACAAGATAGCACGCGGATTAAGACTCTGCTAGGAAAGACACTACATCCATTTGTATTTGATGGACATGATTTGTAGATTTGATTGAGATTTCTAGTCTTAAATTTACTTTTTTATATATTATCTAGATGCACAGTCATATATATATAACTTGATACTTGATACTTGTGAGATCTACAATTTTTGGACATATTTTATTGTGTTAATATAATTTGTTTTGTTTTTGAAAGTTAAGTTTTGGATGGTTGAAGTACTTTTGGCATGTGAATGTGAAGTAATGTTGTTATATAATTTGTTTGGTTTTTAAAACTTAAGTTTTGGATAGTTGAACTACTAGTAATGTTATCTATAAATTAATGTTTTTCTTTTGAACTACACTTGGCATGTGAAGTAATGATGTACATTATAATTTGTTTTGTTTTTAAAACTTAATTTTTGGATGCTCGAAGTACATTTGGCATGTGAAGTAATGTTGTGATGTATAATTTTTTGTTAAATTAAAGGTTAAGTTTTGGATGGTTTCAATCTACATTTGGCATGTGATATAATGTTAAATGTTTTTATTGGATAGTTGAACTATAATTGGCATGGCATGTGAAGTAACGTTGTGATATAATCAAAAAGTTTTTAAAAATCAAGTTTTGGATGGTTTCAATATACATTTGGCATGTGATATAATGTTAAATGTTTTTATTGTATAGTTGAACTACAATTGGCATGGCATGTGCAGTAATGTTGTGATATAATCAAAAAGTTTTTAAAACTCAAGTTTTTGATGGTTGAAGTACATTTTGCATGTGAAGTAATGTTATGATATATAATTTTTTGTTAAATTAAAGGTTAAGTTTTGGATGGTTTCAATCTACATTTGGCATGTGATATAATGTTAAATGTTTTTATTGGATAGTTGAACTATAATTGGCATGGCATGTGAAGTAGTGTTGTGATATATAGTCAAAAAGTTTTTAAATCTCAAGTTTTGGATGGTTTCAATATACATTTGGCATGTGATATAATGTTAAATGTTTTTATTGAATAGTTGAACTACAATTGACATGGCATGTGAAGTAATGTTGTGATATAATCAAAAAAATTTTAAAAATCAAGTTTTGGATGGTTGAAGTACATTTGGCATGTGAAGTAATGTTGTGATCTATAAGTTTTTGTTGAGTTAAAATTCAAGTTTTGGATGGTTGATCTACATTTCGCATGTGATATAGTGTTAAATGTTTTTATTAGATAGTTGAACTACAATTGGCATGACATGTGAAGTAATGTTTTGATATAATAATTTTTTTTTTAAAACTCAAGTTTTGGATGGTTGAAGTGCAGTTGGCATGTGAAGTAATGTTGTGAGCTATAATTTTTTGTTAAATTAAAAAAGTTAAGTTTTGGATGGTTGATCTACATTTGGCATGTGATATAATGTTAAATGTTTTTATTGGATAGTTGAACTACAATTGGCATGACATGTGAAGTAATGTTTTGATATAATAAAAAAAAATTTAAAACTCAAGTTGTGGATGGTGGAAGTACATTTGGCATCTTAAGATTGCTTTTGATCTCTACATACTCTTCTCTTGTTTGAGTGAAAAAATTTCCAATGGGAAGAACATAGCTTTTCAATGCAACAAACCATATCAATTGAGCTCTAATTGAAAAAAGAGTAAAGAAAAGTTAACATGCCAACAAAGCATGTCAGCAAAATAACATTCGTGGTTGTCATTTTTATTGGAATAGCTAAACCATATTTTAAGGATTATCCATCCAAAAACAATTTCAATGAAGAGAATCCTTAATATGATTTAGTTATTCCAATAAAAATAACAACCAAGGATGTTATTTTGTTGGCTTTTTGTTTTTTCTACTTTTTTTTCAAATAGAGCTCAATTGATATGGTTAGTTGGATTGAAAAGCTATGTTATTTTCATTGATAATTTTTTCACTCAAACAATAGTATGTAGTATGTAGAGATCAAAAACAATCTTAAGATTTCTTCCAAGTACAATCAAGTGTTCCAAACATTTTCCCACATGATGATACCTTCATTGACCTCTAAAAAGTAGTTCATGGGCTATATGTTCTGCCTCTTTCCCATATAAATACCTTTAATTTTGATTGGAAATATAAGTAGATATATGTTTGTTGAATTGGGGTCAATATCATTAATGCAGTCAACTAGGTGGCCTTGTTGATTTATAAATTGGTAAATTGATGACTTTTAGTTAATTGCATTCTAGAACGTATATATTCAGTTTCCTCTTTCCCATATAAATCCCTTTTATTTTGATTGGAAATATAAGTAGATATATATTTTTTGAATTGGGGTCAATGTCATTAATGCACTCAACTAGGTAGCCTTGTTGATTTATAAATTGGTAAATTGATGACATTCATTTAATTGCATTCTAGAACATATATATTCAGTACGTGAAACATTTTTCATCAATGCACATGGGAAAACTACTTGAAAAATTAATTTCATTCTATTGGACAGAAAAATTTTGTACTAGATTTTCAATCAGGAATAGAGATGTGGGTCAAATCCCACCAAAATTCGGAGAAGTGCTCCGAGTCTCTTATCTAAAAGGAATCTTCATACAAAATTATACTGTGGATGATTTATTTACATTGTGGATACTTTTTACTAGAAAATCCCACAAGAAAAACTGGGCATGCATTTAGCTCGTGTATATATCCAGTACGTGCAACATTTTTCATCAATGCATATAGAAAAAATACTTTCAGTTAATTGCATTCTAGAACATATATATTGAGTACGTAAAACGTTTTTCATCAATGCACATAGTAAAACTACTTGAATAGTTAATTGCATTCTCGAACACACACACACACACATATATATGCAACATTTTTCATCAATGCTTGTATAGAAAAGCTACTTTCAGTTGATACTAGAGTGTACATGTTCCAAAACAATTTGTACATGTGCAAACACTTGCACATATAACATAACAAGGCAGCTCAATTTTTAATTGAGTACTAGAAGTTCTAAAACATATAATCCAAAGAGAATAAATTGTTGGGCAGTTCAATCAAAAAAATTCCAATGGAATGCCATCTTCAATAATCCGTTCATGATCGGATTTTTACATTTTCCATTTCTTAATTTTTCTTTTTTTCTTTGATTGAACCTCTATCAACTTAATGCGTATTGCACACACCAAGTGACTATATTGACAACTTATGAAATCAGGTTCATAGTCTTCAAAGTAAACAAAATACTCACTTTGATTAGTTTGTCTGAAAAGATAACCTTTCAATATAATAGATCCTCTTTCATATGGAAATCCGTGATCATTATAGTTTTCTAATAATTTCATTTTTCGTTCAGTGCAACACATCAAATAATACTTCACATTTTCATCGTTTTCAGTAGGTGCAATTACAGCAAAAACATCTCCTGCAAAATCAAACAAACTTAACAAAATTATACATATTTAAATTTATTTCTAGATCTTTATCATTAGAAAGCAATTCAAATGTTACCTTCTCTAACAAGATCAAAAACTCGATCACCATCGGATGATATTGTAGTCTCCTCTGATTGCATTTCTTCAAACATTGCAACGGACATTTTACCCTTTGTATTTAGTTATGTATGTTTCCAATCTTTTACATACATTTTGTTTTCACAAACGTCAATGGATTTTGTGTTGTCTATGCAAACATGAAAAAAACAAGAATATTTTATTTTATCCAATGCAAACACATTTCTGGACAATTTTGTTTTAATTGAATGCAATTTTCGAGTCCCATTTATTGTTTCAAAGTAATTTCCAATTGATCTATCTATGTCTTCAATCCCAATATGCCAAAAAAACATTTATATGGAAAATTTAAAGAAGAATGTAAATATGATATCAAAATACAATCAAATATAATCATTGTGATAAATCTACACTGTTTAAAATTAGATTTCCAATAAAAATTAAATTGAATGTACCTTCGGACTTCCCTTGATCGGTTAGTCTCATGGCTTAGAGCAGCGATGCACCATTGAACAACTTCTTTCGCGTCCACAAGTCATCTTGCAGAGGGGTTCATTTTATATCTTCGAAGTGCTCGTTTTATGCATGCCCCTACATCATCATGTTCTACTTTTCCATGGCCAGTCTCAAAGAAATTCCAACAATGTTTAATGCAAGTTTTCTTATGAAGAAAACACAACCAAAAGAATGATCGTGCATATTTTGACCTGCGCATCTATCTGACCATATCCAATGTTCATTGACTTTTATTCCACGATTTTTCAAGGAATCATAAATTTTTCCAAAACAATGTTGTACAAAATATGTATCATGTCTACGATCGTCACTAATATAAAAGTGATATTCTTTAATATTATGTTGTTTTTCACTGGTGCTTTCTATATGATCGAAGTTTTATTCAGCATGTCTATATATAATATGGATGAGCATGGAGACTTGGTCAGAATGATAGTATTCACTCTGAATTTCTTTTTGTGGAACAAATGTGTAGTTTTCTGAAAAATCAATTACTGAAAAAATGGTCCCTGGTGGAAAAAATTCATGGGATTTTTTGAATTTCAATTCTTTCCATCGAGCTCTATGGAAATGCCTGGTGTATTTATAAATTTCTGCCTCAAACTTTCTCAAAAAGTCTATCACAAAAATTTCTTCTTCTCGTAATTCAATTCTTTTAACACTATTTGCACCTTGAATCGATGTATGGATATATTCATATCTCTTCCATTTCACTTTCATGTTAGACAATGATTGATCATTTATATTAGTACGATATTTGTTTTGAAATTTAGTCAAATTTCCACAATCATCGCATTTTTTACCACCAACACATTTATTTTCGTAAAATAGTTCATCGCTTTCTCTTTCACATAGAATTTGAGATATGAAATCACAGATAGTGGAAGGAGGAGGTGAATCCTTCCAAAATGTTCTACCAAAATCAAGGAATGTGTCATAATATAACTCAAATTCCACATGATAACGGCAACAACAAGTGTCGCGTACGGTGATAGGTTTTACATACCATGGTTTTTGTTGAACAAAAGCACTAATTGAAACATGAATTTCAAGATTCTCTTCTTTGAACTTGTTGAACAACTTTACCTGAGTGGTTTCCAAGAAATGTTTTTCATGTTCTTCGTACTTATTTCATGCTATTCTTCTTCGCATAACATGCCTTGCAGTTGGTGAAACACGTGAATTGTTCTTCCAATATTCATATATTATTTTTTTAACATTTTCTCCAAGTCTATCTTTGTATGGTTGCCTACAAATAGCTCTCCAACAAGCGAGTTCATCATTTACATCTATTTGCAACCGAAATTTCCGATGTTTGTGCAAAGTTTTTCGTGAGGTTCCTAATGCTCGTGCCATAGATTTTACCAAGTGATTCTCTTTAGTACTTGATGAAACCACTGCCATATGTATTGCTCTACGTACAACTGAAACATTTTTCTGTCTAGATCTTCTAATTGAATTTATAGCACTATTTATATTTTGTATCACATTTTCCTTCATTTTTTTATCTTTGGTTGATTTTCGAATACCCAATAAAGTCGTAGCTTCTTTTAATTTCCTTAATGATAGGAGACCTTTCAACATTTGGGCTTGAACTGTCACATTTTCCTTTATGAAATACTTATCAAAAATGCGGTTAACACGATATCGTATATAATGGTCAGCTTTTTTATCTCCATATGTGTAAGTGTCAACATTTTCTAACATCTCATTATCGACATTGATTTCATCTATACATATTTGAATGAATAGTACATAATAAGTTTACATATTCAATAAATAACTAAATTAATAAATATATGTATAATTTCAATAATGCGTGCATGTGTTCAACATATATATGTGTGTGTGTGTGTGTGTGTGTGTGTGTACATACCTTGTGATTCAATTTCTTCACTCTAATTTCTTTCAACATTTTCACCATCTTTAATCATTGGTTCAATATCTCTTTCACTTTCTCTTTCAAAATTTTGTATCTCATCATCAATGTTTTGAGGAATATCTATCTCTGTTTACATTGCAAAATATTTTTTAAATTAGTTCATTAATAAAAATTAAGCTTCACATTTTACACTGGGAAAATTTTAAATATATCAAAATCATAATATTTACATTTACATACCTACTTCAACTTCTAGTTGAGGTTGATTTTCTCCTTCAATATTTGAGAGTGCTTCTATCTTTCTTTTGCGAGATTGTATTGTCTCTTCTCTACGTTCCTTAGGGTCTCTTTTTCGATCATATTTTCTCATACAATTCCTTCGATTTCCCATGATAATAGAGTATGAAGTTCAAAATATTTCCTTCAAAAATTTAGACAAAAACTCAATTAAAAAAAACATCACAAAAGATTTAATTTAAAAAAAAAAAACAAAACTCTTTTTAATTTTTTTTCAAAAAATACATACTCCAATCCAAAACACTTACTTTAAAAAATTCAAGAAAAAAATGTCTTATAAAAATGAAATGAAGCTCAAAATATTTCCTTCCAAGTCCTACAAAAAAATTTCATTTAAAAAGTTAGACAAAAACTCATTTTAAAAAATCATTATAAAATATTTACTTCAACCCAAAACACGTACTCTAAAAAAATGTCACTTCAAAAAATACCTCCAAAAAATGTCCATTGAAAATTAATTCCAACTTCATAAAAAATGCCACTTTAAAAAATACTTCAAAAAATATCACTTTAAAAAATACTTCCAAAAAATGTCCTTCTGAAATTAAGCCCAAATCCATACCTTCAAAAATAATGAAAATTAAGCCCAAATCCATACTCTCAAAAAAAATGAAGCCCAAAAAACATCCAAAAAACTGTATCACATACTTCCAAGAAATGTCATTTGAATGTACCTCCAAGAAAAGTCTTCAAAAATATTCTTTGAATGTACCTCCAAGAAAATTCTTTAAACCAAAAATAATTCTTTGCAAAATCAGACCAAATGTACAAAAATATGCGAACATAGTGAAGGCCTCCAAGAAATTCCCTTTGAATGTACCTCCAAGAAAAGTCCTTAAACCCAAAACAATTCTTTCCAAAATCAGATCAAGGCCTTTGTAAAATCAAACCAAATGTGAGAAAATATGTGAAAATAACAAATGATTTGGCAATTTATATTGCCGCGAAATGCTTTTTTGGAGGGGCTCGACGGTATTTTCTGGCCGACGGAAAGTTAGGTAAAATTTTGGCCGAAATTTTATGTCGTTTGACTTAACAGGCCATCGGCGCAAAAAAAAGTTTGGCCAAACTTTGTTTAAGAGTTCGGCCGAACTAACGTGTCACCAGTTACGTAGAACCAAGCTCTGAATATGTATCTGCAAATTTGGACTGATTAAACTCCGTGAAACATTCTGAATTAACTGTCGGAACCAAGACAAGAATTTTCAGAATTGAATCTACTTTCACAAAATATAACTTTTATGGAATTTCATAAATATTTACTATTTTTAATTAATTTTGTAATAAAACGGGTGCAAACAATTTCTGAAGGTCATTGTGATTTAGTGAAATCAAAATTTTGTATCTTCCAAAATACACTGTAAAAAAATTGAAAAAATTTATGGTACATTACATTGGTCTGTCGTCTCTAATGGGTAGCTTTTATATTTTTAGTTTATAACTTATATGTTAAGAAATTTCTTGCGTTGCGAAACATATTCAAAATATGTAGTTTTTTCATATTGGATCAGTTCAAAAAAATATAGTAATTATGATATGCATCCATTGGCTTTGTAAATGTGACGAAACCGAAGTAGACTCTGTCTAGATTGTTGTAACACAGTTTGTTTCTCAAAAACACAAATTTTCAAAGAATACAACATTGCGTATTAACATGACTTCTTATGAATCTGTTAATTGTTAAAAAACACACACTCAAATAAACGCTAAGTTGTCATATCAAATGTGTATAAAAAAATTCCAAAAAATAATTAATATAAAGCTAACAAAATTTATGACAACTTTTATTTTTATCGCAAAATGAAATTCTAAATAGAAAAATTGTTTTAGCTTGTAGAAAGTTGAAGAACCGAAAAAAATGAAAGTTTTTTCTCAAAAAAGGGCAAAAAGTTTAACCCAACTTCACATTTTCACAATCAGTTTTTGATTCTAGGAAAGAAATTATTATGAAACAAAACTTTCATTTCCTTTGCATAAATATATCACTTATAGGTTGAGCATACTATATAGGATCCAAAAAATACAAGCATATAAGGGTTATGTTGGCTTCAAAAAAATAAAAACACATAAGGGTTATGTTGGTCTTTGTAATAATTACAATATTATCTAATTATTGGCATTACCATTCTCAAACTTTCATTGTGTTGTATCCATTAAACATTGCACATTACTAGTCTGACTACACTCGAGTTATGTGTGTACTAGAGTGCATGAATATACGAAAACAAATATAAAATTTTTATATGTATTATGGATACAATGGAGATTGTCATAGTTAATCTTTCACACTCTGAGAATGTACATGTGGTGCAAAGAATAATTTTCAACCAACTGAATATCCCTAGACGAGTTAAAATTTATCAATGACTTAATGACAGTGAACTTACATGTATTATCACTCTTTTCTACACCCAAAGTTGAAAAATACTTTCTATTTATTTAAGAGTTGAGCTAAGGAACATGTCATAGGTGCATTACTCCCATTAGGGTTTAATACACTGTTTAATTGGAGTGTCTTTTGACATGATTTTGATTGACCATATATATATATATATACCATGATGGAATCATTAGATAAATCTAAAGGGATATATATTTTTACTTCTTAAAAAATAATGTATTAATAATTAATTATTATTAATTATTATTATATTATAAACCTTAAAATTATAAAATTTATATATTAAGCTAAAATTTATCAAACTCTAATATTATAAACCCTATATATTAAATACCTTATATTATAATCTTAATATTATAAACTCTAATATTAAATTCAATGTTATAAAATCAATATAAGGTTTATAATATTAGGCATTATAATATTGTGTTAATATTAGGGTTTTTAATATATAGTTTGTAATATTGGGTTTAATGTTAGAGTTTATAATATTGAGTATTTAGTATATAATGTTTATAAAATTAGGATTTAATATATTAAGGTTTAATATATAGCGTTATATACATATATTAGGATTTATAATATTGGATTTAATATTGGGTTTATAATATAGGGTTTGTAATATTGAGTTTATATTATTAAATTTAATATTAGAGTTTATAATATAGGGTGTTTAATATATATGGTTTAATATTATGTTTTTTTTATTTGTGGTTCACAAACATTGGAGATCGGTGGCTATTACGTCCACGAAAACTATTTGGGCATATCCACCTGAAGGGATCACATCCCGTTGGCTCATTAGAAGAGCCTAACCCTAAGAGTGTCAAGGAGAATTGACTTGTGACCTCTCATTATCAAGGAGCTTTAACGACATGAACTTGACCAATTGAGCTAACCCTTGGGGCTATAATTTTATGGTTTATAATATTGGGTTTAAAATATAGGGTTTAATATTAGGGTTTATAATAAGACTAATAATATTAATATTAATATTATTACGTTGAATGGTTCTGAAATCTATCCAATGTCTCAATGTACAAACATTGTCGTTTATTTGACATCATAATACAACATCAAAAAATTAGTCAATCACATTTACTAATGTGATTGACTAAGCTTGACTATATTTGACAATCAACACTCTTTAAATTCAGTCAAACATAATCACCTATTATTATTATTATTGATGAATATCACTATAGTCAAATGTAGTCAATAACATTAATCAAACATAGTCAAAGAAAATCAACCTTTATAGTCAATATTTAAAAAGTTGACCATAATATTCAAATTCGGTTAAACATAATCTCCTATTAATGTTAGTGATGAATATTCATAATCAAACATGTTGTGATGTTGGAATGGTACAAAATTTTTTCCAACGTTGCATTGTGACAAATATTGTCACATTGTTATTTTACATTGCAATTTATCCAACATCGCATTGCGACATTACAAAATTAGTCAACCACATTTAATAATGTGGTTGTGCATATGCTTGATATATGCCTATCAACGTATATCAACCACTTTTATTAATGTGGTTATGCTAATAGTATGAACAATCTGGTCCATAAATAAAAAATTTCAATTTCATCTGTGCATATATTATATAAAGAAAAAAAATATTATGGTTAAGACATTTAAAGTAGTCTCATTATTTTACATTTTGGCTATAATATATTTTTGTGTCAATTTTGTCTAAAATCTAGCAAATATTTGTTGGAATTGTAAATTTAAGATTTGTCTCAAGACAATGTATCCATTTATACATTCACAATGAAATTTAAACAATGAAAAAATACACACACATAGAACCAATATAGATCCATCTTAACTATGAATTTATCAAGAGTGGGGAGGAATTAGGCCTCTTGAGGTGCAAACCATTTTTCAAATTTTGGACTCTAAAAGAGAATTTCATATCAAAAGATTTGATCCTTCTTAACACTTAGTATATCCACGCTTAAGATGGGTCTATATGGATGTGTAACAAATCCTCTTTCATGGGATTTCATTCCTTTCTTTTTTAGCGAGAATGATTCTTTCCATTGGGTGAAATTCATTCCCTTCAATTATCATACTTTTGCACTCCCACACATAAATGTTCATTATGTATTACTACCCATAAGCCAAATTTGTAAATTGACCAAATCAAAATTGTAAAAGGGGAGATATAGAAAGGTTGTAGATGAGCATAGAGGATGAGAAATTTAACAAGCTTTTACCCACTAGTTATTGTAGTTCATTGGCTTCTTGAGAGCCATAGATTATTCCTAAATTTTTTTTGATAAATTAAGGATGCATTTCGCTACATTGAAGATCATTATAAAGGAATAAAATCCCAAGGGACTATTGAGAAGAGAAAAAATATATATCCCTTGTATTGTGTAGAGTATTAAAAAAGAGTTTCATAGTCATTTGATGGTTGTATGAGAGGTTCAAAGTAATTTCCAATGTGTTGATTTAATGGTCCACAAGGGAAATTAAGTTGGGTTAAATGAAATAAAAGCCTATAGCGTAATTCCTGTACCTTTATGGATTTATAATCTCCATCTTCTATTAGTGGAAAATTTCTTATACACAAATAGTTTCCTAAATACTATTTTAAACTAAACAAGTATGGCTGCAAGGCAGCTAGTCCCTGCCTTGAGCCTAGTTGCAAACTCGACTTTTCAGAATCTCGTTTTATTGTTAGTTGCAGAATGGTTTAATATTTTATTAAAATATTGTTATTAATAATCACACATGAAAATATCATATGTATTTGAAACATTCCAGCCTCTAAAATAAACTGCAAAAGTGAATTGCACATCACAACAATTAATATTTAGGTGAAACCAATTTGTGCCTGACGAAAACCAGTAACTTAAAGATAATACAATAAAACATTCAGACTAGTTTTCAGAATCTCGTTTTATTGTTAAATGCAGAATGGTTTAATCTTTTATTAAAATATTACTACACTGCAAAAGTAAACTGCACACCAAATAATAGATTGCAAATTGTAAAGAATAGAGTATTATCTCAAAAATTCTGCCATGTATCTGTTCACAACGGTCTTTGAACACAACAATTAATATTTAGGTGAAACCAATTTGTGCCTGACGAAAACCAGTGACTTAAAAATAATACAACAAAAGATGCAGAAAATCAAAAAAACATAGTATTTGCATGGTATAAGTAAGTAAGTGAAACTGATAAAGATAGGTTACAATAAGGTATTCAGAAAAAATATTTCGAAGTGTAAGTAAATGAAACTGATAAAGATAAAGATATTTTTGCAGTATAAAGCATAATACAATATGATCCAATGTTACATTTTGTGAGGGTGTCTTGAGTTGCTGAAGGAGAAGGGGATCACATGAGATATGTCAGTGGACTAATCAACAATGAGTGTAAAGCTGCATCAGCCTGTATGCAAAATGAAATTTGCATTATCAAGTATGAAATTTCCGTGTATATGGAAATCTCAAAGCCTGTAAGTAACATCGGATGTATCTTCTAGATACTTTTCATAGGTTAATTCTTTCAGACAGGGACAAAGCTGAACTAATAAACTGTTTCTTAAAATGAACTCATATTGGGCATTTGTTTATGTTTGGATAATACATTATGATTGGACACAATGTTGATATGATGTTGCCTAGTTGCATATAGAGCAATGTAGCTGGTCACCAGAAAATTTTCCAAATGTATCAGCCAGGAAATTGCAGTGGTTACAAATTATAGCAAATGGGTCTCGGTGAATGTTTTCTATAGTCAACATTAGTTGGACCTGTTTCATGTTTCAACATGTTTGAAGGGTTAGTTATTCAACGTATTTGAAGTGTTAGTTATTTGAAAACAAATTGTTATGAGAACGTTAAATAATTTTGTAACATTTATATTTAGTGCAGTTGAACATTACCTTTGTTGTTGAAGCAATCAACTTGTTAAGATCTGCAAGTGCACTTCTTGAATTTACAGTAGTTGCAAACGTGGATTTGCAACTCTACAGTGATCTGATCATGTCATTTGATTTAACAAGATTTCACAATAATATCATTGGTGTTTGTTGCCTCAAAAGTTAATGTTGAATTGAACTGTAAAAAGACTCAAATGTATGGAACAGAATAACCTGAAGCACAAAATGCAATATTATTAGAAATATTTTCTTTAAATTGTATTTGAATAAATGTGCAAAAGTATCCATGATTGAGTTTACATGTACTGTTGCTTTGTCTTGTTCTGCTTGGCCATATTTGACCTCTAATGCATATTGTAGACCTGTTTGTCTTGCAAATGTTACAAGTACAACAACTGTGCCTATTGCAAATGGAGATCTTGTGGTTGTTAGCTGTCTAATTGTTGTTGTCGAGACAAACTTGTATTCTTTGCAGACTAAAGGTATTGTTTCTAAGATAGTTGTATCATGTAACACTAATATGCAATCACAATATCCATGGTCATAGACTATTTTTTGAGCAATTGTAAAGTTTCTGATACAAATTCCTTGGCCTACAAGGAACATGGGTTCAAAACGTGGAATTAGATTGTGGATCGCATTTAGGGTAATTGTCATTTCACCTTTTGTGTCCACCAAATCTACATGTAGGAATTCCAATCCATGTACTTGATCAAGGACTGTTCTATAAGTTACTAGTACATCTCCATGAAAGGTTGTCCCGACTTTGAGAATTTTGAGTTCCTGAATTGTTATTGCAGTGCACTCTTGCTGTGGGTCCATTGTTTCGAGATCTTCTTGTGTTTTTTGCCTAGAATACAGTATTCAATGAATTAGTATGTTGTTTTCTTGAGGAAAAATTTAAGAAAGGTAGGTACTAGAGATGTTTAGTTACCTTTTGCTAGCTTGAGAAGAGCTGCCTGCATCCGATACATCTGATGCATTTTTTTGTTGCCTTTCAATGTTCTTAATTTGTACAAAATAGTAGCAAAAGATATTATATTTTCTATGAAAATAGGTTGTATTTCATAGTAAATATGTGGATAACATCATTGAATGTGTTGTTATATACCTTGATGACCTTGAAAAAGTGTGTACTTAGGCTGCTATGTCCATTTGGAAAAGTGTACATAAATTTTTGATTAGAGCTGTAGTAGAGCATAGAATATGCTATGGTCAGACCAGTATGCCCATGAGACATTGCTTTCACATTGTTCAACAGGAAAATTTGTCCAAATGTGATCTATTATTGTTTTTCGGCATGGAGATAATTTGCTTGTTATTTCTTGTAAGTTTTCTGTTTGCATGTATTGTACAAAGGTTCCAGTACGAGCTGTTTGTTGTTGGATGTCAATGTTCAAGTCACCGATGACTAAGAAAACTCAATTAGTATATGTAGTTTGTGATTTTACTTCTCTAATCATTTGTATTATTGTAGATACTTGTTCAAATGGGGTTGCATAAGTGTTGATTAAACAGATTGATTGTTGAAAGTACATGTCAGTTAGTGTAAGTTCAGTTTTGTTGTTGTAGAATGTTTTTGTTGCTTTGACTGTTATTTTCTTTTCTATACAAGTGAGTATTCCATGTGTAGAATGTGCTATTACAAAGTTGAATGGGAAGAATTGTTTATTTGTTGGAGGGACCTGCAAATGAGTTTCTTGAAAACAAAGAATCATATTTTCCATTAGATCTGTATGATGGATGACATCAGAAATATGTGCATATAGACTACGAGTTTTTAGAGTTGCAATCGATAAACCATTTTTGTTATTAGATATATTTTTCCCAAATTCTAGTTCCCATGTAGAAGTTGTTGTTAATCTTGTCATTTCCTATAGTACCTTGTCTTTCGCATGAAAATTTGTGTGACTTAATTTGCTAATCAAGTATAATGAGTTAATAGTTTTGACACGTGATAGTGCAGTATAGACTAGACCATGTTTTGTCACACCTGTTGTGTTCGATGTATTGTGTGTGCACAAGTTAATTGTATTGGAAATTATTTTCGAATTGTTATTTCTATTTTGTTATGGGACATTGCTAGTGGTTTTGCAATTCACAAAATTGGTGTCCAAGAGGACAAAATATTTGTTTCATATAACTCTTTGTATTTGTTTCTTTGTTCTTTGCCAATGCCTGTATCTGAAAATTCTATCCAGACAATGTCATTAGATGAATAGAATTTGAAAGTGCCTTCTACACCATTAACTAATCCATGATTGGTATTATAGTTTCATGCATATAGTTCAACTAACATGTTTTGTTTCAGTGTAATTGTTGATGGCAGTGAAATTGTTTTATCAAAATCGAAATAGTTTGATCCAGTAGTCTCGTAATTGTCAATTGCAGTAAGTAATATTTGTTGTCCCATTGTTCGTGAAAACATTTTTGCATTGTGATTTTGGACATCCTTGTTTCATTAGAAAATGTATGGGAAAAGTGGACTTAAAGGAGGGGACCTATGGCAATTGTCATTTATGTATGCAATATCTTTGTCTGTTTGCATATTTAAACTCATCCTATTTAGGATATCAGTGAAAAATGGATCATTTTGACGCATTTATTTGTGTAGTTGATAAAATTTTATTTTCTCTATCCAAAATTAATATGGAATTGTGTCTTTATTGATTTTTTGGCTTTCAAAGATAAGAGAGTTTTTAACAGGATTTGCCTAGTAGAGATCACCAGAGAATATCAAGTCGACATTCCCGAAATACGAAGTTGGTGTGTGTAAGATTATTCAAAGTCGCTTATCAACTTGATATAGTGTTGTTGCACCTAAAAGTGATGCCTCGTCTATGAGAACTACACACAATTGTTGGAAATGCTTTGACAATGTGTCTAGTTTTTCATTTTTTAGAGAAGGGAATTTTTTTTTGTTAAAGGGAAAATAGAATGTAGAATGCAATGTCACACCACCAGCATTAAATGCAGCCTTTCCTATATATGCAATGATTATTCCTTTTAGTTGTGATGGGTTATAAGGCAATTCCCGATTATGTATTTGTACTAATGACTGAAAAATTTCCTTAGCTGTGTGTGTCTTTCCTATTCCTCTGCCTCCTATTAATAGCAAATAGATAAGTTCATCTGGCCTATATAGTTTTCTTATTTCAACATCATCGACTATTCTTTCTTATTCTGTGTTTAATTGTTGCATATAGTTATAATATTCTTGGTCTTCAAGTACATGTGGTTGCTTCACAATTTTGTATGGTCTTATAAATCGTGAAGAAAAGTTCTTTGTATCTTGGAAATGTTGCAAATCAATTTGAAAGCCATAGCTTTCATATTTGTCATCTATGTGTTTAAATATTCTTGTAGATTTTGTTTCATTTGATTTTAAACTGTGTATATTGAATAGTTGTTCAGGTTCTGTTTCTATTGTATTTGATTACATTGTCTATGTCACCCCATGTAGGTGTTGTGACAAAATTGAAGTTTTGTTCATTATGCTTAACAGTGATCTCAAATGCAATATATGCAGACTCCCAAGTTGCATGGTGTTGCTTGATTGTAAGTTCACTCACTCGATATGGATAGTATAACATTAGTTGTTCTCTAAAATGAATTTCAATGTCCTTGTATATGTTATATCTGATAGATCGAATGACGTATGGTCTATTTGATTGCTTGCATTTTTTTCCTCTCTTTGTATAACTAGATGCAAATTCTGCTAAACATACAACATCAATAGCTATAGGATGTGAGATATAGTACTCAATTATTGATGGGCACATGATGTCTTTTGAATCATCTAGTTCCTTTTTCAAGTATTTTTTATTTTTGAGGAAAAATGCATGTTCGTTTACAGGATATGTGTTAATGAAAATACATTTATGTGAACTAGAGTTTAGTGGGAGCGATAAGACAATATACACTGCTTGATGTGGAGACATTTGTTGTAAGTTCGCTAAAGCCTTCCCTAAAGAACTAATGTTATTCATGATGTCAGATTTTGTTTTGAAATGATCTTCGCGTATTTTCCTAAATGTTATTGTAAGGGTTTTATCTTCTTTTGTCATGTAATAAATATAGTACATTTTAGGTGCATATGAATCAAGTACAAATTGCGAGTCAGTATTTGCAATCCAAATTCCTGGAATATGTTTTACAAAGTTATTGGTCCACGTGTCAACTGGCTTTCTTTGCAACAATAAAGTTGTTCAATTTAATGTACATTGTATAGCATGTATGTATTCCTCTTGTGCAAGTCCAAGAATGTCTAGAAAGCTATCAAATGTATCACTTTCATCATATCTGGTATTGTTAATGGTTTCGAATATTAGTTTTTCATGTGTTTTTGTTCTACTGCCATCAAATTCAAGTGGCTCAAGAATTTTGCTTGCCTCCATTGGTGGTATAGGAAAATTGAATCTGCAATTAGAATTTTTATTCTTTTTGAAACTTTTTGTGTGGGAATGATATTGTAATGCTCTAAGCTCTTTTGCAAGTAGTGATGAATTAGTTGACAAGTATTTATCAACAAAATTTTCGATTTCAATGTTTGATTGTTTACCATAGAATGATGTAGAGGTTATCCATAATAAGCCACGTTCATGTTCACAACCTCAATTTTGGAATTTTGTAACATAGAAATAGTCATTGATTTGTCTGTATTATTGGTGATCGTGAGCTATTAATTGGTGTAGGGCATCTCTTCTAGACCTATAATAACGTACACAAGTAACGGGGTCATTTCTTATTAATGAGTGAGGCTCATTTTATTCTAATTCATTTGTGCTTGGTGTTCTAGTGTTTTGTTTTATATGTCTTAATGCATTCATTAGAGGATCCCACAGATGCTCTGCACTACTAAAGGACACAAAGAAAGTGGGTGGGCCTAGCTATCGAATCATTGCATTGAGTTTGTTACGCATTTGTTGATGGTAGTCTGGTGACATGCAGCCAATTTTAGACTTTAAAATGTGATCCAAATTTGGTTTTGAATTTACATATTTTGCAACTAGTTTCCTTCCCTTTAGTTGGCCTTTTCTAATCCTAATCCACATTGTGTTCAAAACTTGATTTATTATAATGCGAATTGCTTTATAAAATAGGTTGGTTGTATGGTAAGAAAAATCATGGTTTCTGTGAAGCACTTCCCATTGACAAATCTTTTGATATGTAAAGTTTTGTAGCATATCACTTGGTCATTTGTTGCCATAGAAGAGTAACAGAAAACTCGTCTCCTCTGAGTACTTATCTTTGAAAATACCTAATGGCATGTATCCTGCAGTAGATGAAATATTAATTTTTTTATTTACAAGATAACTGATAGCATGTGCATCAATGGATCCATGAAATAATGTTTTTGTGGCCGGTTCATGAATATCTTGGTTATCATTTTTGCTATTTTGAGCTTCAGTTGAACTTTCATATGTTTCTTGGTTTTCTAGTAATGCATGTTTCCAATTTTCATTTATGGTAGCATTTTCTAGCTTATAAAGAAGTATTTTGCACAATTGTTTTAATGCTTTCATGACTTTGTGCACTTGAATTTGACAAAATGCATAAGCACTTTTGAATATTAAACTTTTTTTGAGAACAACTGCCACTGTGTCAGTGTCTCTTATAGTTCGAGGAAATACAGACTGAATTCTAGAAATGTTAGTAGGCACATTAATGGCTCCCCCAATTAACCCTAGCTGTGGTTTTTTATGTCGATGGCCCATTTCCTTTATTTGCAAGAAGGGCAGTCTTAATGCAACTAGTCTTTCTTCTAGTTCAGTTAGTTGTGTAAGTGTCTTAGTGGCATTGTTTCTTCTTATTTGTTCAAGAACTAGAAGTTTAGGTATTGTGTCATTTTTAATTTCTTTTTTGCAATGTTTGCAAATGTAGGTATTTGTACTATGAGAACTGGTATTGTTAACAAGACTCTTTGATGGTTTCGTACAAGAAACATCTCTTTTGAAAAAAGTTCTTTCAGAACATGAACAATAAAAAATAAGTGTGTCACTTATCCGTGTTCGATATTCATGTTCAAAGGTTAATGTTTTTGTTGAATTCATTGACCTTGCTTGGATTAATGTACCAGTTATTTTTGATCTATTTATGTCCTAAAATATTCTTTGATGTTGTAGATGCATCGGGTTCTAAATTTTCTATTACTAGCTCTTGTTTCATTGTCTTTGTGTTATATACAAGTGTTATCTTATATGTTTTTTTTTTTTTTTTTTTCGTATAATGACTTTCAGTGCGTGCAAAGATAGCCTTTTTTTTTAAGCGAAATTAATTACAATTTCCCTTTGTGACATATACCTGATATGTTTTTTCAGTTGCCTAAGTGACTGAAATCTGATTATGTCACAAATATCTTCTATATCTTCTATAAATACTTCTTGTTTCATTTTCATTGTGTTATATGCAAGCCTTATTGTTTGTGTCTTCAACTTTTTTCGAATAATGTCCTTTAACACATGCAAAGATAAACCTTTGTTATCTTTGTTGAAGTAAAAAGATTGTTTCAATTGACCCTTGACAAGTTGACGTTTTGCTTTAGGTTGTGTTTCAGTATCATTTTTTGATGAATGTGTTTGTTGCAACATTACAGTGTCCGTAGTATTGATATGAGTTGCTGGATTAGAGTCTCCTCTATAAAGAAAAGGTTCAAAGTGCCCATTAAGAGGATCTTCGTCATGGAATAATATATCGAAATTATTTGTTGCAATAGTTGAATTAAAGTGCAAATAAATTCTCATATTTGTTTTGGACCAAACTCTAATTGGAATTTTTAACCAATTTGATAGCCCATGTATGCAGAAAATATCCCCCCATAGGCCTCTAGATTCTAGTAGGATATTCGTTGACGCTAATCTAGACATTTTGTCCAAATACAATTCGCGATTGCTAATATTGTGCATTTCTTTTAGCAATTCTTCGTGCAGTTCATGATCATAAGATGAAATTGCTTCTTTATCTTGTTTTTCTAGGCATTTTCTAAAGTACTCTATCATTCCTCTCCTTAATTCTATTGATGTGTATCTAAAATGCAGTAAAAGTTCTAACATATTAAACAAACAGTCTCTAGTCAGATATAAGAAATTATTTATGCAAAAGAGGTCATGGTTTTCCAAGACACAGGTCAATCTGTCTTTTTTAGATGAGGTAGACATAATAGAATTTGATTTTTTGACATTTTACTTGCTCATTTGTTCATACAAGGTGTTTCTTTCTTGTCTAGAAACTAGAGGTTCAAAGTGGCCATTCAGAGGATGTTCGTCATGGAATAAAATGTCACAAGTGTTTGTTGCAAAACTTGAGTTAAAGTGAAAATAGGCTCTTGTATTCGTTTTGGACCAAATTCTAATTGGAATTTTCAACCAATTTGATAGCTAATGTATAAAGAAAATATCTCCCCATAAGCCCCTAGATTCTACTAGGATAACATGTGATGCTGAATTAGTCATTTTATCTAAATACAATTCACGGTTGCTAATGTTATGCATTTCTTTTAGTGACTCTTCATGTAGTTCATTTTCATAAGATGAAATTGCTTCTTAATCTTGATTTTCTAGACATTTTCTAAAATATTGTATTGTTCATTTTCTTAACTCTATTGATGTATCTAAAACATAGTAAAAGTTCTAAACTATCAAAAAAACAGTCACCAATCGAGTATAAGAAATTGTTGACACGAAAAAATTTATGATTTTCCAAAACCAATGCCAATTTGTCTTTTCAAATAACACAAACATAATGATTGTGTACCTGTCAATAAGTGTGTTACTATTTACTGAATAACTGATATTGCAAATGTCACTGCAACTTTCAACTGAACTACTAAGACTGCAAATGTGACCGTCAAGAAAGCTAGTTAAACAGTAAATATCCAAGGAGAGAGATGTTAATAATTAGTACATAAATTAATAACTGTAGAGAATATAGTGTCCAAAAAATTGTAAATGGAAATACTAATCGCTTAACGCTAGAATTGCCCATCACAGTAGAAAAAATAGACTACACAAAGAAGCACATACTAATAGTCATGACCAATGACTAATGATAGTAGTCAATTAGTGAATTTACAAAAAATATTTGTTTTGAAGAACTAGTTGTTCATAGTTCAGTTTTTATAAAATTGAGCTACAGGTCACTAACATCTTCAAAACTATGGTAATCTTAATGTCATTGATTGAGAGTAAGTTTTGGGTCTTCAAGGAGTAGTCCATCTTCCCTGAAGATTCAAAGAATAAAATATCATTGAAGAACTAGATACTAATATAGAGAGCTCACGCAATGCTTCATCTCAACTTCCTTAGAAAGTGTAATCCTAAGTTGACATCATGCCCTACAATGATAAATCTCATGTCATAAAAATAATTGGTTAAAGCATCTATAATTCTTTTTCATTGTGCACAAAATTAGTGAAAAGCATAAGATTCTCTTAGGATATGTTGAATTTATCAGGTTTTTCTCATGAAAACGATGCATTTGAGAAGCATTTTAAACGACTCTATTGCTCATGAAAACATGATATGGATGACATCCTTGGTAAACTTGTCAATGTAGATTAGTGTGCTTGGCCTAGGGAGATTTGAAATAGGAACCTTTTGGTATTCAACTAACCAAATGCTCAATAATTGATTTGAAACTAGATCTGCAACAAACATAATATGGATGTAATTATCGAGAATGAAAGCATTGTATATTTAGTGAAAGCACAAAGTAATTAGATAATTTAAAAATTAAAAGAAGAAAATAGAAAATATGAAGGAATGGTGAATTCGAAAACTATTGGAAAAAAGAGAAAGAAGAGGAAGAGTGCTTGGATTTAGTGTGCTGAATATTTAGGGATTATTGGCATTCCAACTTCTCCTAGCAAGCCAATTTTTCCTATAGAAGTTCCCCAGTTTTAGAGAAGAGGCTTTTTTGTAGAGAAGAGAGGGGTTACATAAAGTTTGTGATTTTGTAATTTGCAGTCTAATTCTTGTTCAATGAACTATTGTTTGCCTCCAAGCATTGTATATTTAGTGAAAGCACAAAGTAATTAGATAACTAAAAAATTAAAAGAAGAAAATAGAAAATCTGAAGGAATGGTGAATTCAAAAACTATTGGAAAAAGAGAAAGAAGAGGAAGAGTGCTTGGAGTTAGTGTGCTGAATATTTAGGGATTATTGGCATTTCAATTTCTCCCAGCAAGCCAATTTTTCCTATAAAAGTTTCCCCAGTTTTGGAGAAGAGGCTTTTTGGTAGAGAAGAGAGGGATTACATAAAGCTTATGATTTTGTAATTTGTAGTGTTCCAGAGAGCTAAAACATCATTGTAAATTTGAAATTGCCTAACGTTATGCCTGCCACTTTATGTCAATGCTTTGTTCTAGACCAACCATAATAAATGTTTGAATGATTGTCACACGTGAAAATTTTGTCTACTAATTTATTGACAGTAGACAAAATAGACTACACAAAGAAGCACATACTAATAACTAAAACAATTCAATTTTTCAGAAAAAAGAGTTTAATATTGATTATGGTCAACGAGTTCAATTGAGGAACAATTAGCTACAATTACTACTCAGGGAGCAACACTTCCTGCTTCGTAGGGACTTGTTGTTGAGTAACTGACCTTGTTTTTTTATAGAGTTTTGGATCATAGGATACATAGTATCTGAGAAACATGGATCTCCATTTTTCATGGAACTTAAAGAAGTATTCCATTCATCTGCCATAGTCTATCCCATCACTAGTGCTTCTACTAAGGTTATGGCTAACAAAAATACTTTGCAATCTTAAATAATTTCGCTAGCATGCTTCTCTCTATATATAGGAACAAGGTTGTCTTTAAAATTTATTCTCCTAAACAAAGATGAACGAACATGAAGAAAACACCAACCATAGTAAACATTGGAATGATTATCACACGTGAAAATTTATTAATAATAGATCCTAGAAATCACTTTATTAAAAATTTACTGTAAAATTTGCTGCAAGTACAAATTTGGTTGAGAAACAATAGAATTTTTTCTAAAAATGTTAAAATGAGGCTTTTGGCAACAATTTTTGTAGGAAAAGGAAACTATATATTTTCTCATGAAAACGATGCATTTGTGAAGCATTTTCAATGAGTCTATTGCTCATGAAAACATGATATCAATGACATCCTTGATAAACTTGTCAGCGTAGATTAGTGTGCGTGGCCTAGGGAGATTTGAAATAGGAACCTTTGGGTATTCAACTAACCAAATGCTCAACAATTGATTTGAAACTAGATCTGCAACAAACATAATATGTACTTAATTACTGAGAATGAAGAAAACTTGATAGAACCAGAAGATTGGCTATGGAGGCAAAGCTTAAGGCTACAAAGTTAAAGATTAGGTTGAAGGAAAAATTAACAGTGTGCAGGTTCTAATGCTTGTTCAATGAACTATTGTTTGCCTCCAAGCATTGTATATTTAGTGAAAGCACAAAATAATTAGATAACTAAAAAATTAAAAGAAGAAAATAGAAAATATGAAGGAATGGTAAATTTGAAAACTATTGAACTATTGTTTGCCTCCAAGCATTTTATATTTAGTGAACGCACAAAGTAATTAGATAACTAAAAAATTAAAAGAAGAAAATAGAAAATCTGAAGGAATGGTGAATTCGAAAACTATTGGAAAAAGACAAAGAAGAGGAATGGTGCTTGGAGTTAGCGTGCTGAATATTTGGGGATTTTTGGCATTCCAACTTCTCCCAGCAAGCAAATTTTTCCTAAAAGTTTCCCCAGGTTTGGAGAAAAGGGTTTTGGTAGAGAATAGAGGGATTACATAAAGTTTATGATTTTTTAATTGTTAGTGTTCCAAAGAGCTAAAGCATCATTGTAAGTTTGAAATTGCTTAGAAATAAGGCCTAAAGAAAATCCATTTGTTGTTGGACTTATTTCATTTCATTTATGAAATTGGAGTTTTCTAATTGACTACATATCTAAGCAAGGATTCAATATTGAAATTCCAATTCTCTCATATCTTGAAAATAACAGGTATTGAAATGAAACATAAAGAAGGATGGAAAAATGCAGGTATTGTTGTTATATGTAGTTACAAAAACTAGATGTTTTAACTCTTTTTGTGAAGAACGTTAAGCCTGCCACTTTATGTCATTGCTTTGATCCTAGAAATCACTTTGTTAAAAATTTACTGTAAAATTTGTTGCAACTACAAATTTGGTTGAGAAACATTAGAATTTTTTCTGACTAATGATAATATTGATAACTATTTTATGTCTGGGTATTTCTTATATCCACAGGATGTTCAGATCTAGCTCAGACATGAAGTATTGAATATATTTAATTATGAAAAATAAAATTAACAATTCCTTAAATAAAAATGTAGTTATCCACTCTATATGAAAAATAAGAAAATCGCTCTGCCCAATAAGAATATATTAGAGATGGTCATATGGATGAAATAAATTACAATAAATTTGGTTAATACAAAGTATTATTTTCATATCTTTAAAGATGCTGAAACCTAAAGCAAAAATAGAATGTATAAGGCTTTGCGAAAGAGGTAATAGTGTCATTAAGAATAATATCGTGAATAATTCATGTATATGACTGAGACAAGTGTACATACAACCATTACAATTATGATACAATGAATTTATATTTTTAGAGTTCTAGAACTATTATATTACAAGTTATAATAGTTTGCCTACGAAATTAAGTAAGTGCTTTCTATATTGTTCCATGTTTCCAGAAGATTCAACCATTGATGGGCAACTTTTGCAGAATATGTGGGTTGCAGAAGGAATTTTTAAGAGCAGAGAGGCAATATATTTAAAGGACAGGGAGAACAGTTGTATCAAGTTGCCTAAAAATCATTTTTTGTTAAAGGTAGATCTTTGTACCTGTTGTAAAAATATTTCAGTTAAGAAGTCACGATGTTGTGAGGGACATGGTAATCTATATTCGAGAGAGCTACGAGAATTGTTTGTTAAGGGCAGGTCAAATGCTTCAATAATTCCCAGAGACTGATATTAACAAGGATTGAAAAATAATTTCACTGTATGACAATGATATTAGATATTTTCCCACAAGGGAACTCAGATGTCCAGAATTAGTGAGTTTAATCCTCAATAAGAATTTGGGATTCACAGAGGTTCTAGAACCATTTTTACGTAACCTCACTTCACTGAGGGTGCTGGAGTTATCTTCCACACAAATAGAATCATTGCCAGGAAATCAAAGTTCTACACAATTTAAAAGAATTTGCTAGACAATCAAAGTTCTACACAATTTAAAATAATTTGCTAGTAAGCAATATCCCTTTCTGGTCACTCTTGTTGTATCCTTCGGTGTGATGTCCTGGTGGCTCTACTAAAAAACAAAAAAATCAACATGGATGAAAATGTTTTTCCAAATGATTTTTAGTGAAGTTTGATGTGCCATGAAATTGCCGGTCATTGCGCTACTGGAAGGACTAAGGATTCCTTGGATTATCTGTCAGAGTTCTCCAGAAGTGGGAGAACACTCAAGTAACTGATAAATTATGCAAATACAATATTTTTGACACCTATTTGGCACTTTGTACTTTTGCATGATTGTATATGCAACACCCTAATTAGTTTTCAAGTTTGAGGGGACTTGCAGGCACAATTCCCTTCACTTTCTCCCTATCATTGCATGCCGAAAATGTTGAAGATTTTTTAGTGAAGTAGTTACATTCATAATTTCCTTATTAAGAAAGCTTCCATCTAAATATATGCCATTTAAAATTCTTTAAAATGCATATTTCAAACTTTTCCTGCAAGGGAACAAGTACAAACCATGTTCAGAGCATGCTAAAAACAAAATAATCTCTTGAAATTCAATAGGACTAGGGAGATGATAGCACAGTTTGAGCTTGTGTCTTTTCTATTCTTTGTGTCTGCTTTCAACTTTATTAATACTAAACACATTTTGGTACCTACAGGTCTAAGTGGAGATATGGCAAGCTCTACTGACCAATACTTTGGCAGATTCATAAGTCTTGTAACATGACTCAGTAAAGCTAGAGAATGACAGATTCACAGGACTCATAAGTATGGGTTACTAGGATAGCATAATTACGTCTATGCATAACTGTAGGAAGAAAATGCAAACAATAATTACTATCAATTCAAGAAGCAAGACCAAAGTACTAGTTAAATCAGGAACATAGATAGCATATTAGAACTAGCATATTAACCTGATTCAATTACTCGATGTACAATTCTTCTCATCAACAGAATGCCTCCTGACTTTCAAGAGATTGTCTTCAAGAATCACAAACACAGTGTTCTTCTGAAAACTCACGAACACATGAAACATTTACGATATGCAATCTAAGCATCCCACCACATTATATAATAACACACTTTGACCATTCCACTATACTATATAATAACAACCACGTATGTAATCTAACTGAGTGAAATGTGTTAACAAAAAAATTAGCAACACGTACTTAAAGATTGCTATATATGATGTGATTTGTGTTTACCTCTGTCAAATCACCTTCACCAACGCTTATGTATGTCAACTAGCCCAACATATGTCATATGTTTTAGACACATGTCGAATCTATTTCCATCTGTAATCTCCTCAGCTATAACGCATCCAAGCCCTGGTCTTACTAACTCACCCTCATCTTACTAACTCACCCTCATCTTACTAACTCACTCATAAAGAGAATACACTGCGGTACAACGACACAATACAATATTACCTGCAAACAGACTCATTCCAGAAGGAAGAATGCAGGCAGAGGGTTAAAAACAGGTCTTTGACTTGGCTCTTATCGACTCGGCTTGGCTACTTGGGCTTGGATACTCAGCTGCTTGGATCGACCGGTAATGATGCTTAGCTGGTATTTTTGGATGATCAGCCCCATGGTTAAAGAAACATATACCAGGCCGAGGTTCCCCTGTCGAGTTCTTCACTTTTTCACATCCATACATAGCTTATTTGCAAGACCAGCTGATACCGTAAAGTCGCCTCCAAATACCCTACCTTCCTAATTGTGGTTGGATGGATGTAACATAATTTGAGGCGGATGGCTGGAACATAGTCACCAGTGAGTCACCGCAATGTCCAGTGGAGCTAAAATGGTGGGATTTGACCCTGTGTTAGTTAAAGTATGCATGCTATCCAGGCGAAGGTACGAGGGAAAAGCCAGTGGCTGGTAGGGAGGGTTTAGCCTGTGGATTTCGGGAGTGTCCCTGGGGAGTCAGCAAGTTCCTTAAGGTAAGCCCCCTTAAGTGATCCTATAAATTAGGCACAACAATGGAAAATGTTCTGCCTCCCACAGACCCAGTTACCCCCATCCTGGTCGCATTCACCTGTTAGTTCCCAGTCGACTGAAAATATGGAAACTGCTTCCACCGGCCTTCGGGGTAGGGTACTACAGACCTTATGCCATCCATTGTAGCAGAGTCGTTCAATGAGAGGGGGTGCTAAGCGCAGTGATTTAGATCATAGCTTCGCTTCTTTGTTCCAGTGCTAGAGCCAAGGTGAAATAACCATCCTCCTCGTTGCAGACCAATGTAGCCTCCTCGCTGCAGATCGATGTACCCACCCAGCTGTATGGGGAGAGGAGTGAGTGATATCCCTCCATATAATGGCTCTGAGAATATGGCTAGCCCATTAAGGCGTGCTACCACCGAAGCCACCATACAGGTGAGGGTTTGGAGGTAAGACAAATGCGTTGCCGAGGCCAAGGTGAAACAACCATCCTCCTCGTCGCGTACTGATGTACCCTCCTCGGGCCGTGCATTGATGTACCCGCCCACCGTATGGGGAGAGGAGGAGTGAGATCCCTCCCGTATAATGGCTCCGAGAAGATGGCTAGTCCATTCAGCATGCTACCAAATGGGAGCCACCATACAGGCGAGTGTTCAGAGGTGTTGGTGTCCCGTGTTTTGATAGTTTGGAAAATCAAAAGACAAGGCAACATCAGAACCAATCTTTAGAGTTACAGGATCTATTCCTCCTGTTCTCAGAGAGGGATCTCTCAAAATTTTGTTTGCAAAGGTTTATCTTGTGTGCTTTGAGTATTGATTTTAGACTAGTTATTAAGTGCAGGTATTTGTTTGTTTGGTTGGGTTGAATTGATATAGTAGAACATAAAAGGTCTAGGAAAGATATATAGGACAGTAAAATATCTGTTTCATTGAGCAGTGGAGTCAAAAAGAGGTCGTAACATACTTATCAAAGGATATGGGATATCAAAGGGCAAATCTAACTTGGCCACAAGATCTTTTTGTTTTTGGAATGGAATGAACATTAATGATTTGGAAAGAGAGTTTTAATTCTCAACAAAAGGAACTTGAAAGCATAATTTGAAACAATAAAGAGTTCTTTGATAGACAGGGCTAACCATAAATTCTACAAATCACACCTTTAAGCAAATAATGATTTCAAAACAACTTTCAAAGTAAAATCTAAGATTCGGGGAACACCCTATTTCCTCAAAGATTTTATTCTAAAGGACTTTAGAAAACATATAAGATTTACTGATAATCACAGTCATAGAAGAGGGAACACCTATAAACATCTATGATCGTAATTATAACGACCTTTAAGCCAATTGTTCAAGTGAGGACAAAGGGAAAGATCAAAACAGACCTCTCTGATTTACTATAAGCAAAGAACTTCAAAGGGAGACTTCAATAACAATTTTTAAGTGGCAATAGCAAAGCAGGGAGAACCATAAATCATGTTGAAACCAACTATTCAAACTATTAAGGAAATAAACAAGCATGAATACTGAAGAGAAAGATTAAAGCCTCTAAAATACTTCAGCAGAAGAAAACATAAAACAGTGAAGGATGAACAGGTCTAAGGTGCTTCCAGGAGTCATTTCTTAGCCTAATACTTTCTATCCTACTGTAGTGAGAAATTATGGAACATAATGAAAACATGGAAAAACATGAAACAGTTCAGAATACTTCACCAACAGCCAAGCTCATGAATCCAATGATAGAGCCTTCTCAGGAACAAACATGCAACAACATCATCAAGAACTCCAAGACTTCAATTTGTTCTTCAACTTCAAAGGACTATGTATTTATTTCAGAGAGCTTCAATATTACAGCTTGTAGTCAAACAATAACCAACCAACCAACAACTTCTCATCTTCTACAGAAGTATTTATAGAAGGACGAGGAGGTGAGATTTGATAAAAGATCTCCTAAGGTAATTAATACAGATTCAAGACTTCTTGGCCTTTTGAGGGGCTCGATGAAGAAGTTTACAGGTGTTTCTCTGTATTAACTGTTTTACAATTAATATCAAAGCTCGATAGGAGCTTTGTTGACTTTGAGGCTCTGCATAATGTGGAGTAATTCCGCAGATATTTGTTCCATTAGTTTTCCTGTGGCAGAATTAACTTCTTAACAGCGCTGGAGGCAGATATTTCTTTAAGCAATAACTTTGGCCTCTGTTTTGAATGGTTTGAGGCGACAGGTGGCTCTTGTAGTAGCTGAGGAATCAATTCACCTCAATTGAAGTAGTGGAGGTCCTTTCTTCCTGTCAAACACTTATAATTTCTCCTGACTGTGTTTTTAATTAAAGAAATTAAGTTTTTGATAATTATTTTTAAGCCGTAATCTCCTAAATCTGTCTTCAATATTCATCTCTGCTGTGCTCTGTCTTTCGAACTGATACTCTTTTTAAATGTGGTTTTGAACCACAGTTTCTTGTCAATGTGTAAAGCCACTGGGCTTTTTAAAGGGTATGAATGCCAATGAAACATTTATAAAATATTAAATGAAACCCTGCGAATGGTTCTCTCTAATAGCCCAAAGGTGCGGAAAACGTCTTTCCCAGCCTTCGGCCCTTCTTCATTATATAGTGGAAAACCATAAAAAACACCTGCAAAACACAAAAAATAGTTAAGAAATCCTGCGAAGATAGGTTAAACTGCTTCAGAAGGCGGGAGAGGAGCGTAATCATTGGATCAAGACACATGGACAGTCCAAATCTAATCGGGAGATTTGCAATTGGCAGGAGGAGAAAAGGGGTACGATGAAAAAATTCTGATCCGATTATGCGATCTAAGGGTCATAACGATTAGTGATGGTAATGCTGATCCAAGAGCAAGATTCAGCACGTGCAGCATGAATCTGGGAGATGGCCGATCGGGGAGGAGGAAAAAGGTGCGATGAAAAAATTCCGATGCGATTGTAGTTGCTGCGCAAATTGTCACCGTCCCTACCATTCCCCGTCCCGCACAATGGAGGACCCATTTTGTGACCTGTGAACATTGTCATGCCTTGAAACCATCATCAATGCATTCCTCTAAGCATGAGCTTCAATTTCCCTAAATACATCTCCTTGCAAAAAATCATGAAAACATCTCCTTTTGCATTGGCGCGGGCAGACAGTTCATCACTCGCGCCAATGGGGAAAATCCTACAAAGAGGCCGTGCCAACTGGTGCTCTGTCCCAGAGCAGTAGTCGCGCCAGCCAATTTAAGGAGTGTTTTTTAAATAAATATGGCGGAAGTTGTGTTTCAACAAACTCAGAAACCATTGCCTATCTTGAGTTGGGAGGTTTGGCTGCGGGAGTTCCATGGAAGGGAAGTGGTTTGCCACCTCTCATGGAACCTTCCTTCATGATAGGGCTAATCCCACAATAATAGGGATCCCAACTCCCTCCTTCCCCATCTATAAAAGCCTACTCAATTCCATTGCAAGCTAGTCTTGAAGTGCCTAAGCTTTGAATCTCCAAATTCCCAAGAGCCTTTGTGTTGTAAGAGCCCTCTTTCTTCCCTTAAGGCCGACTCAAGTAAGGAGACTATCGTCGAGAGACTCAAGAGAGGTTTGCCCCTTTCCCTGGCGAGCTTTGTGAGACGTGAACGACTGGGGACCCTTCCGAAGGAGATCACGGCGTCAGAACATTGGTTGTACTCTCTTTCGATTGTTATTTAATGAATGATTATGGTTATGGTTCCACTCTGTTTTCACTTATGTTAATATGAGTTATATCCTTTCTAACTGATATATAGTTGCGTATTCTGGATTTTATGTTTGTATTCGTGTTGTTTCTTGCATGTGCAGGTGTCCATCCGCGGAGATCGTGGGAGGATCATGATCTGCCGAGGTTGAGGAACGGGAACGCTCTCTTCTACGAATCATAGCATTGGATTCCAGGTAGGCCTCCATCTTTGGTCTTTTATTCGTAACTAGGAACTTGCGCTGTAACATTTGATGATTGTTGCTAGACCCCTGCTGGGCTAGTAGGGATCGCCTCTGTCCGCAGAGGGGATTTACCTCCTCAACAATTTGGTGACCATACTGGGGATCGTCTAGTTTTCACTGTCTCGTTTAGATTGTCTTGTTTTGATTGTTTTATGATTTTCCTTGCTTGGTTAGCCTTCTGTGCTGGGTTCTTTTGCTGTTTATTGCTTCTTGGTTTGCTTAGTTTACATTGATCTGCTTCTGGAGTAGTTCTTTTTTGTTTTTGGCTGAGAAACTCGACTGGCGCGCTTTTTAGCCCGACAGTCACGCCAATTGGCGCATGTTGCTTTTGTATAGCCCGCGCCAATTGCTTGCTGGCGCCAGTTGTAGCCTTATAGTCGCGCCACTCCTGTAGGGTATTTGAGTTTGCTCAGTTTTGAGCTCTCTAGGTCTGGTCAGTGCTTTTCTTCTTGATTTTTCGACTACCTGAGTGTGTTGGGGTCCTGTTTGACTGAGAATTTTCCTTCGTCCCTTGGTTGTTTGCTTTTATCTATCGATTTCACGTTTTAAGCCCTAGGGCATCTAGTGGCTTTGTGTATCGAGCCCTCCTTGGGAGTTTTGGTGTTTCGTTTATCCAGTCAACTCTTTGATTGCTCCTCCACATTCTTTTAGTAGTTGTTCACTGTTTTGTTGCAATTTTTGGGTGATTGCTCGTTTCTTCATTCAAAATTCGTTTGGTCTTGCTTTGGGCCTAGATCACACGGTCCATTGGAGCCTTTGAGTCTTTTTCTTGGTTTTTAGAGACTTTGGTCGATTTGAGATCTGATTGCTTGTGTCATTGAGTGAAATTTGTTCATTTTTCTATCTCAATATCGTTTCTCAAGTTGTTACGTTTGTTTTCGGTTTGTTTAGTGCTTCTAGCTATCAAACATTGAAAATTACAAAAAAAAATCTCTTTTGCTTTTGGTTGATTAGTGCAAATTGAAATTTTTCGATTTTACTAGTAATTAGTGATTGGAATGAAATTTTTTTGATTTCATTAGTTGCATTAGAGATCTCATTGTTTGTCTTCCGATCATTTTGTTTGTGTAAAGACTCTCAACTCTTCTGTAGCTAGTTTTCATCGAACGAAATGGTGTACTGTGGCATGTAGCTTTGCATTTAGGAGTTTTTGAAACAACACATTCATTAGGGCCTGAAAACTGAAACCTAATTGAAGATCAACTTTAAAATCTATTCAATTAACCTAAGGCAGCATTGAAATTTAACGAAACATATTTAGAGGTCTAGGCTAGAGACGTGTTCCGGCGTCTTTAAACCTAGCAGCTGTCGTTCGCCTTTTGGCTTTAGACAGCGCTAGTACGGACTTGTGCTCCCCGTATCGTCGCGTATATAAAGGGAGACCCCTCTAGGTTTTCAATCCTTTATCCACAGGAAGCCGAGTCTGCCGCCCTATACCCGTGATACACCGAACACAGCATTCGGGGAGATTTCCTGCACGTACGGAAAGTCCTTGGATGATTTCTTTTTCATTATTAAAACTAAGGTGTATATTGCAGTTCACGGTTATTTGGTACACCCTTTGTGCCTAGTATTCCTGAGCAGTCATTTGGTCTTTTCTGACTCCCTAAATTTGAAAAGACCGTCAAGCGCTTGTCCTTTCATGCTTGTGTCAAACCTGAAAGAGATAGACTCATCTTTTATCATTTCTCGACTCTTAAAACATGAAACGGTGAAGTTTCTTATTTTTCAATGTGGTAAAAATTAATCACCCACGATTACACGCCCTCTTAGATTTTGTTTGTTGACCGTTTGATCATGTGTCTTGACTCTTTTTTAGCCCGTGTGTGGTTTTGATGGAAACTTTTTTAGAGTTTACCAACCAAGGAATCCCCTTAGAAGGGAATCCTGGTCATTTTCCTCCTTTTGGGAATGTTGGTGCTCCCTACATGGCAACGTTGTCCCTCCCTAGGTTAACTGTTGGGTTGCCTGTTTGGTTGTTTTCAACCTCTGTGGTCCCAAATATCTCCGCTACTGTTCAATCAGTTCCTCCACCTGAACAACATCATGTTGATTCCAAGGTGGACCTCTCCCCTTCTTCGCCTGTTTCTGCGTCCTCCTCTTCTACTTCGCCTGGTGAAAGCCTGGATTCGAGTAACCAGGTGGCTAAGAAGAAGAAGAAGAAGACAAAGAAGAAGAAGTCCGATAAGCGAGAGGCTAAAAGTGCAGCCACTGTTTCTGAAATATCTCCTCCCGATAAACCTTCCAACCCTCCACGGAAAGTCAAGTTCCCTTGCCTGTTGTGCACGGGAGACCATCTTCTTCGAGACTGCCCTGGCATCCCCAAGGTGCTCGAAGCATGGTCCGACGGCCGTCCGCCGTTGCCTTTGACTTCCGGGAGTCAAGTTGGGGGCACATCTTCAGCTGCTGTTGATAAGGCTCCTAAGAAGCAGGGTAAGATCACCAATCCCTGTAAGTTGTGTGAAGGGCACCATGCCATTCACCTTTGTCCTTATATGGATGAAGCCAAGCGAGTTTTGGACAACCCAACCGGTTCTACACCATGCCTTCCACCTGGTTATAATCGGCTTTCTTTGAGTCCTCCGCCAGCTGATCCTACGATTGGTCAAGATTCATCCTTGGTCGATCGCACTCCCCCAGAAATTCAAATTCACGAGTCCGTCCCTGACCAACCATTGGTCGTAGGATCGGTTGAACTGGCCTCGTCCATGGTGCACCAGGTCTTTTCTGTCGAGAGTGGATCTCACACCCCCCATGTCCTTCTGATTTCTTCAGATTCTTCAGACTTGGAGAAAGATTCTCCTGTCCCTATGCTTCAAGAAGCTGCTCCTCCGCCTCCCATGATGGAGGCTCCGGAGGATATCCCTCCCGCCTTCGAGATGGAGGTTATGGAGGATGCTCCTTCTTCCGTAACATCAGGGGAAGACCTTCGCATTTCGATGGTAGCCCCTCCGAGTAGTTTGGTCGCTTCCTTTGATTGGAACCGATTTGCAGGATTTCGCCTTCCGTCCTATGTGCCTTTCGAGATCACAGTACAGGCTCTTGGTCTGGTTGTACCCAGTACCATTATAGACGAAGGTGCGTCTATTAGTATTCTGTCTTCAACTACCTGGCAAGCTTTCGGTTCGCCGCCGCTTGCGCCTGTTACGCAGAATCTGTTGACATTCAATAGAAGGACGAGTCAACCGTTGGGGATCCTTCCAAGGTTACCGATTACTTTGGGAGGTAAAACCGTCTATATGGATGTGATGGTTGTTCCAGGCCCCTTGGATTTCAATCTGCTCTTGGGGCGCGATTACACCTATGCCATGGGGGCACTTGTCTCCTCCCTCTTTCGTGTGGTCTGTTTTCCGCATGAAGGAAGGATTGTGACCATTGATCAGCTTTCGTTCTTTGGTCCTAATGTGGCAACTGGTCCGCCATCACCCCCTCCTGGTTTTTATTCACCCGTTGTATCTGCTCCACCGCAGGTCAACTATGTGTCTACCTACCCTGTGCCCGCACTCAGTGAAGACGCCGTCGTGCATAGTGTGCTGGGGACATTGGGACCTGACTTCCAGGATTTTTTCCTTCCATCGGGAGTGGAACTCTTGGAAGCACCGCCTTCTTGTTCATTTTGATGTAAGTCGGTTAGAGCACGGTTTCCTGTGTCAAGCTCTTTAAAAAATGAAACCAGGTTCTCGGAGCATAGTTCCTTCACTTGTGTCGAGCTCCTAAAAACAATGAAACAAGCTGTTTGAGGATAGTTCTTTTAAGTGTGTCAACCTCGTTAAAATAATGAAACACGAGCATGTTCAATTCGAATTTTTGTTTTGAACCTTCACTCCATTTTCAATGGACTGAAGCTTGGGGGGCATGCACCTCGAATTGAGACACCATGCTGGGGGGCATGCCCGTCTTCTTCATTTCAAGCATAGTTTGCATATGTGTGTCCATGTGTGCTTTTAAGCTTGCGTAAAAATGAAATGTGTGATTAGATACATTGTGTGAACTTTTCATTTGGGTCGTTTGTTGTGCAACTAGTACATTAGATAACATTGTATTAGATATCCGCATGACATATAAAAACATCATCACATGTAAAGAAAGATCCATCTAGAAATAGTCATATGTATATATATATCTGTGTGTGTGTGTGTGTGTGTGTGTGTGTGGAAATGTTTGCACAGTGTGCATCACATAAAGTCAAAATATACATAATCTTCTTAAGTACATACGGAGACGATACGTCTCTAAAAAAAAATAGGTGTGGTATAAATCCTAAGAGCTAATCCGCATGGTGCTCATGATAGCATGTGACTGCACGCACTAAGCGTCTCAGGATTCGGTGGATCCGACTTGGAACTCCCACCGTGTGATGCTGGTATGCCATCGGTACGTCCGCCAGCCGAGCATAGTCCGGGATCCCTTGGGAAATCCCCTCGAGATTCTGGATCAAGTCCTCTCCTCCGGTGCCCTCCCCCTGAGGATCAGGGGTGAGTTGAGTCCTTCGTGAGATTGGAGACATCCCAGCTGGTCTCTCAGGTCCCACATTTGCATACATATATAAAATGTGTTAGGACGAATGTGTATTAACAAAAAAAAAACATAAAACATAAAATCAAAAACATGAGGTCTTACCCAACTCCTCGTCCCAGTCATCTCCTTCTGGCAGTGGGAGATCTGGGTCTCCGGTGAAGTCAGTTCCTGCATATGGCCAGTCTTCCACTACAATCAACTGGCGCCGTAACCACCTAAAAAACTCCGACCTCCAGGACATCTGTTGGCCGCCTCCAGCTCTGGGCATTAGTGTTGCCCAGCGAGCCATTCTTGGCTCTCGTGGAATCGGATCTGCTACCATGGCCCCTTGGCCCTGGAAGATTGGTAAGCATTCCAGAATGAACGATACCAGGATGGAACCATAGCCAAACTGTTTCAGTTTAGCTTGCTTGCATTTTGTGAGCTGTCTTTTCATATTTATTGTTACTGATGTTGCCCAGTCAAACAGTAAGGGACTCATGCATTCTGAGGCAAGCAGGAGTTGGGCCTTTGTGGCCTCGTGCGATGCCTGCGACCCTACAGCCCGCTTGATGGTATGTAGGACAACTCTCAATGCCAGATTGGAGATAGTGTGGATATCCACCTTTTTCCTCCCTGATCCCATTTGTGCTCCTTGGCACACTCGTGCCATCACTTCTTCCATCTTCTCGCCAGATGGTCTACTCCCAGTCAAGACGGGGATCGGACCTCTGCGAGACAATCCGGTGATGAAATACACATCAGAAACCTCCAACTCCAATACCTGATCTCGCAACTTGAACACTTGTTCATGTTCGTCCCAAATACTGATCAGATACTGGAGGAGCTCGGGCTGAGCTCGTAGACAGGGTGTAAGGAAGAACTTCTTTAGCCCACAGTTTCTGAGGGCATTCATGCAAGCCTCACTTTCTATGGCCTGTTCATCCTCTTCTCCATGCTCTCATTCTTTCCACTCAATCACCATTTTGCTTGATTTCCTGCATCCACATGGTCATAAACCCTTAATTAGATCTCTGGTAGGCTTCAAATTTCATTCAATTTGGTTAAAATCTCGAATTTTTAGGCGGAATTTTAGGTTCGGCCGCTGGCGCGGCTGTTTTGTGAACAGTCGCGCCACGTGGCGCGAGCCCTTTGCATAAAAAAGCCCATTGGCGCGGGTCCGTGCCCGATACCCGCACCAATGAGCGCGGCCCTAAAAATTCAAAGAGTGGCCACAGAGGGCTGATACATAAGGGAAAACTATTAAAAAATGGATTGAAATGAAGTACAGGGAAGCGCCTCTTACCTGTAGCAGACGAGAATCTGAATGGTCAACCGGATCTGTCGCAATCGCCGTCAGAAGTTTGCACTCCAAATGGACCACTGCTGCTTTTTACCAAGGTAAATAGTAAATGTAATTTTATTTTTACCATTTTGGCATATTTATAACTTTTTCGACATGAAATGAGTTTTAAAAGTTATTTTTATCGAATATTTTAAATATGTTATGTCGAAAATGGGTTTTACGCTTGCTTGGTATGTGTAGCAGTAGGTTTTTGCGACTTTAACGATGGAAACGAGTTGTATTTTATACTTTTTTGGACTCGGTAAATACACGAAAAAGTCACTTCGGAGTCATCTTTTAGCTCTTTTCTGACTCTCTAAACATGAAAATATTGCCGAGGCCCTTGTCATTTCGATCTCGTTAAAATGGACACGAATCGACATCTACCCAGTATACGTTTACCCCTTTTTCAGGCTGGGATGGATTGATTACAAAAAAGGAATACCCTAGCCTATCGCGACTAGGAGGTTTTCTCGGATATTTTTTTCTACCTTTTCGGATCTAAGGAACTATTTACGAAAAGGGACCTATGGAGTTTACTTTTCTGCTGTCTTTTCAAACTCTCTAAACATGAAAAGACGCCGAGTTCTCCCTTTGTCAGACTCGTTAAACCCTGATGACATCGGATCCAGTCGAAATGACGTTCTCCGAGTTCCTCCTTCCTAGGACTCGTTAAATGCACTAGGATGGATTCGCCCGAAGGGCGGACTTATATTACAAACATATGCTATCCCCTTCAAGCTTGTTATCAAAAATAATTGGGGTACTCGCCAGAAATGGTGGGGGAAAAATGGAACCATCGTTGTTGTCGTCGGCAGTATGTCGCTCTTGAACATGGCACTTGTCTGCATTCGTGTCGGGTTGGGGACATCTCATCTCGTTTCTTCACTTTGCCTCCATGGGTTTGGATAATCCCTTTTGACCTCTCCTCTGCTCATTGCCTTGTCACCATGACCTCTGATCTGTTGATGTCAAATACTGCCAAGTCCACTGTCGTGTCGTTTATATGTTCAAGAGAAGTTGGCCTCTGCAAATATCAACCTTCCTCTGATTCTCATACGATCCTGATTCACAACAAAAACATCATGTTCCTCTGTCTCGTGTCGATGATGTGGGAAACATTATGGCCCACCTTCGATCAAGGTCACTTCCTGTCGACTTCAGCTCATTATCCAGGAATTTGATCTAGAAACTCCTTTATGGTACCTTGGAGCCTGCATGCCTCAATGGCAGGTTCGTCGCATTCGACGTGGGGTTTTCATCATTGGCCTCCGATCGAGTGATTCTAAGGGTGTTCGACGCCATCTCATTGATTCACACGCCGTAGATTGTACCTATAGTACCTTGAGGGCCATTGTCATTATTGGTGGTTCCTCTCGCGTCTGTTAACAGCTCTCATCATTGGCTGGTAATCAGACGATGTTCTTTCATGTTCGACTTCAGCTCACATATTCGCATGCTTGAACTTGTACTTTGTTTGGGTCGAGATGGAGCGTAAGACCCTGGATTGTGTCTGTTGTAATCCAGGCTGCGATTGTGGATTATTATCATTATGTACATGACTCACTGATTGGATGGCTGCGACCATACCTGAGTCTATTTATTTGATCCTCGCTGGATGGCTGCGCCCATACCCTAGATCCGGATTATAGTGTACTCTGTTTCGGATGGCTGCGCCCATACCGCATATACATCATGTACTTGAGATATCAGTTGTATTTTTCTGCGCAGGTTTTCCGACGGCGGGCCTTCAGTTGAACATGTTCTCGTAAAGCATTTCACCCCTCTCTCTCTCGAGCCTCATACTTTAGGGGGCATCTGTTACACAGTAATTTGTCACCGTCCCTACCATTCCCCGTCCCGCACAATGGAGGACCCATTTTGTGACCTGTGAGCATTGTCATGCCTTGAAACCATCATCAATGCATTCCTCTAAGCATGAGCTTCAATTTCCCTAAAGACATCTCCTTGCAAAAAATCATGAAAACATCTCCTTTTGCATTGGCGCGGGCAGACAGTTCATCACTCACGCCAATGGGGAAAATCCTACAAAGAGGCCACGCCAACTGGCGCTCTGTCCCAGAGCAGCAGTCGCGCCAGCCAATTTAAGGAGTGTTTTTTTAAATAAAGATGGCGGAAGTTGTGTTTCAACAAACTCATAAACCATTGCCTATCTTGAGTTGGGAGGTTTGGCTGCGGGAGTTCCATGGAAGGGAAGTGGTTTGCCACCTCCCATGGAACCTTCCTTGTTGATAGGGCCAATCCCACAATAATAGGGATCCCAAATCCCTCCTTCCCCATCTATAAAAGCCTGCTCAATTCCATGGCAAGCTAGTCTTGAAGTGCCTAAGCTTTGAATCTCCAAATTCCCAAGAGCCTTTGTGCCTAAGCCCTCTTTCTTCCCTTAAGGCCGACTCAAGTAAGGAGACTATCGTCGAGAGACTCTAGAGAGGTTTTCCATTTCCCTGGCGAGCTTTGCGAGACGTGAACGACTGGAGACCCATCCGAAGGAGACCGCGACGTCAGAACATTGGTTGTACTCTCTTTCGATTGTTATTTAATGAATGATTACGGTTATGGTTCCACTCTGTTTTCACTTATGTTAATAACGAGTTATATCCTTTCTGACTGATATATAGTTGCGTATTCTGGATTTTATGCTTGTATCTGTGTTGTTTCTTGCATGTGCAGGTGTCCATCTGCGGAGATCGTGGGAGGATCGTGACCTGCCGAGGCTGAGGAATGGGAACGCTCTCTTCTACGGATCATAGCATTGGATTCCAGGTAGGCCTCCATCTTTGGTCTTTATTCGTAACTAGGAACTTGCGCTATAACATTTGATGATTGTTGCTAGACCCCTGCTGGGCTAGTAGGGATCGCCTCTGTCCGCAGAGGGGATTTACCTCCTCATCGTATTGAAATCAACATGCCGGCGGGAGCGCAAGTTTGACTTACTGTCGATCAACGGCAGAGATGAACCGGGAGAAAACCTCTTATAATATATGGAAAAACAAAGGTTTTTTGGTTTTGGGGGCGGAAAAGTGCACAGAATGAAAAGGCGCTCAACTGCGGGGCCTTTAATTATATGGAGGATAATATGCCCGGGGCGTATTTGAAACAAGGGCTAATCGCAATCGGAGTTCTGACCGGGTCTTTCAATCAACCTATTTGAAATATTTGCGATGCGATTAGCACCCAAGATCTTTAACACTTGGTCTCGGGGAAAAGTTATATGGAAAGAAAACAAAAGGGGTGGGGTTTATAATACATAAGACCCAATCGCATCAGAAATTCCGATGCGGTCTTTTTGATCTACCCATTTGATTCCTCCGATTGCGATTGCGCGATCAGTCTTTCAATCAACCCATTTAAATATTAAACACGTGACTTCAAGTTTTTAAGTTAAAACTTTGGATAAGCGGGTTTTGGGTTTTTTACAAAGAAAAAGGGCGATCGGGAAGAAAATTTATAAGGTTTAAGCACCTGAGGCGGGCTTTATGGTTATATGGAAAATAATGTAATCGTGGGTTTTAGATACAAAGTCTAATCGCAATCGGAGTTTTCGGAACATGGTTTAAGACTTGCAATGTTTGAAATTGTGTGATGCGATTAGCGCCGAAAGGCTTTGGCGTTTGGTTTTAACGCATAGGAATGTGGGGGGAAGTGGTTAGGACTTAGCCCAAAGGGGCTTAAGTCTATAGGAAAAACTTATATTTTCATGAATTTTTCAGAGTTTTCAATGGAATTTGAAGGTTTCGGTAAGGTTAAAAAGTGAGTTTTTAACCTTGTAAAGATGATTTTCATGAAGGGAGGAAAAGAAATCATGAAAACAAGGGAGTTTTTATGGATAAAAAGGGGGGCAAATGAAGGTTTGTTATGAGTGGGAGAAGGGGGAAAAATGATGGTCTTTCAGCAGTTTATTTCATGAATTTAGCAGAATTAAATGAGAACAACAATGAGGATTTTGGACATCGGCATGAGGCCTAAAGAAGTCTTCAAGAGCCAACAATTTTTAGTGATAAAATTTGTTCCTTGGAGGCTCAAAAAGATCTTAGCCACCTTTTGGTATAACAAATATTATAGGTGGCTAAGAGTGGCTCCACTGGGATGGTGTGTTCTTGAAGGCATCAAGAATTTCATACTTCGCGCCTTCCGGATGTCGATCGTTCGCTGTTACTCAGGGGAATTTTGAGGTCTAAAATGGGCCTCATAAGAAAAATGTACAACAAAAAAATAAACTTTATAACAAACTATCAGATTCAAGATGATGATGTCATCCATAATGGATGATTCACCATTTTTGGAGTAAAAGTAAAAATATTAAAAACATAATAACTAAAACTACTTTTTTCAACCGTATTTTTAAACTTATCTCCCAAAATTTTTACTCAAATTTCGAGTGGGAGTACTCGTTGGATGCAAAATTTAATTCCTCATCCAAGGAGTACCCATGTTGCATACTTTCAATGAACTCTACTACACGAAAATGAGAAATACATAAAAAACGTGATTGTAATCATGTTTTTTTATGTATTTCTCATTTTTCGTGTAGTAGGACCCATCGAAAGTATGCAACATGGGTACTCCTTGGATGGGAAATTAAATTTCGCATCCAACGAGTACTCCCGCTCGAAATTTGAGTAAAAAATTTGGGAGATAAGTTGAAAATATGAGTTGAAAAAGTAGTTTTTTCATTTTTCCCTCTAAAATTTGATGATGTCATCAAATCTTATTAGATTTTTTCCACTATTATTTTATAATTTCCTTAGGAGGCCCAATTTAGACCCCAAATTCCTCTAATCTCTCCCTAATGCCTCATCCTATGGGTTGCCTTTTCGATTGAATGGTCTTCTTTGCTCTCCGGAAACGCCAATGTACCACTTGTGCAACAATGGATTTTTCATCAACAAGCTTTCTACCTACCCAATCCTGCTGATCTAACATTTTTTATTTCTAGAGTGCATTTGGATTGGCAAACTCTCTTTCAACATTTTATTCTTTTGAAAGCAAAAAATCTAATCTCGTTCTACTTCTTATTTCTTCATGGATTCAGATTAAACAGTTGAATCCATATAATTCTCTACCTAATCTACTATCTATTTGGGATTAAACTGTCCAATCAGATTTTATCCTCTAAATTCTACAACATAAATTTAAAAATATCCAAGTCAAGATTAAGTTGTTTGACTTGCTGTGATCTATGGCATAAGAACAAGCTGCACATAGACATTATTTTGCAGAAAATTAAATCAAAATGTAAGGCTTACGATCTGGAAGTTTTACAGCACTTCCTTCATCTTTTACAACTCTGTTTGTACTACTGTGTGAGTTTCTTTCTTCATCATCTGGTTCAGATTTTGAGCTGATTAGAACCAGTTTTGCATCGTTTTGACTCAAAAAAAAAAACAGATTTGAGTCATCTTTCTTTTTGGAAACTTAGGTTCAGTTTTTAGCTTGTTTGAACCTTTGATTTAATTCCTAAACTATCTACCGATAAGCCAAGATTAGACAGTTTGGCAAATCAATTTCATTATCCTATCAGCAGGAAAATTTAAAGCTAATTAGTCAAGATTGAACAGTTTGACTAACTAGAAGTGTGTTTTGAGGAGTGGCATTTTAAGCTTGCACACTTTCAGAATTTATTTTCTTTTTTGGCATGGGGCTGTGCCTTTCTTGTTTTCACAATCCGCCCTCTTTTCTTTCTTTTGTATGTTTTTGTATTTTTGGTTTTTCTTTTAAATGCAATGGTTAGACTATGATATTTACAATGAAAAAAATAAAATGCTTTGAAACTTAAGATTCTTGGCAGAAGTAATGCTTGAGCATCCTGCCATTGACAGGACCTCCATACAGATCTTCTCCATTCAATTCTTTCAAGAAAAATGTATTGTGACCCCTCTCAGCATGAATAATATACGGCCCTTTCCACAAGTTCTAAAACTTTCCATGTTTTCCCTTCTCTTCTCTTCTTGAATCCCATTTGAGAATAACATTTCCAAATTGTAAATTTTTTGCCTTAGTCCTTTTATCAAATTACTTCTTCATATTCTCTTGGACTAACTGTGTTCTTTCATAGACTTCCTCCCTGGTTTGCTGTAAATGGATTGTCTGGTTGATTCTTCTCTGCATATCATTGTCTTCAATCTGCACTTCTTGAAGGAGTTTCATGACTGGCACTCCCAATGAGGTGGGAAAGACTGCATCCATGCCATAAACTAACTGATAGGGGGACATGTTTATTGATTTCTTTGTAGTCAACCTATCAGCCCATAAGGCATGAACCAATTTACTGTGCCATGATTTCTGATTTTGTTCCAACAGCTTTTTGATTATATTGATGAGACTCTTGTTGGAAGATTCAGCTAATCCATTCCCTTGGGGATAGTAAGCAGTGGAATGGCCCAAGGTTATGTGGTATTTGTGACAGAAATCAACCATCTTCTTAGATTTAAAAGCAACAGCATTGTCTGTTATGATTTTTCTGGGACAACCAAATCTGGATAGGATATTTGTTTCAAGGAACTTGATAATGACAGAGTCATTAGCATTCCTAGATGGTATAGCTTCTATCCATTTGGTAAAGAAGTCAGTAGCTGTGAGGATCCATTTATGCTGAGCTAAGGAGGATGGGTGAATTTCCCCAATGAAGTCTAAACCCCATTGTTGAAAAGGTGCCTCAACTCTGATAGGATGTAAAGGTAAGGGAAGGAGTTTTCTCTTGCCATCAAAGATTTGACATTTATGGCAAGACATGACTAATTTCTGAGTATCTGGGAAAAGGGTAGGCCAATAGTAACCAGATCTAAGAATTTTTTTCGTTGTGGCCTTCCAGTAGAGGTGTCCTCCACATTCTCCTTCATGCATTTCATGCATGATTTTTCCTGCATCATCTTCAAGTAAACATTTAAGCAAAATTCCAACAGCATTTTTCCAATATAATACTCCATCTAATATGCAAAAACTCAAAGCTTTTTGTTTTAGAAATCTAGCTTTAGTTTTAGACAAAGAAGGAGGGGCATTTAAATACAAAAGCACATAAATAATGTCAGCATACCAAGGAGAATTTAGAAATGTTTCTTCAATAAAAGGAGCATCAGATTCTTCTATTTCTTCCAACACGTCTACCATATTCATGTCTAGTGCTTGGAAGTTAGATTTAGCCATAAGTTTTGCTAATCCTTGCCCTTTAACTAGTTTGGTGGGCCTAATTTCTAAGTCATATTCAAGAATAGTTGCAATCCATTTTCCCCTTTTACCATCAGGGTCTTGACTTAGAATTTCCTTGACAACAGTATGTGGAACAAAAGCAATTATGTGAGAGTGTAAAATGTAGACCCTAAAGTCCTTTAAAGCTTTCACTAATGCTAAGGCTTGCTTCTCCATGATGTTATATTTAAGAGGAGCATCTCTTAAAGCCCTGCTAAAGAAATATATTGGTTGTTCTTGCCCCAAGTCATTCTTTTGAAGCAAAACTGCAGCTATTGTATGTTCAGATGCAAAAGAAAAAATGTAAAAGTCTTTGGTAAAATCCAGACTACTCAAGACTGGTGTTTGGGTAAGAGCTTGTTTGACTAGCTCGAACGATTGTTTAGTGGGTAAAGTCTATTTTATACCCACATCTTTTTTAAGCATGTTTGTAATGTTTTTTAATAGCTCGGCAAGGTTGGGGATGAATCTCCTTAGAAAATTAATCTTTCCAATGAAAGATTGTAATTATTTGAGGCTTCTTGGATGACTGATCTGCAATATGCCATCTATCCTTGTAGGGTCTATTTTGATTCCCTCTTCCGAAATTATGTGGCCAAGAAGTTTACCTTCTTAGAGACCAAAGAGTGTTTTCTTGGGATTCAAGGACAAGCCAAATTTCCTACATTTCTCAAAAACTTTTCTTAAGTGAATCAGATGTTCTTCATCAGTTTTTGAAAAAACGGTTATGTCGTCAAGGTAAATAATTATGAAATAGCCAATATTTTCAGAAAAGGCTATGTCCATGGCCCTTTGAAAAGTGGCCCCTGCATTCATTAACCCGAAAGGCATTTTGACATACATAAAGGTGCCCCAAGGTGTGGTAAAAGCAGTTTTGATTTGATCACTTGGGAGCACTAACACCTGGTTGTAACCTGAGAACCCATCTAAGAGTGATATCCTTTTAGACCCAACTACCTTCTGAAGTATATGGTCCATCTTAGGCAAAGGGTAGTTGTATTTTAGGGATGCTTTGTTTAAGTTTCTGAAGTCAATACAGAGCCTGATTTCCCCTGTCTTTTTCCTAACAGAAACTAAGTTTGATACCCATTCTGAAAACCTAACAGGTACTATAATGCCAGCATCATGCATCTTTTCAATTTCAACTTTAACTAATGGTAATAAAAGTGGGTTTATTCTCCTTAGTTTTTGTTTGAAGGGCTTTTGATTTTCCTTCAGGGGAATCTTGTGTTGAATGATGTTGGTATCATAAGATTTTAGATCTATGTATGCCCAGGCAAAAACATCTTTAAAATCTTTAAACAGATCAATGTATCGAGATTTCATATGAGTTTAAAGAGTGCTGGAAAATTTAATCATTTTGGGTTATGTTAGGGAACCTATGTTGTGTTCTTCTACGTTTGTTTCTACAGGCTCCATTTTTGGTTCTTTGGCTACATCATTAAAGTCGAAAGGGTGTTCTAAAGGTGAGAGACCTCTTGGAATTGAACCTTCTTACATTTTAAAACTTCCAGGTATTTTTGGTCCACGTCGTCAATTAACTCTGCTTCAAACGGACTCTCGTAATGATTTATATCAGTAGAGTGTGTTATTTCAGCTTCCGGGATTTCTTCGATATATAAACAGTTTTCCTTATGGCTAGTTTCTAATATTGGTATACTAAAATCATTTTCTGATTACAAGAAATCATTTATGTGTTTGTCAGAGTCAAACACCTACCAGTGATCTTCGTTATCAGGTACAGCAGGCCTGTGTTTTACTTTTACGGTAAGTTGTTCATTTATTCCAGGTGTTTGACAGTTACTGGCATTGAAAGATAGTTCATTTTCCAAATGATTAAATGCTCTAGGAATGAAAATAAGTTCGTATTTTTCAAAGGTTTTTAATAAATCGAAAGCAGCGTTCTGATATTCCCTAAGCCTCGAATTTCTGGCTGAGTATTCTCCTTTGATTTGTTTTATGATAAGTTCAAAATCTCCTAAGATTGATATCTTCTGGGCTTGTAGTTGTTTAAGTAATTTTAAGCCTAGGAGAAGTGCTTCATACTCGGCGATATTATTAGTGCATGGGAAATCCAATTTGCATGAAAAACTTTGATTTGTATTTTGAATCCACACACCTGCTCCTGCACTTGTTTTATTACAAGATCCATCAAAATTTATTTTCCAAAGTATGTCATCCTTATTTTCATTTTCTTGTTGCTGTTGATTGTCAATGTTTTGAATTTGATCCAAGGGGAGATTAAATTGTTGTGGTGAACTAATTGGATCTATGTTCTCTTTATCTTGTTGAGTAATGTCATCTTCATTATATAAGATAAAGGAATCTAAACTCGATTGAATAGAATAGATAGGAGAATTGTTTGGTCTATCCATGTTGCTTACCATGTACTTCATATGAGATTCCCTGTATAGTCTTCTGTTTTGGTTAAAAATGGGAATGGTGGCATAAGACATGTCCATTTGAAGGCTTCCCTGAAGTTTGGCTCCCAAAGATCTTGATAAGAGCATGCCATACTTAGGGGGAATGTCCGCTACAACTATATCCATAACTAGACTCTTAGCAGGAATTTGAGCTAAAGTAACACACAAGTTTTTGATTAAACCCAAACATTTGACTCGGCTTGAGTCGAAAGAATACAAATATTTGTATGGTTTAGTAATCTCTAAGCCTAAGCTCTCCATTACCACCTTGGGCATCAGATTGTGCGAAGCTCCTGAATCTAACATGGCATTGTGTAAGATTTTCTCATGTATGTTCAAGCTAACATAGAATGGAGGGACAACCCCTTCTTGATATTTTCCTTCAACTTCTGGACCAAACAACAACTTAGGTTTGTCATCTGTCAAGTTTAAAGTGTCTGTATCACTTCCTAAGTTCAAAGCTTTCAAAACTTGGTTTTTGTACACTTCTTGGGTTACTAGTTCAACTAGGGGGATGGTGACTTTTATCTTGGCAATCTCTCCCTCAAGGATGAAAGGAATAATTGACTTATTTGTATTTACATTTGTCTTTTCAATTGAATTATTTTCAGCAACTTTGATTTGATGAATCTTGTTTGGACTGGTAATTGGGATAGTTTTATTAGGACCACTAGCTGAAGTGCTAGGGGTACTCTGTTCAACATTTGGCTGGACACCTTTGTCTTTGTTTAAGTCTGGTTTTTTGGCTGAAATGTTGGTTTTTTCTACTGTCCTTTTGGGTTGGTCTTCTGCGTTTTTCTTGACAGTAGTGCTAGTATTCTTATCTTTTGAATTCTTTATGCTTCCCTTGCTCCTAAGATCATACTGTTTATGCACTTCCATGATTGCATTTTCAAACCCCAATCTATAGTCATCAGAATCTTCATGGGTGTTTGTACTTTGATCAGAGAAGAAACCTTGTTCTTCCTCTGTGAGGAAAACATCATCCCCACTGTCTGATCCAATCACGTTTACATGGGATTCTTCCAACCTTTCCAACTCTCTATCTTCCTCATATTGATCTACATATTTTTGTTGGAAGGGAGGTCTAATCTGTTGGTCATTTTCGTTCTGTTTGTCTTGATTGTTTTCTCTTCGATAATTCTGATTTCTATTTCGAGGAGCAGCTTGGTTTTGATTTTCTTGTGCTTTCTTAATTATACTCATCTCTTTCATCATTTCTTCCAACATCCTCTCCATTTTTGAGCTTGAAGTAGAGGGAGTGGACTCTTCTTTAAAAGACACTCTCTTCTCGGTTTTCATTCTTGCTCTCTTCTCTATTAGGTTGACTTCCACAGAAAGAGCACCTCTTTGCATATCTTCAAGAGTTGAAAAATCTCTCTCTCTTAGCGAATAGGTCATGTCAGAGTCAAACCCTTCAGGAAACTTGTTTAAAGCTGAGCCTTTTGGAGGTTTTAGTTCAGGGGAAAGTGCATTATACACACTATTAAATCTAGTGCAATAGGCTTGCACACTTTCCCCAGGGTTTCTATGGAGATTTTTGTAATCAGAAAGGACTTGGAGAGGATTCTTCTTTACTTCCCATTTGTTTAAGAATGTTTGATGGAAGCCTTGGAGATCATTAATACTATGGGGGGCTAGACCTTTGAACCATTTTCTTACTTCTCCCCCTAAACTCTGAGCAAATCACCTAAGCTTGACTGAATCGTCATCGATTTCATTTCTGTCAAAGTAGTCATTCATTTTATCTACATGTTGTGATGCGGTTATAGCATTGTTAGCATCATACAATGGAATTTTGGACTGATAGTCCTGTGGAAGGTTAACTAATGGTACAGGAAGGACTAGAGGAGCATACCATGCTGCCATGATAGGTGGTGGGGGTGGATTCACAAGAGGGGGAGTGGGTTGAAGTGGAGTGGTTTGGACAGTGGATGTTGGATGGACATATGTGGATGTACTGGGGATAGAGTGTTGAGCTGACCTTGGATGAGAGACACATAAATTTAGAAGGAAATGTAAATCAGGTGGTGTGGTTTCTCTACTGCCAGGTTGTTCACTTTGTTCTGGGGATGAAAGTGAAGACTCAGAGTCTATCTGAATTATATCATCAAGCGGCCTAGTTATAAAAGGATTCCTTAAGTCGACTTGTGATTGGTGTAGAGCTGCAAGATTTTCAGGGACTGAATTTTCTCTCAAGGGTGGTTTGAAAACAATCGAAAATTTTATCTTGGAATATTTCCTAAGTATACTTTCAGGGTTGTCAACTTCTTCCAGTGGGTTCGGGTCAGGGTAGGCTCTAGTATGAATCTTTCTAGGAGCCACTATGCTATGTTTTACAGACCTAGTTGAAAAAGAAAAGTTTTAACCAAATATGACAATCTTTAAGAGGCTAACTGATCTTTTCAGAAGGAGGAAAATTCTAATCTTAAAGCCTTCTAGCTGAGTTTGTATGATGCTATTCAAGACTTGGGGTCTTCCCAGTGGAGTCTTAAGGTCTGTTTTTAGGATTGTGGAGTCGCCAGGTCGAAAATTTTTAGCTCTTTTGGAGGTAAAAGGTTTTATGGTCCACCACTAGGTTTATTATGAAGCCAAACTGAAATGTTTTGGGTTTTTCTGAGTTATTTTGGTTTTATAGGTTAAGAGAGTGTCCTAAGTCTGATTTAACACTTAGCTAGGGTGTCAAAACGTACAAAGTTTACTCTTATGGCTTGGTAACTGAAATCTTCAAGGTTTGACAAGGCCTTATGAGAATCCTAAGAGTTACTTAGTTTGTCACTGATTCAAAAGGTCCTATCATGATTACCACTGCTTGGTAGTGCTTGAAAAAGGTTACTTATGTTATACTTAGATAGTGAGTGCTTTGTTTTGCAGATTTTACTCAGGGTCCCACCGTGATTGCCATTATGTTGGTGTCCCGTGTTTTGATAGTTTGGCAAATCAAAAGACAAGGAAACATCAGAACCAATCTTTAGAGTTACAGGATCTAGTCCTCCTGTTATCAGAGAGGGATCCCTCAAATGTTTGTTTGCAAAAGTTTATCTTGTGTGCTTAGAGTATTGGTTTTAGACTAGTTATTAAGTGCAGTTATTTGTTTTTTTGGTTGGATTGAATTGATACAACAGAACATAGAAGGTCTAGGAAAGATATATAGGATAGTAAAATATCTATTTCATTGAGCAATGGAGTCAAAAAGAGGTCGTAACATACTTATCAAAGGATATGGGATATCAAAGGGTGAATATAACTTGGCCAGATGATCTTTTTGTTTCTGGAATGGAATGAACATTAATGATTTGGAAAGAGAGTTTTAATTCTCAACAAAAGGAATTTGAAAGCATAATTTGAAACAATAAAGAGTTCTTTGATAGACAGGGCTAGCCATAAATTATACAAATCACACCTTTAAGAAAATAATGATTTCAAAACAACTTTCAAAGTAAAATCTAAGATTTGGGGAACTCCCTATTTCCTCAAAGATTTTATTCTAAAGGACTTTAGAAAACATATAAGATTTACTGATAATCACGGTCATAGAAGAGGGAACACCTAATACATCTATGATCATAACTATAATGACCTTTAAGACAACTGTTTAAGTGAGGACAAAGGGCAAGATCAAAACAGACCTCTCTGATTCACTATAAGCAAAGAACTTCAAAGGGATACTTCCATAACAATTTTTTAAGTGGCAACAAACAAGCAGGGAGAACCATAAATCATGCTCAAACCAACTGTCCAAACTATTAAGGAAATAAACAAGCATGAAGACTAAAGAGAAAGAGTAAAGCCTCTAAAATACTTCAGCAGAAGAAAACATAGAATAGTGAAGGATGAATAGGTCTAAGGTGCTTCCAGGAGTCATTTCTTAGTCTATTATTTTCTATCCTACTGTAGTGAGAAATTATGGAACATAATGAAAACAGGGAAAAACATGAAATAGTTCAGAATACTTCACCAACAACCAAGCTCATGAATCCAATGATAGAGCCTTCTTAGGAACAAACCTGCAACAACATCATTAAGATCTCCAAGACTTCAATTTGTTCTTCAACTTCAAAGGACTATGTATTTATTTCATAGAGCTTCAATATTACAGCTTGTAGTCAAACAATAACCAACCAACCAACAACTTCTCATCTTCTACAGAAGTATTTATAGAAGGATGAGGAGGTGAGATCTGAATAAAAATCTCCTAAGGTAATTAATACAGATTCAGGACTTCTTGGCCTTTTGAGGGGCTCGATGAAGAATTTTACAGGTGTTTCTCGGTATTAACTGTTTTACAATTAATATCAAAGGATGGGAGCTTTATTGACTTTGAGGCTCTGCATAATGTGGATTAATTCCGCAGATATTTGTTGCATTAGTTTTCCTGTGACAAAATTAACTTCTTGGCAGCGCTGGAGGCAGATATTTCTTTAGGCAATAACTTCGGCCTCCGTTTTGAATGGTTTGAGGCAACAGGTGGCTCTTGTAGTAGCTGAGGAATCAATTCGCCTCAGTTGAAGTGGTGGAGGTCCTTTCTTCCTGTCAAACACTTATAATTTCTCCCGACTGTGTTTTTAATTCCGGAAATTAAGCTTTTGATAATTATTTTTAAACGTGGCTCTCTAAATGTTTGTCTTGAAAAACATCTCTGGCATGCTTTTTCCAAATTCGAATTGATACTATTTTAAATGCGATTTTCTTTCCAATTGCTGTCAATGTGTAAAGCCGTTGAGCTTTTTAAAGGGTATCAATGCCCATGAAACATTTATAAAATATTGAATGAAACCCTGCGAATGGTTCTCTCTAATAGCCCAAAGGCGCGGAAAACGTCTTTCCCGGCCTTCGGCCCTTCTTCATTATATAGTGGAAAACCATAAAAAACACCTGCAAAACACAAAAAATAGTTAAGAAATCCTACAAAGGTAGGTTAAACTGCCTCAGAAGGCAGGAGAGGAGCGTAGTCATTGGATCGGGACACATGGATGGTCCAGATCTAATCGGGAGATTTGCAATCGGCGGGAGGAGAAAAGGGATACGATGGAAAAATTCCGATGCGATTGCGCGATCGGAAGGGCTAAAACGATTAAGCAATGGTTGTTGATCTAAGAGCAAGATCAACGGTGGGTAATGAATCGAGGAGATGGCCGATCGGGGGGAGGAGGAAAAAGGTGCGATGAAAAAATTCCGATGCGATGGAGCGCAGGCCGTTTGATCGGCTGTCGATCAACGGCAGAGATGAACCGGGAGAAAACCTCTTATAATATATGGAAAAACAAAGGTTTTTTGGTTTTGGGGGCGGAAAAGTGCACAGAATGAAAAGGCGCTCAACTGCGGGGCCTTTAATTATATGGAGGATAATATGCCCGGGGCGTATTTGAAACAAGGGCTAATCGCAATCGGAGTTCTGACCGGGTCTTTCAATCAACCTATTTGAAATATTTGCGATGCGATTAGCACCCAAGATCTTTAACACTTGGTCTCGGGGAAAAGTTATATGGAAAGAAAACAAAAGGGGTGGGGTTTATAATACATAAGACCCAATCGCATCAGAAATTCCGATGCGGTCTTTTTGATCTACCCATTTGATTCCTCCGATTGCGATTGCGCGATCAGTCTTTCAATCAACCCATTTAAATATTAAACACGTGACTTCAAGTTTTTAAGTTAAAACTTTGGATAAGCGGGTTTTGGGTTTTTTACAAAGAAAAAGGGCGATCGGGAAGAAAATTTATAAGGTTTAAGCACCTGAGGCGGGCTTTATGGTTATATGGAAAATAATGTAATCGTGGGTTTTAGATACAAAGTCTAATCGCAATCGGAGTTTTCGGAACATGGTTTAAGACTTGCAATGTTTGAAATTGTGTGATGCGATTAGCGCCGAAAGGCTTTGGCGTTTGGTTTTAACGCATAGGAATGTGGGGGGAAGTGGTTAGGACTTAGCCCAAAGGGGCTTAAGTCTATAGGAAAAACTTATATTTTCATGAATTTTTCAGAGTTTTCAATGGAATTTGAAGGTTTCGGTAAGGTTAAAAAGTGAGTTTTTAACCTTGTAAAGATGATTTTCATGAAGGGAGGAAAAGAAATCATGAAAACAAGGGAGTTTTTATGGATAAAAAGGGGGGCAAATGAAGGTTTGTTATGAGTGGGAGAAGGGGGAAAAATGATGGTCTTTCAGCAGTTTATTTCATGAATTTAGCAGAATTAAATGAGAACAACAATGAGGATTTTGGACATCGGCATGAGGCCTAAAGAAGTCTTCAAGAGCCAACAATTTTTAGTGATAAAATTTGTTCCTTGGAGGCTCAAAAAGATCTTAGCCACCTTTTGGTATAACAAATAACTGGTTTCTACTTGACAAGGTATTCCAGAACATGCATATATGGTGTTTAAACATTGCGGAGCCCTGTGTAAACCCTCTGCAACACATACTATTAATAAACAACATAAAATGTTTACTAACTAATGTTAGCATTGAGTTAATAGAAACTGAAAAACTTTGTATCAATTCACACTTACCCTAAGTTTTCATAGGTCTGGCCTCGATATGAGGCCAAATAAGACCTCCAAGTTGCTTATTGGCTAAAACAATAATTACATGAACCTCACTAGTAGATGAAAAAGTGCTTTTTAAATATAAATACAAAACTTTATAATAAATTGAATTAGTCGACCTCTTTTTTGTGCACGAACTAATGCAGGGACTAATAAACGATTACTATAGTCCCTACCATACTACAGGTGGTAAGGACTAATAAAGATAAAATACATAATTAAATTATTATAGAAATATTAATATTTGTCATATTATATATAATACAAATTAGTAATTCATATGTGTTCAACTCTATTTCATTTTATTAATTTCACTATGCATTCATTTCAATGTTATGTTAATAATAAAATGAATTTTTAATCATTTTATCATGTTTGTAAACCTACTAACTCTTATCCTTTTATCATGTTATCCATTATACCACTAACTCTTTACATGTTATCCTTATCCCACGAAAATATTATTATATCTCCCTACTCCAATTACTAGTGGCAAACTACTTTGAAGTGACATTGATAAGGGAAGATCCTCAAATTGCTGCAAGTTCAAAGGTCTCATATATCCCCGGAAAGAGCCAAGTTGAAGAGTTGGTCGCACTGAATCCGACGATATCTTCGATTTCACATTTGACCTCGGATGAAGGAGAAACTTCTCGTTGAAGGTTATGGTGAACATGTGCAATAGGGGCTGCTGACCAAGTGGCATTCATACAACTTGACACATGGCAAATGGTCAAGTCAACGCAGTCAAAACAGGTCAAAGTTCAATTTGGGTTCGATTGGTTAAAAGGTAGATATATATTTGATAAATGTGGGTGCATTAGAATGTGTAGGGTGAGAGTTTGAAACAAAAACAATGGTTACAAACTATATATTAAAAACCATATGTGTAAGCGCGTATGTTTGAGCGCATTTAAATGTTAAAGGGATGATTTATATGGTTTACAAACTATATGTAAACATGTTGGGAACATATATGGTTTAAGAATCATACAATAAACATGTTCACGGTTGGGGGTATTAATCCATATGGCAGAGTCAATTATACGTTATAAAACCATATGTTATCAAACGTGGAGCGGACATATGTCACAGTGGTTGGTTAATATTAAACGTTAATGCCACGGTGGAGTCTCCATGTATGGTGCGTAATCAACTTCGAACCCACAGCGCCGATGCCCACGGGTCATATGCCACATATGGTGGGAAGTTACAGTTGCCACGGGAAAGAACGATGTGTTGAGTCACCGCCACGAAACAGTCGGGGTATACATATATCCGCAAACATTTATACCACTATTTTCCAAGTCACGGAGGTCCGCCAGTCCAACGCAACAATGCCACGGGTCCATTAGTTGTGCCACGTATCTGCCACGGGCTGTGGTTGTGTTGACCATTAGAGATTTTTTTTTTTTGTTTTTTTTTTTATAAGTTTGGTAGTTCCTTTCATTTTCACTTTTTTTTTTTTTTGTTAATTCTATTTTCATTAACATGTCTAGATACATTACTTCGATCGGAGAAGGGAATTGAACCTGTGATGAGTACTCTAACAACCCGTCTCATCACCATTTAACCAAAACCCCACAAATCATAATCACTAGAAATTTGTTATAATACATGTGCGCCAACCTTTATGTAACCGTTGTAACGTGGTTTGGCATTAAATGTTTTGTTATAACGTTCTACCATAAATAAATGACACGTATTAAATATGCGCCAAAAACATTGATATTATTGTAATATATGGGTTTTAAAACGATACAAAATGCGCCAAGACCAAATGTTGTAAAACCATATGCCATGTATAGCCTGGGAGGTCCGAGGGTTTGACCCTGGAACCTACAAGAGGCTTTATAAAAGCTAATGCTATTGTACTTGTGTAAAGTAATTGTATAATGCAGTTCAGAAAAAGGCTTTGTTTATGCTCGTAAATGCTCTTTTGAGCATAACTTGGCCATCCTTGGGCCTATTTGAGAATACAGAGTGGCATTGGAGAGCAAAAACAAAGTTTTTATTTTTTTATTTTATTTTTTATTTATTTTTGACAGTAAACAATAGTGTTTGTGTGCACATTTTAGTTGGTGAAATTATATATAAAGAGATTTTTGGAGTATTACTAATATAACGGACACACACTTGGAAGTGGACACAAAGATGTAATTCAGTAAGGACGAAATTTTCCATCAATTTTTTGAGTTTACTTTTCTTCTTTCTGATGTTTATGCTGATTTTCAGTTCTTAAGTTTATGTTTAAGGCGTATTAACATCTCAATTTCTTTCATTCACTCACATAAATGCAACCTTAGTCAATTGTGCAAATAATCAAACTTGTAAATTTCAGATCACACATTCTAAAATTACACGTTATTTTAATATGCATCTAAATATTTACTACTCTTTTCCCGTCGAATCATAGTCTCTCCTCCTAGTGAAGGCTTAGTAAAAGAAGTTTACATGCATACACATATAAATTGCATTCTAAACTTAAACAATATTTTTAATACGCATCAAAATATTTACTCTTCTTTTTAACTTTAATCATAATCACTCTTCATAATGATGATAATGATTAATGTCCATTAAGACCAATGCAGCAAATCTGACCTCAAGAAAAAAACGGGAGAATCTAAGTGTGATTCTTCAAAATCTTGTTTCTATAATCAAAGAAAAGTGAAATAAGTGTTCCAAGATAGATATAGATGGGTTGGGTTAATAAGTCAAGAAGATTGGAAGTGTGGTAGATGTTAGGGAATTGAAAGTCGATGTGAGTAAGAGGGGCAGTGTAAAAGGAAGTGTTTTTCATCTTCCACCTGCTTAGTATAACAAATCTGACAGATTCTATAGTTCCAAGGAATATTGGGAATAGACCAGTGCACAGTCTCACTTAGAAGCTCATGAGAATTAGTTCTTATCCTAGTAATGTTCATTTTTTTCTTAGTACTAGTCAACACAAAAAGATAATTGTAAAGTTTGCATGTATACATGTATATCATATTTATTTTAATAACTAATAATAACATATAAACCAATGATTATATCACTTATTATATTATTTTGTAATTTATTATCATTTTAGAATTATATTATTTTGTAATTTACTTAAAATGATTTTCATTTTATCTATATATTTATGAAATTTTTTTAACTATATATTCATGAATTTTTTTTTAGTGAAATCAAATTTCTTAAACTTAAATTTTTTATTTATAAAACATAATTTGAAGAAAAAATGACATCTTTAATAATTCACTTTTTAGTTATTTTCTAGTTAAGATTCCAATTTAACTTTTAAAAGAATCACTTATGTCTTAAAATAATAATATACTTCATAAAAACTATGATTTTTCTCCATTTCCAATATTACCTTAAAGTGTTAGAAAACCAAGATAAAGTACTACGTCATCTTAAATGAATCCTTGAATCCATTTCCCAATGTGTTTATCAATATTAATCCATGGTGTTAGAAACCAAGATAAAGTACCAAATCATCTTAAATGAATCCTTGAATCCATTTCCCAATGTATTTATGAATATTAATGTATGGATATTGTCCATTTTATATCCGAGTAGTCTATAGTGCGACTTTTTGAAGGCTTTTAAGGTGGTTTTTTCCAGTATAATTTCTCTAAATTCCGGCAGAAATTTATTGAAAATAATAGTTTGATGGGTAACCTTCCACAATCTAAGTGCCTTAATGGTTTTTTAGGGTGCTGAATCCATATATGCAATGAAAAAACTAGTTTAATTAACAGAAATCCAGATTTTATCTCAATTTTTTCACCAGATTCCGGCACCTGAAACTCCAAAAAATCGCACTAAAGACAACTCCTTTTATATTTAATTGAAAAATAATACCAACAATACAATAAAAAAATTAAAAAACATTGTAATTTAATAATAAAAAGGCTTATAATAAACTATAAATAATAAATAAAAATTATATAATATTAATTAACAATAAATAATAATTTAAATTTATATATTATTAATATATTAAAAAATACAAGATTTTAATAAAATATTATGTTTAACTAAAACTATTTAATCTATTTTTAAATACAAATAAATTTATATTTTAATTTCATTAAAATCTATTACCACTTGCTAATATGGATTCGGATTCTTACGAGTTTAAAATGTGTTAAGAAAAGTGATGGAAGAGGAAACATCTCTTTATCGATAAAGGTAGAAGAAACGAGAAATCGGAGTGAAGTGGAGAATTGTCTCGTTAAGTACCGATGATGCCAACGAAGAAAGGAAAAAGGTAGCGTACCATAAATAATAGATGTAGGTTTTGGGTATTTTTTCCTTAATTTTTTCTGAAATTTGTCTGACACCGAGATCCCAACTTATATTTAACAGAATATATTTGATTGGATTACTTAACATCTCCGTTGTCGTCTAGTCCGGTTAGGATACCTGGTTTTCACCCAGGCGACCCGGGTTCAAATCCCGGCAACGGAAAGGGCAAAACTTTTAAGTAGTATTTTTTCATTTTCAAATTTGCTTCGGTAACAAAACCTGCCAACGGAATGTGCAGAGAGGTAGTTGTTTTCAGCAGGCGACCCGGGTTCAAATCCCGGCAACGGAAAGGGTACACTTTCAATAGTCTTTTTTCATTTTCAAATTTGATTCGCTAAGAAATCCCGCCAACGGAATGTGCAGAGAGGTAGTTGTTTTCATAAGTCGACCGGGGTTCAAATCCCGGCAACGGAAAGACTCTTTTTTCATTTTCAAATTTGCTTGAGTCACAAATCCCGCCAACGGAATGCGCAGTGAGGTAGTTGTTTTCATCAGTCGACCAGGGTTCAAATCCCGGCAATGGAAAGAGTCTTTTTTCAGTTCAAATTTGCTTCGGTCACAAATCCCGCCAACGGAATGCGCAGAGAGGTAGTTGTTTTCATCAGGCGACCCGGGTTCAAATCCCGGCAACGGAAAGGGTAGAGATATACAATCGTTTTTCATATTCAAATTTTCTTCGGCCATAAATCCCATATATTTTGGATACTGTAGTGTTGGTTCTGTGCAACTGCTGGAATAGCTCAGTTGGTTAGAGCGTGTGGCTGTTAACCACAAGGTCGGAGGTTCAAGCCCTCCTTCTAGCGAATGGTTTGACTTCAATCTTTGGTCTATAAAAGGATTTCCTCCAGTTTTACTTTTACTGGTATGCTGCTTTCTCCTCTTTCTCCTTGGTTAACCTGCTTTCTCCTCACAGGTGTGTGTTTTCTCCCATGCCTCCAAAGACTTTGGTCAACCAAATATATTACAGATCCACAGTTTTGTGTTTTCTTTCATTTCTCTTAGTTAAATACTCAGCCCTCCTCCTTTAATTTTGGTTAATATGTTACAAATCCACAGTTTTTACTTTTACTGGTATGCTGCTTTCTCCTCTTTCTCCATGGTTAACCTGCTTTCTCCTCACAGGTGTGTGTTTTCTCCCATGCCTCCAAAGACTTTGGTCAACCAAATATATTACAGATCCACAGTTTTGTGTTTTCTTTCATTTCTCTTAGTTAAATACTCAGCCCTCCTTTAATTTTGGTTAATATATTACAAATCCACAGTTTTTACTTTTACTGGTATGCTGCTTTCTCCTCTTTCTCCATGGTTAACCTGCTTTCTCCTCACAGGTGTGTGTTTTCTCCCATGCCTCCAAAGACTTTGGTCAACCAAATATATTACAGATCCACAGTTTTGTGTTTTCTTTCATTTCTCTTAGTTAAATACTCAGCCCTCCTCCTTTAATTTTGGTTAATATATTACAAATCCACAGTTTTGTGTTTTTTTTTTTCATTTCTCTTAGTTAAATACTCAGCCCTTCTTCTTCAATCTTTGGTTATTGAACAAAAGGATTTCCTCCATTTGTACTTTTTACTATATGCTGCTTTCTCCTCTTTCTCTTTGGTTTTTCTCCTCTTTCTCCTTGTTTCAGTTAAACACTTTTCATGGTAACTTTCTCTTCACTGGTGTATGTTTTCTCCCATGTTTCCAAAGACTTTTTGGTCCAGATATTTTAGTTAAACATCCACCGTTTTGTGTATTTTTTTTTTAATTTCTCTAAGTTAAATACTCACAAATGTGTTTTCTTTCATTTCTCTTATTTGTCAAAAGATTTCTTCCTTCAAAACTTGTTGCTTCCATTTCACAAGACTAACGGGGATACATATTCCTTTTCCATTTCAAGATTATCTATATACATGTTATCTATAAATGTGATAAAATAAAATTGTAATTGAATGTTATATCTTTTTTGATTCTTGTATACATATTATCTATTGAAATGAAATAGTTTTACATTTTATTTATGTGTTTATTTTGGATATCTTAGAAATTCAACAAATAACTTTTTGGTTAAAGATTTACATGCATACGTTTTTCTCCTCATTTCACTTGTACGTTTTTTTGGATTTCTTGTATATTAATTATTTGTAAAAATGAAGAAATCCTCTATTATGGGTCTTTTTTAGATTGCTTGTATACATGTTATGTAGAAAGATGGAAAAAGAAAATTGTAATGAAATGTTATATCTCTTGGATTGTTTATATTCAAGCTATTTATTAAAATGAAATAAACCCTCCATTTAACTTATATGTCTTCTCTAGATACATTGAAAATTCAACAAACGATCTTTTGGTTAAAGATTTATAGATATGCATTTTCATGCTCAGTTTCACTTGTGTCTCTTTAGGATTGCTTGTATATAGATTATGTATACAAATGAAAATATCCTCCATTTCAGTTATGTCTTTTCAAGATTGCTAGTATACATGTTATCTAAAAAAGTGAAAATTGTAATGAAATGTTATATCTCTTCTAAATTGCTTGGAGAGAGATAATCTATAAAAATGAAAAAAATACTCTTCCATTTCACTTGTCTCTTTTTCAATGACTTGTATACATGTTATCTATAAAAGTGGATTTTTTTTTCCATCATTTTACTTATATTTATTTATAAAGTTGGAAAACAAAAGTGTAATGAAAATTTCTATTTTGTCCATTTCATTTATGTTAATTTATAAAAATGAAAAATAAAAGTGTAATACTTCTTGCATTTTTATATTCATTTCAGATTTTAGAATATTTTGTAAATGAAACTAACATAAGCAATAAGCAATGTCAATTGTTTAACGATCATTTGACTTGCCCATTCAATTTCCAAAGTGTTCTAGAATTTGCAATCAATATATGCTCAGGTATATTTGATTAGTAAATATAAATAAATCAACTAAAGACTGCTTGGTTAAAGAATTATAAGTATGGTTTTTTCCTCTATTTCACTATGTATCTCTTCTAGATTTTATATTTCCTTATGACTTCCCTTCCTCTATTTCACTGTGTACCTTTTCTTATTTTCTCTATCTGCGAAACAATAATTTAAAACACTTTAACATAATACCAACTCAATGACAAATAATCACCTCCATGTATGATGGTGCAACCCTTGAACTTCTCAAACACATATTTATTTAGTCTTTTCATCATTAATTTTGTTCAATTATGTTGCAATATTTATTTGGCGCTGGTAGTTTTCATGCGACTACACTATTTTGTTTAGTTATGTTGCAATGCTTCATTTAGAGTTTGTTGTCTTCGTGCAACTGCATTGAATAATGCATATTTCTTTCAATGCACTTTGTCCTTGGTGAAGAATTATAGTTTTCCCAAAAAAATATAACACTCATATTGTCACATGATATACCAATATGTTTTCTAAGTGAGAAACCAATCTCTAATAGAAAATACCTAAGGGAAATGCCTTTACATATTGCATTAGGTACACCTATATACTTGGTCTTTGTTAGAAAAAATATGACCCCATTGCTTATTGCATTAAGTGTATTTTTATACTTTATTTTTATGGAAAATAACATAAATGCTTCTTTTTACTTCATTGGAATTAATATGGAAATAAATATGGATGTGCATTTTCAACCATTCATGCATTTATATTAGTTAAAGTATGTTTTAGTAAAAATATGAATATCCAAAGAAGTTTAAATTATCATCTTATTTTAAAAACTATAACTTCTAAATTGTAGTTCATTTTAATTATTTTAAATTATCATTATTATTTTTCATTTTTTTAAATTTCATTTATTTTTTTAAATAATTTTGTTATGTTTATATTTTATTAATTTAACAATATTTATATTAGTTTTTCTAGATAATAATTTTTTCTTAAATCTGTTACATATGCATGTAATTTGTTAATTGAACATTTATAAGTTTATTAATAGTTAAATAAGTTAGTCTTCATATAGGCTATCTATATAAAAGGTCTCTAATATTTTATGCTTTGCTTAATTCTTGGAGCCATTGGTGTTTAATAGACATTGTAGATTTACATTCTTTTTTCTTGATGAGGTTCATGAAATATTTTGATTAAGGCAAGAAAATTCATTTAAGTTTGGTGATTGTCGTAGGGCTTACTTCAGTGCTTTAATACTAGCTTCAATATTAATTGTTAAAATTAAATTATCAACATATAAAATGATTAATTATATTCCTCCACTTGGGGTGGTTTTCACATAGCTATTTAGACTTGCATCACATCTTAAGAGTATTGTTGTATGCTTATCAATGTACTATGCATATCATGCTCTTAAGTGTTAATTTTAACTCATATTGTTTTTTCCTCGGTAATTTATAAATATAGTTTTCTTATTACAATTTATCAATCTAGGTGGTTGTCCCATGAAAAAATCATCTAATCACCTAGTTATTAAAGAACTATTGACATCCATTATGAAAAATGCATTTATAAAATGTTGCAATAATTAACACATTTCTTATAATTTTCATCTTAATTGTTGCCTAAATTTTTGTATCATATTTGATTCCTTCCTTGTCAACATAACCTTGGGTTAAAAGCCATGATATGCATTTATTAATTTTACCATCGAGTTTGCACTTTATCTTGAAGATTCTTCTAGAACCGACCACTTTTTAATCTATTGGTAAATTATAATTTCAACCAAGATCAAAGTTTTGTTCCTCTTGATAGTATCAAATTTGAACTATGTAACATTTGTCCACTTAGATTTATCTACCATCCCCTCATTAGATTTATGGTCTATGCACACCAAGAAATTTAGTGATTAATGCAAAAATAATTATAGTGGAATACAAATAGTTGCTTTTTAATAGCTCTACTTTACTCTTCTATACACTTTTTGTTTCTATCTTATAGTGTATGATCCATCAAAAGTTTTTATTTTATGCTACAATCTTCAAGTGTCTTCACCAACCATTTGGGTGTCTTATGCATTATAATTGATTCTTTAATCTATGACTCATAATTTTAGGAAATTATGGGTTTTCACCAATATCAACAACAACATTATCTTGTGCATCAATGGATTTCTTAGAGTCTATAATTTATGTTTATCATATAATACACTTCACTTGTTGATGAGTTTTGATCTTATAAGTCTCACAAACAATATGTATTCAATTATTCCTCATATCCAAGAAAAATACACTTGCATCCTCTTTTCATTAATTTTGTGTCATGGTACACTTGCACAATAGTTATTGTTTCTAAGTAACATAAACACTCGATGCTATGTTAAACAAAAAACACAAAACTCTCTTGAAAATAAAGAGAGAAATAACTCCACGTCTTGAGAATTAGATATAACAATGAAAGATAAGCATCTTTGAGGGGGTAACCTCTTTTCAAGGTTGAACAAATGCACAAAATGATGTGCCTATACAAATGGATCTCCTTTATTAAATTAGAAGATCTAGTTCACTAGTATGGTGCAACTTACCACTAAGCTAACCTAACCATAACTGTAAACTTATAACAAATGGTTGTGAGGGCCTTAACATAGCAGCCTTAGGGACCTTACCACAACCCCTCTCTTTTAACTTTTTTTCCTTCAAACTCATAATTGAGGGTGTTTCTTCATGAATCATTCATTTTCTCACGTAACTTTGGACTAATATTGCAAAAGGTATGAGATACTAGGAGCAAGATATCCATAAAATGATTCAAACTGGGAAATATTAGTAGATGTGTGATAAGTGGTATTATACTACCATTCCATTATAGGAAGCTACGTCACCCATCAAGATTGCTTGTATGAAGAATAACATTGTAGATAATCTTATAAACATTTGTTAACTATATGATATGCTAAACTTATAGATAGTGTTGTTCCACTCATCTTAAACAATTATTTCCAAAATTTTACTGTGAATGTTGGATCTTCATCACTTACTTTTACATTAAGAAATCCATAAAGTTTATGAATTTCCTTCACGAACATTTTATACCACTTGTCTTGCAATATATGTATTCTGCATTCCACAAAAATGGCCATATTTTATGAATCTATCCGCTACCATAAAAATGATATCCTCACCTTCTGATTTTGGTAAACTTTTAATGAAGTCCATTAATATTTATTCCCGTATTTGTTTAGGTATGTGCAATGGCTAAAGTAACCATGGATATTTTACTATATCTCCTTTATTTCTTTTTCAAACTGATCATTCTCTTATAGATTTTTGAATACCTGTCTTCATTCTTGCTTGATCCAGGTGGCTCCAGAGACATACATAAGACAAAGAGGGCTTATGAAAGCTCAAAAATCAAAGTGAAAGAAACATGGCAAACTTAATTTCAAGTTGAAGATCTCTTCGTCCTAATCACAACAGTGTGAATAGTTCGTCAAATCGAGTTTGTATTAGATAGTTAGAGCTGGTCAAAGTCCTAAGGTTGACTGGATGACTTGGCAAGTTAAGGAGGCAACTTTTTTGCAATTTTCTGGAGGCTGGATTACGGTCAGCTCCAGCAAGATTTTAGGCAGAATTGTGGGACGTTTAATTTCTCCCTTTCGGCCTAAAAACCAAATTTCAAAAAACGGAGGGTTTGTTTAATTAATAACAAAAAATATATAAAAAAAGGGGTCAGGCCAGACCCCCGCCCCTACCCCAACCACATAACAAAAAAAAATATTAAAAAATGGTGGGGTCGGCGGCTTTCTCCTCTTTCTCCTTGTTTCAGTTAAACACTTTTCATGGTAACTTTCTCTTCACTGGTGTGTGTGTTCTCCCATGTTTCCAAATACTTTTTGGTCAAGATATTTTAGTTAAAGATCCATTGTTTTGTGTTTTTTTGTTTTCTTTTAAAATTTCTCTGAGTTAAATACTCACAAATGTGTTTTCTTTCATTTCTCTTATTTGTCAAAAGACTTCTTACTTAAAACTTATTGTTTCCATTTCACAAGACTTACAGGGATACATATTCCTTTTCCATTTCAAGATTATCTATATACATATTATCTATAAATGTGAAAAAATAAAATTGTAATTGAATGTTATATTTTTTTTTATTCTTGTATACATATTATCTATTGAAATGAAATAGTTTTACATTTTATTTATGTGTTCATTTTGGATACCTTGGAAATTCAACAAATAACCTTTTGGTTAAAGATTTACATGCATACATTTTTCTCCTCATTTCACTTATGTGCTTTTTTGGATTTCTTGTATATTAATTATTTGTAAAAATGAAGAAATCCTCCATTTTAGTTATGGGTCATTTTTAGATTGCTTGTATACATGTTATATATAAAGATGGAAAAACAAAATTGTAATGAAATGTTATATCTCTTGGATTGCTTATATTCAAGCTATTTATTAAATTGGAATAAACCCTCCATTTAACTTATATGTCTCATCTAGATATATTGAAAATTCAACAAACGATCTTTTGGTTAAAGATTTATAGATATGCATTTTCATGCTCAGTTTCACTTGTGTCTCTTTAGGATTGCTTGTATATAGATTATGTATACAAATGAAAATATGCTCCATTTCAGTTATGTCTTTTCAAGATTGCTAGTATACATGTTATCTAAAAAAGTGAAAATTGTAATGAAATGTTATATCTCTTCTAAATTGCTTGGAGAGAGATAATCTATAAAAATGAAAAAAAATACTCTTCCATTTCACTTGCTTGTCTTTTTTTCAATGACTTGTATACATGTTATCTATAAAAGTGGATATTTTTTTTTTCATCATTTACTTATATTTATTTATAAAGTTGGAAAACAAAAGTGTAATGAAATTTTCTATTTTGTCCATTTCATTTATGTTAATTTATAAAAATGAAAAAAGAAAAGTGTAATACTTCCTGCATCTTTAAATTCATTTCAGATTTTATAATATTTTGTAAATGAAACTAACATAAGCAATGCCAATTGTTTAACGATCATTTGACTTTATGCATGCCCATTCAATATCCAAAATGTTCTAGAATTTGCAATCAATATATGCTCATGTATATTTGATTAGTAAATATAAAAAAATCAACAAAAGACCTCTTGGTTAAAGAATTATAAGTATGGTTTTTTCCTCTATTTCACTATGTATCTCTTCTAGATTTTATATTTCCTTATGATTTCCCTTCCTCTATTTCACTGTGTACCTTTTCTTATTTTCTCTATCTGCGAAACAATAATTTAAAACACTTTAACATAATACCAACTCAATGATAAATAATCACCTCCATGTATGATGGTGCAACCCTTAAACTTCTCAAACACATATTTATTTAGTCTTTTCATCATCAATTTTGTTCAATTATGTTGCAATATTTATTTGGCGCTGGTAGTTTTCATGCAACTACACTATTTTGTTTAGTTATGTTGCAATGCTTCATTTAGAGTTTGTTGTCTTCATGCAACTGCATTGAATAATGCATATTTCTTTCAATGCACTTTGTCCTTGGTGAAGAATTACAATTTTCCCCAAAAAAATATAACACTCATATTGTCACACGATATACCAATATGTTTTCTAAGTGAGAAACCAAATTCTAATAGAAAATACCTAAGGGAAATGCCTTTACATATTGCATTAGGTACACCTATATACTTGGTCTTTGTTAGAAAAAATATGACCCCATTGCTTATTGCATTAAGTGTATCTTTATACTTTATTTTTATGGAAAATAACATAAATGCTTCTTTTTACTTCATTGGAATTAATATGGAAATAAATATGGATATGCATTTTCTACCATTAATGCATTCATATTAGTTAAAGTATGTTTTAGTAAAAATATGAATATCCAAAGAAGTTTAAATTATCATCTTATTTTAAAAATTATAACTTCTAAATTGTAGCTCATTTTAATTATTTTAAATTATTATTATTATTTTTCATTTTTTAAAATTTCATTTATTTTATTAAATAAATTTGTTAGGTTTATATTTTATTAATTTAACAATATTTAAATTAGTTTTTCTCTAATAATTTTTTCTTAAATCTGCTACATATGCATGTAATTTGTTAATTGAACATTTATAAGTTTATTAATAGTTAAATAAATTAGTCTTCATATAGGCTATCTATATAAAAGGTCTCTAATATTTTATGCTTTCCTTAATTCTTGGAGCCATTGGTGTTTAATAGAAATTGTAGATTTACATTCTTTTTTCTTGATGAGGTCCATGAAATATTTTGATTAAGGCAAGAAAATTCGTTTAAGTTTGGTGATTGTTGTAGGGCTTACTTCAGTGCTTTAATACTAGCTTCAATATTAATTGTTAAAATTAAATTATCAACATATAAAATGATTAATTATATTCCTCCACTTGGGGTGGTTTTCACATAGCTATTTAGATTTGCATCACATCTTAAGATTATTGTTGTATGCTTATCAATGTACTATGCATATCATGCTCGTAAGTGTTAATTTCAACTCATATTGTTTTTTCCTCAGTAATTTGTAGATAAAGTTTTTCTTATTACAATTTATCAATCTAGGTGGTTGTCCAATGAAAAAATCATCTAATCACCTACTTATTAAAGAACTATTGACATCCATTATGAAAAATCCATTTATAAAATGTTGCAATAATTAGCACATTTCTTATAATTTTCATCTTAATTGTTGCCTAAATTTTTGTATCATATTTGATTCCTTCCTTGCCTACATAACCTTGGGTTAAAAGCCATGATATGCATTTATTAATTTTACCATCGAGTTTGCACTTTGTCTTGAAGATTCTTCTAGAACCGACCACTTTTTAATCTATTGGTAAATTATAATTTCAACCAAGATCAAAGTTTTGTTCCTCTTGATAGAATCAAATTTGAACTATGTAACATTTATCCACTTAGATTTATCTACCACCCCCTCATTAGATTTATGGTCTATGCACGCCAAGAAATTTAGTGATTAATGCAAAAATAATTATAGTGGAATACAATTAGTTGCTTTTTAAGAGCTTTACTTTACTCTTCTATACACTTTTTGTTTCTATTTTATAGTGTTTGATCCATCAAAAGATTTTATTTTTAAGCTACACTCTTCAAGTGTCTTCACCAACCATTTGGGTGTCTTATGCATTATAATTGATTCTTCAATCTATGACTCATAATTTTAGGAAATTATGGATTTTCACCAATATCAACAACAACATTATCTTGTGCATCAATGGATTTCTTAGAGTCTATAATGAATGTTTATCATATAATACACTTCACTTGTTGATGAGTTTTGATCTTATAAGTCTCACAAACAATATGTATTCAATTATTCCTCATATCCAAGAAAAATACAGTTGCATCCTCTTTTCATTAATTTTGTGTCATGGTACACTTGCACAATAGTTATTGTTTCCAAGTAACATAAGCACTTGATGCTATGTTAAACAAAAAACACAAAAATCTCTTGAAAATAAAGAGAGAAATAACTCCACATCTTGAGAATTAGATATAATAATGAAAGATAAGCGTCTTTGAGGGGGTAACCTCTTTTCAAGGTTGAACAAATGCACACAATGATGTGCCTATACAAATGGATCTCCTTTATTAAATTATAAGATCTAGTTCACTAGCATGGTGCAACTTACCACTAAGCTAACCTAACCATAACTGTAAACTTATAACAAATGGTTGTGAGGGCCTTAACATAGCAGCCTTAGGGGCCTTACCGCAACCCCTCTCTTTTAATTTTTTTTCCTTCAAACTGATAATTGAGGGTGTTTCTTCATGAATCATTCAATTTTTCATGTAATTTTGGACTCATATTGAAAAAGGTATGAGATAATAGGAGCAAGATATCCATAAAATGATTCAAACAGGGAAATATTAGTAGATGTGTGACAAGTGGTATTATACTACCATTCCATTATAGGAAACCACTTCACCCATCAAGATTGTTTGTATGAAGAATAACATTGTAGATAATCTTATAAACATTTGTTAACTATATGATATGCTAAACTTATAGATAGTGTTGTTCCACTCATCTTAAACAATTATTTCCAAAATTTTACTGTGAATGTTGGATCTTTATCACTTACTTTTACATGAAGAAATCCATAAAGTTTATGAATTTCCTTCATGAACATTTTATACCACTTGTCTTGCAATATATGTATTCTGCATTCCACAAAAATGGCCATATTTTATGAATCTATCCACTACCATAAAAATGATATCCTCACCTTCTGATTTTGGTAAAATTTTAATGAAGTCCATTAATATTTATTCCCGTATTTGTTTAGGTATGTGCAATGGCTAAAGTAACCATGGATATTTTACTATATCTCCTTTATTTCTTTTTCAAACTGATTATTCTCTTATATATTTTTGAATATCTGCCTTCAATCCTGCTTGATCCAGGTGGCTCCAGAGACATACATAGGACAAAGAGGGCTTATGAAAGCTCAAAAATCAAAGGGATGGAAACATGGCAAACTCAATTTCAAGTTGAAGATCTCTTCGTCCTGGTCGCAACGGTGCGAATAGTTCGTCAAATCGAGTTTGCATGTGAAAGTTAGAGCTGGTCAAAGTCCCAAGGTTACCTGGATGACTTGGCAAGTTAAGGAGGCAACATTTTTGCAATTTTCCGGAGGCCGGATTACGGTCAGCTCCATCCAGATTTCGGGTGAAATTGTGGGACATTTAATTTCTCCCTTTCGGCCTAAAAACCAAATTTAAAAAAATGGAGGGTTTGTTTATTTAATAAAAAAAATATATATAAAAAAGGGGGTAGGTCGTGACCCCCGCCCCTACCCCAACCACATAACAAAAAATATATATATTAAAAAATGGTGGGGTTGGCGGCTATGACCCCACCGCCCCAACCATCCAACTGACTATATATATATATATATATATATATATATATATATATATATATATATATATATATATATATATATATATATATATATTGGGTGGGGCCCGGACTGTCACCCCCACCGCCCCTTCTCCATACTCCACTACAAGGCAGTTTAAAAGGTGGGCGGGCCGCCCGATGCCGGTCCGACCCCCATTTCACACTATTGTTCGGCCTTTAAAACAAATATACGCTAGTTTGGGAGGGCACAAGGTTTGACCACCCGACTTCCTCCCCACCAAATCAGGTCGCCACCATTGGGCTAGCAGCTCCCTTTGGGGAGTCCGCCCCCACAAAATATATTTAAACCCATCTTTCTTCAGTGCGTCGAGGGCAGGTCGGAGGAGCGGCAGGCGGATCAAGGCGCATAACCTTGAAGCCTGAGCCAGATGTAATGGAACCTTGATTGAGCCTTATTTCCACAGGGGCCAAATTTTCCCAGTGTCCAAATTGGACAAATTTTATATGGATTTTATACCTTTCAGCGATACGAGTTTGATGGCGGTGTCAGTTTATGCAATAGAGGTCTCTATTTTTTTTCCATATTCCAGATGGAATGACGGTGTCAGATTTCAGCATGTGGATAGTCGATTTCATGCCATTCGACGCCACGTTTTCGATGGTGCATTCAGATCCAACGATTAAGCAGCCTATTCTTCAGCCAACATCAGAGTTGAGAAGTGTTGTTTCCATGTACTTCATTGATTATTGTTGTGGGATGTTTTATGTCGTGTAGGTTCCTGCTTGATGTATGATGGGAATCCTTATGTTTACTTGCTGTTGTCGATTCTTGCTTGATGTATTATGCATAATCTTTATGTTTATTTGATGTGGTATGTATTTATCATGGACGGTGATTTATGTTGTGAGATCCATTTTTTTTCCTTGATGGCCAGATACTCTTTGTCACCATGTGTGAAGTTGTCATGCTGATAGGAGGTCTATATGAGTGAGATTTCCTTGTAGCAGAACGTCTCGTGGAGAGAGTTTGCCACTCATGTTGAGGGCCCATTTCCTTGTATGAAAATTCAACAACATCCATGTAAACCATAACCATTTACAACAGCAAATGAAGCGGCCAACACCATCCAGACACCGAGGCCCGAAGACAGAGTCCAAAATGGACGAAATCCGTTATTAAACGTCTTGCGTTTTTGTTGACATGTGTTCCTCTTGATTATATTTGCATGTGTTCATTAATTCTTTTTGATAAAGTGTAATTATAACACATCAGTCGAAGAAAAAGGTGTTGGTTAAAAGGGTATAAAAAATTTACCCGGATCAAGTGGTATTAGAGCAGGTCTTCTTGCTGATGTGAACCGCAAGCGTGAACCATTGAATGTGCAACAATGGAGGATGTAAAAGACATGTACAAGGCCATGCTGAGGATGTATGAAAGGGTGGGAATATTGTATGAATCTTAAGAGAAATAAGCAGCAGATAACGCTAAGTTGAAAACACTTCTACAATAGGAGAAGGAGGACAAGCAACGATTGTAGATTCAATTGAAAGCCACAACAGAGGCATTGGAAGAATTGAAGCGTAACGACCAAAGTCTTCAAATAGATCATGATGCATTAAAGACACTTCTACGAGAATATAAGGAGGAGAAGCAACGATTGAAGCTTCAATTGCAAGACACGATAAAGGCATGGGAAGAATTGAAGCGCAACGATTGAAGTCTTCAAACAGATCATGATGCATTAAAGATACTTCTACGAGAAGAGAAGGAGGAGAAGCAGCGATTGCAACTTCAATTGCAAGCCACGACAAAGGCATGGGAAGAATTGAAGCACAATGACGGAAGTCTTCAAACAGATCACGATGCATTAAAGACACTTATACGAGAAGAGAAGGAGGAGAAGTAGTGTTTGCAGCTTCAACTACAAGCCACAACAGAGGCCTTGGAGGAATTGAAGCACAACGAAGGCTTAGAGAAGCCCTCTTCACATTTTTCAAAATCGACAGCTAAGGTAAAAAATTGTGATCATTATTCAGTTTCATCTTCACATGCTATTATTTCTGTTGGAAATGTGGAGATCCCCATTACAGGAACTGACATGAGACTCCTTACGAAGATGGGTTACAAAGGAGGAGGACTTGGCGTTCATGGCCAAGGCATAACTCAACCATTAGAGGTTGTGTAGAGACATCGCTACATAGGTTTGGGATACATTGAAGGAGAATGCTAAAAGGTGTTAGAATCCTCCACTACATTGTGGTAACCGTCGAGGAGAGAGAATGATGGGAACACTTCACCATAATATTATGGAAACACATATTGCAGAGGGAAGGCTGAGGCAAGCTCTCATTGCCATAATGACATCAAAGGAAAACATACATTGTTGAACACATCAGGGGACAAGAATGATGGGAACACTTCACCATAGTCCCAGGGAAGTCCATATCGCAATAGAAGAGCTAAGACAAGCTCTCATCACCATGATCGCACCAGAGACCATTAGGAAAGGTATAAAAAGTCTCGATATTCCCAAGTTCATTTTGATTATAAGCATGTTGCTAATCATGAACGTAAATCATGGCATAAGAAAACTTTTCTCTTTTGTGGTTTACATAACCATGTCATTGTTGAGTGTTGGAAAATAATGGTAGCACAAAAGAGGATGAGGCGTAAAAAGCCTTCCCCTCAACAAGGAAATAAATTGGTTAAGCAGGTCTGGAGGAAGAAGAATTTTTGCACTCAATGCAACCAAAGTGGTCATCAAAGAGCCACGTGTTTGAGGCTCCATCCATAGCAACACCTTAAGGATGAAGCGTTGGTGCATGAACTAGTTGAAATGATTGTTCGACAAGCAAGTGTGCCACATGGAGATGACCCATTCAATTTGATAAGTGAGAAATGGTTTTTATAGATATGGTAGTGTGTCATGGCCGTGTTTTGTAAATCATGTATTGCATTTATTTATGTAAAAGTGATGATGTGTTTTTCCATCACTTGTTAAGCAACAATGATATTTTTGGCCTTGTATTAATAGATGCGGTATTATTGATTCCATTTTGATGTAAGCTTGACCACTGAGTATGTGTTATAAACTCATGGTGAGTATGGAATCCTTGGATCATAGTTGGTCATAATTTGAGCATGTAATTTGCAAGAGATTGTAATACAGATTTGCAGAGGATACAGGGGTCGGCTCATCGCTTAAGGCTCCAAAGAACAAAGGTGAAGGAGATGGAAGGGTGACCTTTTTCAAGACACTTGTGGTGCATACATTGTACCAGCAGTTGCAGATTATTGTTGATGCTTTTGGAGGACCAAAATCTCCTCAGTGGGGAGGAATGATCCAGGTGGCTCCAGACACACACATAGGACAAAGAAGGCTTATGAAAGCTCAAAAATCAAAGTGAAGGAAACATGGCAAAATCATTTTCAAGTTGAATATCTCATCGTACTGATCACAAAGGTTCAAACGGTTCATCAAACCGAGTTCGTATGCGAAAGTTAGAGCTGGTCAAAGTTCTAAGGTTGATTGGATGACTTGGTAGGTTAAGGAGGAAACATTTTTGCAATTTTCTGGAGGCTGGATTCTGGTCATCTCCGGCTATATTCTAGGCGAAATTGTGGGACGTTTAATTTGTCCCCTTCGGCCTAAAAATCAAATTTCAAAAAATGGAGGGTTTGTTTATTTAATAATATATATATATATATATATATATATATATATATATATATATATATATATATATATATATATATATATATATATATATATATATATATAAAGGGGGTGGGTCGTGACCCCCTTTTACCCCAAACACATAACAAAAAGAAATATTAAAATGGTGGGGCGGCGGCCCGTGACCACCGCCACCCCAACCACATAACAAAAGAAATATTAAAAAATGGTCTTGGCGGCCATGACACTGCCAGACTCCATGAAATCATTAGAATATATATATATATATATATATATATATATATATATATATATATATATATATATATATATATATATATATATATATATATATATATATATATATATTATGATTATTTATCTGATCACCCCTCCTCCATACTCCACTACAAGGCAATGTAAAAGGTGGACGGGTCGCTCAATGTGGGTCTGACCCCCATTTCACACTATTTTTCAACTTTTAAAAAAAATACACCCCAATTTGGGAGGGGGCGGGGTTTGACCGCCCGACCTCCTCCTCACCAAATCAGATCACCACTGTTGGGCTAGCGGCTCCCTTTGGGGAGTCCACCCCCACAAAATATATTTAAAACCATATTTCTTTAGTGTGCCAAGGGAAGGTTGAAGGAGTGACATGCAGATCGAGGTGCGGAACCTTGAAGCTTGAGCCAGATGTAGTGGAACCTTGATTGAGGCTCATTTCTAGAGGGGCCAAATTTTCCCAATGTCCAAATTGGACAAATTTTATATGGATTTTATACCTCTCGACGACACGAGTCTGATGGCTATATTAGTTTCTGCAACATAGGTCTTTATTTTTCATCCATATTCCAAATGGGAATGACAGTGTCATATTTTAGTGTGTGGATAGTCAATTTCATGCCATTCGACACCACGTTTTCGATGGTGCATTCAGATCCAATGATTGAGTAGCCTATTCTTCAGCCAGCATCAGAGTTGAGGTATATGAAGTGTTGTTTCCATGTACTTCATTAATTATTGCTGTGGGATGTTTTGTGTCGTGTCGATTCCTGTTTGATGTATTATGTAGAATATTTATATTTATTTGATATAGTATGAATTTATCATTGATGGTGATTTATGTTGAGATCCATTTGTTGCCTTGATGGCGGGATTCTCTTTGTCACCGTGTGTGAAGTTGTCATGCTGATAGGAGGTCTGTATGAGTGAGGGTTCCTTGTAGTGGAACATCTCGTGGATAGACGTTTCCACTCATGTGTGAGGCCCCATTTCCTTGTATGACAAATCAACACCATCCATGTAAACCATAACCATTTACAACACCAAATGAAGCAGCCAACACCATCTAGACACCGAGGCCCGAAGACGTAGTCCACACTGGACGAACTTCGTTATTAAACATCTTGCGTTTTTGTTGTGTGATTGTTGACATGTGTTCCTCTTGATTATATCTGCATATGCTCATTAATGATTTTTGATAAAGTATAATTATAACACATCAAACGAAGCAAAAGGTATTGGTTAAAAGGGTATCGGAAATTTACTTGGATCACTGCTCAAAAAAATATATTTTGATCCTTTAACATGTTTTAAGGAAGCTAGAATTTCATTCCATTAAAGAGTCATGAAACCCCTTTAATATTTTTTGACTCAAATAAATTGATCAAGGGAATAAAAATAGTCTACCATTGCACCAAAACATATCTCTTTTCCACTCCCAATACAGTTCCATAGAGCTCATCCCTTCCTTATACTTTTACGGTTTGTTTGTTGAATACTATTATCATTTTTCCATTCATTGCGAGCTTCTTCCAATCACATAAGAATAGAAGATGTAGTATAATATAAGACAAAGGTTTCCTCAAATTTAGAAAGAGCATTTTCTACCACATTTCCCTTCTCCATTTTGTATATTATTTCAAAATCAAACCCTTGCATTATTGCAATCCATTTTTGTTTCTCTTTTGACAATAATCATTTCTCCAAAACTTGCTTTAGGCTATCATGATCTATCTTGGATCTAAATTGAAAATGAGATATTGTTGCCTTTTTTTTATTGCATGTAAAATATTTTCCATTTCTTTTTCATATGTAGATTTCCCCAATTCTTTTCCATTGTATTGTTTACTTTCAAAAGTCAGTGGCTTCCCTTGTTGCATCAATACTATTCCAATTCCTTGTCCTATGCATCATATTCAACTATGCTTGTTTTATCGAAATTAATTGTTTCCAATACTAGAGTAAAAGACATGGTATCATTTAAGAGTGAGAATGCCAAGGTAGCCTCTTCATTCCATACATTGAATTATTCTTCAAGAGAGATTTGAGTGGGTTTGCAATGTGTGTATAATTCTTAACAATTTTTTTGATAAATGCTATAAGATCCAAAAATGCTCCAAGACACTCAAATGTTCTTAGGAATATGTCATTTTGTAATAACATGGATATTTTGAGGGTCAACCTTAATCCCTTCCCTTGTAATAACATGGATATTTTGAGGGTCCACCTTAAATTTACTCCTTGTTTCCCAAAGGACATTTGGATCTTTTTGCATTTAATTTATTGTTCTCAAGAATTTATAGGACTTTATCCAATGTTTAAAGTGGTATTTCCACGATTTAATTTAGATATGTATACCATCAAAGAAAACCAACACAAAATTTTCGAGATGGGGTTGAAATTTTTTGTTCATAAGGTTTTCAAAAGTAGAAGGATAATTATTTAACCCAAAAGGCATGACCAAGATTTCATAGTGCCCTTCATACATTCTAAACATTGCTTTGAGAATGTCTTGTTTTCTTAATTTGAACTAGTGGTATCTGTTGAGATTCAACAAGAATATTTAACACCCACGCCTAGTGCATTAAGCACCTGGTTGCATTCAACACCCAGACTAGGGTGGAGTCCACAATGCTATTTTTCGGGTGCATGTATATTTTTATTATCTCTTAATTAAGATGGACATTAAACTGTAATCTATTCTCAATGTGGACTTGAATGAGTTAAATTAAAGTGATAAATTCAGTTAGCTAGTGGATTTCGAGTTAGAGTTTGGTTGTTGAGACATGCAGAGTAATTCTAGTTGTAACAAAGTTCGAAGTGTAGTGGTGCATGAGTTGGTGCAAGTTGTAAATAGTTAAATTCAATTAAGTGAGTTAAAATCAGTTGCGCTAGTTGTAACTGAAGATACACTAGTGAGAGATTCAGTGAATTAAATATTAATTAATTCAAAATCTGTGATCTCACATGCAACTGAGGATTTACTATTATGAGCTGCATGCATGCCACATCCAGTGGAGACCCAGTTGAGTTCTAGGTGAAAGGAAAGTTGAATATCAGTTGTAGGATTATCTGCTTGCACACATGCAGGCAAACACCCATTGGGGTGCCCATGATACTTGTGCAGTCAAGGCAGAAAATAATTCCTATCTTTTAGGGATCTTTACCATCAATTATTGTGCAAGCAAGTCAGGTTGTCTGGAGGCTGAGAATTGGCTATGTGTTGGTCAGTTTTGCATATGATAGTGTGAGACAATTAGCTGAGTACTGGAGGGCTCTTGTGAGAGGAGTTTTGTATGTAATTGTTTCGTGATCCATGATTAATATACAATAGAAGATAGTGGGGTTTTTAGCTGTAATATTTCCCTGAGAAATTATCTCTGTTGTGTGTGATTGATATTTCTTCATTTTCATGTTATTAGTGATTGTGTTTTTTTAATTATGAAAAATATTTGTAGAATTGATTCAGTATTTAACTTTAGTACATTATAGAAGTGAATCAAAGATATACATGCATGTTGTATAATTTATACATGGTATCTGAGCACAGGAAATTGCAGAAGTGAAGCAGGAGTTGAGTTTGTGACTGGATAGAACTCGAATTCACAGAAAGACTTTCGTGGTGCTACAATTGATTCAAGATCGAAATGGATTTCAATGGCTTGAGGTTAGAGTATCCACTCGAGGTCAGCTCAAATTAAATTTCTTGGAAGGATAGGATGGAGGAAGTACTTGAAGACAATGGATTGGGGGAATTCATTGACAAAGATGTTCCTAAGCGAGATGCTGCAAATCTTGATGCATGGCAAAAGAAAGTGGCAAAGGCGAGGATGATCCTGTTTGAGGAGCATGAGACCACATTGTCTCAAGCATCCATGGGAAAGCCACACCATATGCAATGTGCAAGGCTTTGACGGATCTATTCCAAAGAAGAAATGACCATAGGAAATTGGCACTCAAATATAAACTCAGGAAGATCAAGATGGAAAAGGGCGACACCATTCCAAAATATCTAACAAAGTTTGTCCAATGTCGGGATGAGCTAGGGAGTGTTGGAATAATATTTTTTGATGATGATTTTGTGAGATTGGCTCTCCTAGGACTTCCCAAGAGTTGGCACAGTTATGAAGACTTTGTTAATGGAAGGGAAAAATTGCTAGATTGGGAACGTCTGTGGTCGGATTTGGGGCAGGAGGAGTTTAGACGGAACACCAGAGATGGATCTTCATCTAAGAATGAGGATGAATAGGATAGTGCTTTGGCTGCCAAGGCGAGGAAAGGGAAGGGGAAGAAATTCCATTCAAAATTTGAGACCAAGAATGGCAAGAAGCAGGACATGTCCAAGGTGAAGTGTTTTCACTGTCATGAGCATGGAAATTTTTCTACTAACTATCCACAAAAGGAGAAGAAAAATAAGGTTACTGGATCTGTAGCTGGTGAGGCCCTTGCCTCGAAATTTGAGCTTGACTTCTCATTGATCGCATGCATGGTTTCCAGTGCATTGGGATCTATGTGGTATTTGGATAGTGGTGCTTCCTTTCACATGACAAGAGATAAGGAACTTTTCAGTGACTTGGAGGAGAAAGATCTCTAGATGCATATTGAAATGGGTGATGACAGACGATACAATGCTACTGGGATTGGTACTATTAATTTTCAGAGGAAGTCAGGTAAACCATTTCAATTAAAATATGTAATGCATGTACCAGGTCTGAAGAAAAATTTGGTCTCAGTCGCAATGTTGGAGGATAGAGGCTATGACCTTGTTTTTAGTAATGGGAAAATATTTCCTGCGACATAAAACAACAGGTCAAGCCAAGAGGATATGGATTCGATTTAATAATCTCTACAAGCTGGAAGTATATGGCTGCACAACAATGATGGGCAAGGAAAATTAAGTGGTGAGTCAGGATGAGGGCGAATTATGGCATAAGCGATTGGGCCATCTTCACCATGGAGCCTTGAAACTCATGCAACAGATTTCTACTGGTCTTCTCAGGGGTAAACTTGCGTAGTCAGACACATGCAACGGATGTACTATGGGAAAATATGTAAAGGCCACATTTCATGAGAAGGAAAACTGAGCTTCAGGGATCCTTGAGAGAGTTCACACAGACGTGTGTGGTCCTTTCTCATTTGCTTCAAAAATAAAACATAAGTACTATGTAATATTTGTTGATGAATTTTCTCGTAAGTGTTGGATCTTCTTCATGTAGAAGAAATATCAAACATTCTCTAAGTTCTCTGAGTTTAAATCCCTGGTGGAGAAAGAGTCGGGGAAGAAAGTGAAGGCTCTTAGGAGCGATAATGGTGGAGAATACATCTCTAACGAATTCAAGAACTTCTGCAGCAAAGAAGAAATTCAAAGAGAACACATAGCGCCTCATAACCCACAGCAGAATGGGGTCGCAGAGATGAAGAACATAACTATTGTGGGTGTGGCACGAGCGATGTTGCATGATCAAGTCTTACTGTTGCATATGTGGGTGGAAGCATGCAATACAATGGTACATGTGCAAAACAATTGTCCTCATAGAGTACTTGGCATGCGTACACATGAAGAGGATTTCACTGGTAAGAAACCTGATGTTTCACAATTCAAGATTTTTGGCTCATCAATTTATGTGCATGTGACCAAGGATGTTAGGAAGAAGTTGGAACCAATAGCTAAGGTTGGGATTTTTGCAGGGTATACTGAAACACCCCATAATTATCGTGTGTATTTTCCAAACAATAGAATGAATGTTGTGCGACGAGATATAAAATTTGATGAGGAGAAAGCCATGTGGTTGTCCCTTGAGAGGGAGATGGAATTGCATGAAGAGGAGGAACTGCTGGTTCCCAAGGATGAGTCTCAAGATGTGGATCAACCACATGAGGAGGTTCATGGAGTGGAGGAAAGCACTCATGCAGAGCCATCCATCATAAATGGTAGAAGGTGCACCACGGAAGCTGATAGGATGAGACTTGATGTTACACAGAATGTCAGAGCCCCTAATTCATAGTGAAGATAGAGTCTCCTGACCGATTTACTGGATACATGGCTCTTATGAGAAAATGTATTGTGACTGAACCATCTTCCTTTCAGGAAGCAATGCAGCAACCTACATGGGTTGATGCAATGGTGGAGGAGTATGATTCCATTGTCAAGAACAATGCATGGGAGATAGTCCCTAGACCGATCGGCAAATCAATGGTTGGATCGAGATGGATCTACAAGGTAAAGGAAGTTGATGATGGGAGTGTGGAGAAATACAAGGCCAGATTTGTGGCCTAGGGATTCTCACAGATCAAGGGGATAGATTATGATGAGATTTTTGCGCTTGTCGCAAGGTACTCTTCCATAAGATCCATCCTTGCACTCTCAGCACAGATGGGTTGGCACATTCATTAGATGGATGTGAAGACTGCGTTTCTCAATGGGATCATTGAGGAAGAGGTGCACATAGAGTAGCCTGAAGGTTTCATAATCTTCAATAGTGAGTCGCATGTGTGTAGGCTCAAAAGAGCACTGTATGGGTTGAAGCAAGCACCCCGTGCTTGGTACACTCAAAAAGACATCTATTTCACCAGACTGGGCTTCACCAAAAGTGAAGAAGATGCAAACTTGTACCAGATTGTGGATGAGGGTAAGCTATTGATCATTTTTCTTTATGTTGATGATCTAATTTTGACTGGTGACGAGTAGCCGATACACTCATGCAAGGAGGATCTTTCAAGGGAGTTCGAAATGAAGGACATGGGACTCCTTCATTATTTCTTTGGATTGGAAATATGGTAGCGGGATGGTGAAATTTTTTTGTCTCAGGGCAAGTATGCAAAGGAGATATTGGGTAAGTTTAACATGGAGAGCTGCAAACCCATGGATACTCCTCTTCCAGGAAATTGGAGGAAAGAGGATGCTACTTCTAGAGAGGTAGTGGATGCTACTGTCTATCGAAAGTTAGTGGGTTCGCTAATGTATTTGGTGAACACGAGACCAAACATTTTCTACGCAGTTAACCAGCTGAGTCAAGCTATGGTTAAGCCTACCAAGATATTTTGGAAGGCGGGGAAACATGTCCTGAGATACCTGAGGGGCACATCAGAGTATGGTCTATGGTACAGGCATACAGATGGAGTGAATCTGCATGGCTTCATGGATGCAGATAGAGCTGGTAGTCCATCGGATAGAAAGAGCACATTAGGGGGTATCTTTAGCATTGGATCGACAACACTTTCCTGGTACAACATGAAACAATGATCTGTGGCACTCAGTTCAGTGGAAGCGGAATACATGGCAGAAATTCAAGCTGCATGTGAGGCTATCTGGATGAGAAAGATCTTGGTTGGTTTGTTTGGTTCTCAGATGGATCCGATAGTGATTCATTGTGATAATCAGAGTTGCATTAAACTCTCGATTAATCCTATGTTTCATGATAGGTCCAAGCATATAGATATCCGGTACCATCGTCTTAGAGATTGAGTGCATAGAAGGATCATGTTGCTTCAGTACATTCCCACGGAAGATCAGGATGCATATATTATGACGAAGGCGGTCATGAGGAGAAAATTTAAATATCATAGAGACATGATCGGGGTGAAGGATAATCCATTTCTTGTTGAGAGGGAGTGTTTGTACTCAACAAGAAGATTCAACACCCACGCCTAGTGCATTAAGCACCTGGTTGCATTAAGCACCTAGACTAGGGCGGGGCCCACAATGCTATGTTTGGGTGCATGTCTATTTTTATTATCCCTTAATTAAGATGGACATTAAACTATAATCTATTCTCGATGTGGACTTGCATGAGTTAACTGAAAGTGATAAATTCAGTTAGCCAGTGGATTTCGAGATAGAGATTGGTTGGTGAGACATGTAGAGTAATTATAGTTGTAACAAAGTTCGAAGTGCAATGGTGCATGAGTTGTTGCAAGTTGTAAATAGTTTAACTCATTTGTGATAGTTGTAACTGAAGATACACTAGTAAGAGATTTAGTGAATTAAATATTAATTAGTTCACAATCAGTGATCTCACATGCAATTGAGGATTTACTATTATTAGCTGCATGCCTCTCAGATCTAGTGGAGATCCAGTTGAGTTCTAGGTGAAAGGGAAGTTGACTATTAGTTGTAGGATTATCTGCTTGCACACATATAGGAAAACAACCATTGGAGTGCCCATGATACTTGCACAATCAAGGTTGGAAAGAATTCCTATCTTTTAGGGATCTTTACCATCAGGGATTGTGCAAGCAATGTTAGTATGAATTCTTTGTCGAAGCGTACGAAAAAGAACCACTTTAGCTACGCATAACTAATAGCCCTAACAACAATAAAGGCTGCAAAACATCTTCAGATCTGCAATTAGTAGTTAAAGTGCTGCAACAAACAGATCTATAAATGGAAAGACATTAAGCAGTAAAGTAAAGAGTTTGCTCCATGCATCCAACGGACAAGACAAGAACACGATTTTTGAATGAATTTTTATATTACAGGGCACCTGGGAGGAAACAAGAAGGTGTATCGAGATCTCCTCAATGGGATGGGTTCTTTGTAGTCCTCAGCACTTCAGATCTAAGCTTTCTCTCTCTTGTAGATGTAGAAAACCCAATGTAGAAGGTAGAGCTCAATGGGAGCAAAATGGCAGAAATGAGACCAAGTGTATAGATCCAGAGTGATCTAATGCGCAACAAAAGGTGAAGAATGATGGGGGAAACCCTCCTATTTATAACAAAATATTGGGTCCTTCTAGATCTTGGTGCATGATTAAAATAATGTTAATCACATCTAGATCCACCTCTATGGAATATTTTATTATTATTTGTTGGAGGGGAAGGGTGTTTGACTTGGGTCAAATCCCTTGATTAGTGAAAAATAAATAAATAAATGATTTATTTATCTTTTTAAGGAAGTGGTTGGGATATAATCAAGTAAATAATGATTTATTTGATTAATGATGGTTTGATTTGGTCATATTCAACAAGGAATATTATTTAAATAATTATTCCTAGAAAATATTAAGATAACTATGGGTGTATCTCATTAATTTCTTTGTTTTTGGGTTAAACATGACTGGGAATAATAATTAAATTATGGTTTAATTAATTATTCCTTTTGGGGTTTTCTTAATTAACATAGTGAAAGCAGTTTTACTTGGGGTAAAACTAGTCTTACATGGTGTACTTGGGTCCATCTAATAATAAAAGGTTAGATGACCAAAAAATGGTGTAACAAGCAAGGCAGGCTGTTTGGAGGCTGAGAATTGGCTATGTGTTGGTCAGTTTTGCATATGATAGTGTGAGACAATTAGCTGAGTACTATAGGGCTCTTGTAAGAAGAGTTTTGTATGTAATTGTTTCATAATCCATGACTAATATACAATAGAAGATAGTGGGGTTTTTAGCTGTAAGCTTTCCTCGGGAAATTATCCATGTTGTGTGTGATTGATCTTTCTTCATGTTCATGTGATTAGCATTTGTGTTTTTTTAATTTCGCAAAAGATTTGTAGAAGAGATTCAGTATTTAACTTTAGCACATTGTTAGATTGGGTGAATCTAAGATATACATGCATGTTGTATAATTTCTACAGTATCATGATTTAAGATCTAGCTCTGTAAAAATTTAATCCGCTCTATGGAGCTCATATAATAGCTCATTAATACTTGGAATAGGGAAATTATCCTTGTTGGTGATCTTGCTTAGATCTCAATACTTAGGAAACATACTCCAAACATTATCTTTTTTTTCCTCAACGTCACTATTTGGAGCTGAAAATGAACACCCACTTCGTTGAATAATACTTGAATCTAGTATATCTTGTATCAAATTTTGTCAATCTACCCATTTTGTTGATGGAGATATGTTTGAGGCCTTTTATTAGGAATATTAATTCCAAGCCTTGGTTTAATTTGATATTCATGATCTCTAGATGGAGATAGTCCTACAATTTTTTTTATAAGATTATATGTTGATTTTTCCAAGATACATTTTAAACTAATTTGAAATGGAATTTAAGTTAGAAGACCACATGGCGATTTTATAAGGCGAATTTTAATTCCTTTGAAATGGTTTCATCTCATTACTTAACTTCCATAAAATAAAATCTAGCCACAAATCCTCTGCTACCATTTTTTAGCAATATTTTGAATTTATGAGAATTGATGACTTGAGATAGTGTATATTTTAACCCTTTGAGTTCATGTTGAATTCCCTCAAATTCAAATCTCATGAATAATTCCTGATAGTTTGTAGAAATTGTACCTAATGTTTTCAACCAATGAATCCTTAGAAAAACATCTACTCCTCCAGTGCAAATGACATATATTGATATTTTAAATTTATGTTCTCCCATGCTTAGATTAATGTTGTGGAATTTTCCTCCATAACCAATACTCTTTCCATTAACAACCAAAATTTGAAAACTTTTCACTTGATACACAAAGTAATTGAGGTGCTATGCTAATAGTTTATTGATGAATTTATGGGTATAATGGAGTCAATAAAAACTATGAACTTTTTCTTCTTACTGTATCTTAAAATATTAAGGATTTGAGGTGCTAACAAACTTGTCAATGCATGCACATATATATTTGACACCTATCTAAATCAATATTGTTTAAAATTTCAAAATCTATTTTCCACTCTTTTAAGTTCGCAAGTTCTTCCTCATCCCTTGGTGCATATGCCCCCATTTCATATCCATCATTATTTTCTAAGCTGAACAATTTTATCTCTTAACATTTATTCCATTTTGACCCTTTGTTTTTACAAGCAAAGCATAGTCATTTGCTCTTCTTTATTCCATTTCATTTTGTGACATTTGGGTAGGTTGAGGTAGGCTTGTCTTATGAACCCTAAAAATATCCTTGCTTATGAAATATGTCGACTCAATAGTAGACTTGAGTATAGCCCTATTCTTGGATTGAATATGTTGAGAAAATTATGTAGTGCCCATAATTTTTTCAATATATTTTAAGAAAATTTAGTGCTTAATGTATTTTTTTTATTCCACCCCTATAGGCTACCAATATATTTTCATTACTTATGTTATTCACCCTTGTGGCTAGTGCTTAAAATTTTGAATTATAATTTTCAATATCGTCTAAGTGTTTCATTTTTGTAAATTATCTAAAGTAGTCTCATTCCCAATTCTTTCCATATTTTACTTCTATTTCTCTTGTAAATAAACCTCAAGTATAATGATGTGGATGGGGCTTCTTGTTATCTATCCATTGATATCATTAATAGGTTTTTTTCTCAAAATGTTAAGTTCCTAAGGAAATATTTTTCGTATTGTCCACACCTTATGCAATTCAAAGTATTTGCTCTATTTGGTTCACTCATGTAAATATCTTTGTCCCATCAACGTTATATGATTCGAACTTGGAAATTTGATCCTTCCATAATTAGCCCCATTATTAGAGTTAAATCCATATGAGAAATTCTTATTTGCAAAAATTGTTCATCATGAATACTACATTTATTTTCACGAGTCCCTTCATTCACATTATTAATTTTAGGGAGCCTCTCTTCTAGACTTTGTATGATATTTTCCACTAGATTTTATTCCATCTTTTCATCCATTTATTGTTCCACTAAATTCTATAAATATTCCATATTTTGATTCATGTATGTTAGGATATTTAGGCACTTAGGATTTAGTTAATTTCAACTTGGTCTAAAGCGTATATTAAGTAAAATTTTGTTTCTTATTGTATTTATTTAGTATGCATTAGTTACATTTTAATATGATAGTCATGATATTATCTAGACATAGAGTGATTCATTGTGTCATATTCTCCTCATACTAATGGATATTGATTTGTGGCTTAACACTTGATTTTTCCATGATATTTACTTGAAGTGCATGGAGGGTCATTGCTAAATATTGACTATGAGAAACTCTTTTATACACAACTTTTATTTTGCAATAACATAATTTCCTGAAGTGGCCATCATAGCTTAGGTCATCGAGTATTTCCCTCTTAGAGGCTTTAAACCACATAAAAATACTCGTGTTATGATATTTGATCTAGTTGTGTGAGTAGTTACATAATGTAATCGTCATATATGGAATACCATTTTTTCGCAAACAATATCCCCTTTAACCAATTCTTACATATCTCACAAATCAACTTTTTTAACGTAGTATCACTCATTTCCTTAAATTGGTTCTCTAATTTGAATACCTAGTTCTACATCTCTTCAATTTCTTCATGAGACATGGTTGAGATATTTATAGGTTTACTTAGCGTAGTAATATTTTGGATCACCTTTTTCCTTGTGGGATAATGATAATACTCATATTCTTTTCTCTTTATCACAATTTTAAATGAGCAAAAACATATCTTCCAATAAAAATTTATGTTGATGGAAAGTTACATACATTTAAAACACTAATTTGGAGATTATTCTGAAGTTAAAATTTCTCATTATGTATCTATGAAATTGGGGCCTTTCTAAGTACAAAATTTTGTCATGTAGTACTTTGATATTCCTTCTATGTAATTCCTCATGTTTAACTAAAATTTGATGTTCCAAGTGAAAGTTATGATAACTTCCCAAAACTTGCTAATCTAGCTTCTTTCTATATAGAAAAATTCTATGAAATGCTACATGTTAAATATTTTAGATTATTTTCCCAAGTTATTCCCTAAAATAATATGGTATATATTATTTATAAATGCATCATTGACATTAAATTTGGACTTTTTGAGCTCGAGATAATATGGTTTTATTAAGAACACATGTTTGATACTAGTTTTAGGACTTGTAAAGAAGCTCTAATTTATACAACTTATGTTTCTAATATTATATTTTATAATAAAAAGAAAAACTATAACATGGGTACTTCAATATGTATTATAAGATTATTAAATTCCACATTCCAAAAATTCACTAAAAATAGTTATAGTGAAAATTCCGAGATGACTCATTTAAGTTCAATTTTAGGGCTCATAAAAATCCCTAACTTCCATATTCTATACCTTAGAAAGGACACTGATAAAAAAACTTAAAAATTTTACCATAATTGATTTGCTATGTATCCTCAAGATATTGAAAATTTCATAGTATGATAGTTCACCAAAACTAATTATAGCTAAAATTTCAAGATGATTTTCTTGACTCTACTTTCAAGACTAGTCCCCAATCCTAACTTCCATAGATATATGTTAGAAATTGTATTAAAGAAAAGCATAAAATTTTGGTCACATGTATCTAGATTTTTCTCCTCATTCTCTCCAAATTTTTTTTTGTCTTAAACTTTACAACAAAATTTATAGAAAAAGTTTCAAAATGTATTGATTGAAGAAGCAAAACCCTAGGATCATAGTGTTTGATACCAAATGTTAGACAATAAACACCAAAATAACTTAGAAATAGAGAGAAAAGCAACTCCAAACCTTGATAATTATATATAAAAATGAAAGATAAGCCTCTTCAAGTGGAAAAATTCATTTTATAGTAGAATAAATGCATGAGTTGAGATGTTAATACAATTGAATTTTCTTTATTAAAAATAGAAGATAAACTGGGCATGATGTAACCTAGCACTAGTCCTAACTAACCTTAACTAATAAACCAATAGTGACTAAGTATAGGAACATTATGGGCCTTAGCATAGTATGATTTTGTGATATCCCCTATGGATTAATTCCCCTTGTAACACTTTTTCCTAGCAATTATGTAATTATAAATTAAAATGGATAATAATTGGACACAAATTCCATTGCTCGAGGAGGGAGATTTCTTGAGGAGTTGGTTGTTTTAAATATCATTCATGGGCTGAATGAATGGGTTTTAATGAGTTGACTATGTATTAACTTAGATGCAAAAAAAGGACGCACCCATGTTCTCTTTGGGGAACAATTAAAACCAAAAAAAGGAAAAAATTAAATGAGAAAGGATGGGTTACACTGTCAAGGTGATACCGATTTATGAAAGAATGCAATAGAATACACATATAACCATAAATACAAAGATGCAGTGGAAATGACACTTCATTTCATTAATATCAAAGTGCTGAAATTTTCTTATAGACAAAATGGAAATAAACTAGCTAGGGCGCTGGTAGCTTATCTCTGAGAAGAGATGTGGTGGATACATGCCTCTGAACTCTGTGTTACAATGAGGCTCGAAGGCCTATATATTATTGAGAAACAATGGAAAACCTTAAACATCCAAAAACCTCACCCTAGGAGATGAAATACCAGAATATGGGCCCCGTCAGGGTTGTCATCACTCCGAAATTTCCAAAGGTTGTTCTAAGCGTTAAAAAGAAACATCAGAGGTAAATACAAACCAATTTTGGAGCTTAGGACCTATCCTTCCTAAAATCAGAGAGGTCTCTCTCTATATGATTTAAATTTGTTGATTTAATAGATTTTAGGCTAGTTATGTATGCTTAATTTGGATTGATTTTGATTGATTGGTGGAATTAATGATTTAGATGAATAGGTGATTTTCCATTTTCCATTGGGCTATGGAGTCAATATGCTTTGAAAACAGAACAAAATAAAATTATAAATAAAGTGTTACAGGGCATGATAGGTGAGCAATATCAGATCTCAAGGCTGAATGGTGAAGTGATTTTTTCAATCGGTATCAAGGAGCAATTAAGAATTCCTTAAACCAGATAATGAAGAAGGATGAAGAAGTCAATCGAGATTAGAGGGCAATTAAGAATTCTATAAACCGGATATCAAAATAAAACATAGAAATGTATAACTGTTAAAAGCAAAGTGTAATGTTTAAGAAAATTCTGCAGTAAAAATCCTGTTATAACATTCAAATTTAGAACACATAAGTTTATGGAATACATAGAAAGAGAACACGAACAATTGAAATTTATACTTCATTGAGATAGCTCAACACATGAATCCTGTAAAGAAGTTTCTTTATAACTTGTCTTGTCTGTCAACTGGAAGTTGGTAGAATAACCCTTAGGAAAAAGATCAGTCAGCTACCAAAATGTTTAGAAATCCACACCTAATACTTGGAATGATGAAGTATTTATATAACAAAACATTACAAAAATATCCTGTCAACTAATTAGGATTTATTTTAGGAAAATAAAATGTCTTTATGAAAAAATGTAGTGACACCTTTCAACTGACTGAGATCTGGCTTTGATTCTTTGATTACTATCATATGTTTGTTTCTTTCATCTGTCTTTGCTTTCATCTGTGCGTTCTTTCACCCTTCATAGTAAATCACACCATTTCTCCCATGTTTCTTCATCTGGAATTTTTATTTTCATCATATTCCGATAAATCTCAACTGCCTCTAAATATTTGGCAAACGTAGGCTTATTTACAAAAAGGTGATTTACCTCATGCTGGAGGTAAAAGAAGTTTTCTAAAGTTTGAAGGAGAACTTTGCCTATGGGAATGCCATTCATTGAGGAAATGTTGTAAGTTTATTTGGCTACTCCCTTAACTTCTTGTCATAATCTTCATGTCTCATGAGTTTATCATTTATTATTAGAGGATTAGGCAGACCTTTCTGTGTCAATACATCAAACTTGTTCAAAAACCTGTTCACTGCGAGTTCCATTATTTGACATTTCTCCTCAAGCTGTATCATTAGATTTCTTTCGGAAATCCCTTTCTTCACTTCTAAGATAGTCTCTGTTCTGTCAGCTATCCCTAGTTCTTCTAATTCATATTTTTTTTTTGAATTAAGGAATATCTAATTATTTCAGAGGCTTTCTCTGGTTTCTTTCCAAGATTGGCTTTGACCTTTTGAATTGCATCACTAGATTCCTTCACCAAGTCATTCTGCTCAAATATGATCTGTATAGAAGGCCACATATCATTAACTGAGTTAATGATATTGGTCCACAATTTCTATTTTTCTTGGGATAAAGGTTCTTTTAGTGACAACTCTTTCTCTAGCTTGTTGATTCTGTAAGTTAATCTATTGGCTTTTTGTACTTCAGCTTGATGCATTACTTTTGCCAATTTCTTTCCATCTTCTAAGTTATTTACTTGTTCTTTGATCTTATTACTCTCTGTAGCCTAAATGGACATATCTTCCATTGCTTTGATTAATTTGCTAGCCTCGTCAGTGGGATGGGCTGTTGGTATTGCTGATGCTGATGCTGATGTAGTTAGGGGAGCTGATGTAGACACAGGTGTTGATATAGATGCTATAGGAATAACAGTAATGGGAACTGCTTCCATGGTAACTTGTTTTTCCTGTACAAGTTTATCCATTTCTGTCTCCATTTCCTTTAGTTGAGCTGTCAACTGGATGATTAGATTCATCATTTCATCCCTTTTATTGTCTGTTTCCAAAACCTCCTTGGTTTTGTGGATGCTCAGTAATTGGTAATTTTAGTTGTTTCTTAAGTGCAACTATGTCTACATTTTTCTTCTTTATAAGTTCTTCTGCTGCTTTGATATCTTTTGGATTATAACCAAATTCTATTACCAAATATTCCAGTGACTTAATCCTGTTGTCTTTTTCTTGTGATGAGGCTCTCTATAGCTTTAACTATGACTGTATATTTGCTAGAGAATTCTATAACTTATGGACACTTAGAGCTTTATGTGTCATGGTTGAATATATCATCTCTACTGCCTGTTTGTGGAATTAAATTTGGTCAATTGGATGCGCATCCTTAGCAGAAACTTCAAAGGCTGTCTTTTTATAATTTTCTGAAGTTTTTGGGGCATGTACCTTTGGTTGTAGGAATTCCATTTGCATCTTGCTTGTCTTAAGGTCAAAAGCTGAAAGAAACCTATTCTGATCACTAGGAGTTTGCTTCTAGTATTGTGCATATGTAACAGCCTTCAATGCTTCATTTTTTATTTTAATCTCTTTATATTTCTCTGTGATATCCTTTTCTTTCTCAACTAGCTTGCTATATGATGAAATCTCTACACTATTTGTCTTTCGAATGATTTGTGCACTGGAAATTGATGACAGAGGTGTTTCTTCTGAATGTGTTGTAGGTGCATCATCCCTGATAACAATATCTGTTTCTGTTTCAATTGTCTCTTCCTGCTCTATTACTGGATTTATCTTTGTTTTCTTTTTGTACATAAGCTTGAATTTACTATTAGATGTAGTTTCTACTGAATAAGAGCCTTCTTCTCTAGCCCTTTTTTAGTTTCTATCCTATGGGTCTGGAGTAAGCAGGATGGAACTAGTATCAAGCTACTTCTCCACCTCCTGTAGAGTGTTTTCCAACCACTCTGACTGGTTGGAATATTTCTCAATCTTAGGCTTAGATTCATGGATGAAAGGGGTGAGTTTAAACTTAACTCTTAATTTACTTATGACACCCAAGGGGTCATATGACCATTTGAAACTGTTGCTAAACTTTAACTCTTGTAGGCATATGTCTGCTTCCTTTCCAGCATTCCTTCTCTTGCATATAAAAGGCCCTAGTTGGTTTTTTTATCTTGAACTAAGTTTTATTTTTGGATGAAAGGAAATTTATCTCATCAGAATTCAAGATCTTCCTGATGTACTCTAAAGAAAATATCCTCATTTTGAGGTATTTGGGAAGCTTGTAGGGGAGTAATTGGCTTTCATACTCTGATCGCTGTGTGGTTTTGATATAAATAGCAGTCTCCTGTCTTTCTCTGATCAGATAACTGTAGAACCTTTTTTATTTCATCACTGATTATAGGTTGAATGTTATTGCTAAGCATATTAACCACTGGGTACATAAAATAATCAATAAAGTCTTTAAAACTAAATTCATTGGAATCCTTTCTGATCAAGGATTTCCAAAATATTACAGACTGGGGATTACCTTCTGTGTCTAGTTTTTGTAGGTTGGCTGCAAACCTTTATGACTGAAAATATATGAAAAAATATAATAACACCGAGGAGTATTTGAACACTCCTTCTTCTGGCAGTTTGATTAGTTTATGATGCATGACATCTGCCAGGAATTGGGCAAAGTTGAAAGTTATGGAGGTTGACCTGGGAAAAAGATATAGAGGAAACCAAGGATGGATTCATCTACACGCTCATCAACAAAATATCCTAGAATACAAGACAACATGGTCACAATTTGTTTTGTTCTTTCTGGGAATATGGTAGCAGAGTATGGTGGGTTGTTTTTAGGAAATTGAGCTGATTTAGGGAGGAAAGTCTGAAATATTTGAGACCTTTTCGGGAAATATAGCTTTAGCTAAAGCTCAGTAAGGGTCTCAATGGAGAAAGGCACTCCCTCTAGTTGTGATGGAATCTGCAGTATTTGGTTAATGGATTGAGCAGTGATAGTAAATAGGATTTTATGGTCAGGGGTGACTATGACTCTTTCATTTGGAAAATAGATGAGTTGGCATAGTCTGATGAGTTTAGGGAATTGGTAGGTCTGTGGAAATATGTATTTTGGTAGGTTAGAGTCCCATAGGTGAATATCATCTGCCTGATCAACAAATTTGTCATGGCTCCAACAATGGAGCTCCAAAAGATTGTTATCAGTCATAGTGTCATTTATTTTAAAGTCCTTGTAGTGGTGTATTTGTCACACAGGTGTATGAAATCACACCAGTTTAAAGAGTGTGGTCTACTCTTCAAAATATTTGTTACAGGCAGAAAGTGGTGGATCTCAAAATCACAAAATTTAATCGAAACAATATGCTAAAGTATGCTCTAGTTAAACTAAAACTAAAACAAAAATACAAAAAAGCTATCAAAGAGATTCAAAATGATAATAATACCAACGACAGCTCAAAGGCCTCTTCTTATTAAACATTTGAAATGGAGAAGAAATTTTACCCACTTGCCAAAGGGCACCTAGGCAGTGGCTCTAGGTCTTGATGCAAGGATGTTGCCTTCCAAGCTCTGCCTCTGATGCAGTCTCCCTCTCTCTCTCTGGTGTGGTGGACTATGATTGTTGGGTGGCTAACGATCTAGTCCTCTTCAGCTCCAGCTTCGGGTCATGCACTGTAGGTGTTGCTTGGGAAAATTTGGCCAGCATAATAATGTGATCACCATTTCTTCATCTCTTGGTGGCTTTATATAGGGGAGTTTCAAATCCTCCTTCCCTCCCTTGGTACATGATGGATGGTGACCCAAGGGAGAGGTATGATTCTATTGTGGGCTTCACATATTCCTTTGTGTGCTCACATGATGTCTAGGGAGGCGCTGGTGGCTGTCCTTATGGGGCTTCATATAAGGAGTAATTTTCCTTAGCTTGGTGTGGTCCTGGAAAGTGACTTTTTTCCATTTCCAGGAATGTGTGCTTATCGAGCAAAAAGGCGCACAGAAGGCGCTCTTCTAGAAGGATTTAAGTGCGCAATCCAACATTTATGACTAGTTCAAATATGATTTTCTCAAAACCTTAGAGATTTTAAATACTTCTTGATTCTATAATGTGTTCCTATTGTATAAATCCTGAGGCTTGACATTAATTAATGCCATCTTCTGCTGTATGATTTTTCAGTGTTAATAGTCCTTATCGGCCAAAGGAGTATGGTCGACATCTAACAGTGGTGGTTGTAAAGGGTTTATAGTTTGGATGCTTTGGGAAGCCATCGATTTGTTTCAGTTTATTAATAAAATGGCTTAATGGATGGTGTCGGGTTTGGTCATGGAAGGGGTCCAAGTAGCAGCAGGGGCTTCAATTCTGGTTGGCAATGGTTTTTTCAAAACTTTCCACAAGTTGCAAAGATAGGGAAATGAATGGAAAAGCATGATTTTATAATTTTTAAACTTGGCGGTTTATCTCTTGGCGTGGGTGGTTTATCGCATGCTGAAAGGTGGTTTGGGAATGGGGGGTTGCGATAACACCTGGAGGCGACATGTGGCATGGAAGCGGGTAGAGAAAACAACCCATTTCGCACCTCCCCCTTGGTTTTAAACATTAGATGTCGAGAGGTGTGAAACTCATTGTAAGGCGTTTGATCTGATCGACGGTGATCGAACGACTGGTGGAAGTTGAGAGCTTTCAAAGAGGTGGGGTTGGGAAATTATTTAGGCGGAGGTGTAAAATGAAATGGGGTTATGAAATATTTTAAGCGGGAGGTTACATGAAAGTTGGTCGGGAAATATATTAAGCGGGGGGGGGGGGGGGTTAAGTCAAAGGAAAGTGGGGCCCGATTAATATATTTATGCTTTTAGACTATGAAAAAGTGGGTTTGTATTTTTATGAAAAGGCATAGTTTTATCAAGGGAGTAAGGGGTTTAGCAATGGGAAGGGGATTTTTTAAAGGGAAAATACGTTTATAAAAGGTTTGTGAGGTTTAGGAAGGGAAAAGGTTAAGGGAAAATTAGTTTCCAAGAGGGGAAAAGGGTTAGAAAAAGGGGGGGTGGGTTAGAAAATGTTTTTTGATAAGGGATAAGCATAATTATGCTTATATAATTTTTTGAAAAATATTCTACCTACCCTTTTATTCATCCTAACATTTTTTCTTTTCCTTTATTGGGTTTGAGCTTGCTGACCCTTTTATTTTCTTTTGATAAGAAAACTAACTTATTTCTAACTTTATATCTTCCAATGGCTCAGATTAAACTTATGAGCTCATTTTATTCTCTACCTAACTGCTGATCTGCCAAGATTAAATGGTTTGGTCAGATCTTTATTCACTAACTATCATAACATCAAATTTAAAGGCATGAATTATCAAGATTAGATTGCATGATCATCATGAATTGTGGCATTTTGAACAAGTTTCACACAATTTATTTGCAAAATTAAAGTAAACTTTTAGAATTAGATTGCATTTGAATGTGAAACACTTTCAGAATTTATTTTTGTTTCTTTTTATCAGGTTCATATTTTATATGTTTTTTTATCTTTCTTTATTTTGGTCCTTTGATTACTCTTTTAGGACATACCCTCTTTTCTTTTTTTAATATGGAAAAAAATTGCAGAAATGCAAAGGTATGTACAATATTACAATACTTAGCATAGCCAATTCAAAATTATGATCCCTATTATTATAGGACCTTAACAGGGGTAAATTGGTACATCAATTTCCTGGGGTGACCGTAACTTTGGCATACTATCTCCGTTTGACGCACATGATACATCATTAGAAAGATCTAGCCGAGGACTAAAAGTACTGACCAAAAATGTAGATTTCAAAATAGAATCATATTTTCCGAATAAGAAATTCCCAAAAAACGTTGTTTAGGGCCTCAAAATGGCTTTGGAAATTTAGGACCCGAAAAACTGCTAAAAATAGTAAGTTGTGCCGAAACTGAAAAACTGAAAGAGACAATGATGGGGCTCCAAGTGGAATAGGTGGGTGGCCATCAATATCCACCTAGATCACAAGGGTGGTTAGACCACATAAACCACTAATAAGGATATAACAATCATGGTTGAGAGGCAGGATAACATTATAAGAGGACACACTCACATGCATTGAGGGGATACCAGAAGCACATAAATAAGGAATAGGAGGAAAATAGGATCTTGTGGAAATGAGAAGAGTAGGTCGAGAGGTTCTTGTTGAAGAATGAAGTGAATTCATAGAGGCCCTTGTGGGGAAAACACCCATGAATCATACACTCAGGAAAATAAGGGAACATGAAAAGATAGGGAGGTCATTAGGCTCATGGATGAGCAAGATGAATTGCTGAGAGGGCAGGAAATTATATGAGGACTGAGAGAATTTAGGAGAAGAGAAGCTCTGATGAAACCCATAAGGCCTATGGAATGATAATCATAGAGTAGTGTTTGTGCCTTACAGGGCTGATAAACCCACTAGAGACTATGCTGGTTGATAACATTTGGGAGGTGGAGCCACTTAGGGCTAATGGGATGATAACACCTGATGGTAGTAGCATGGGTTTTGGGCTGAGAACATAGGTGGAAGATTCCACTAATCTGTTGAAAAGTGAATTATTCTTCCTTCAAAGGTAACATAGTTGATAAACCCTCCATTCCATTAACTAGATCTCACTCCATATATGAGTCAAGACTCTTTGTGTCTAAATACCTAGAGATGTTGGGATGTTGTAAGTCTCTCTACATAAAAAAAGTATTCCCTGCCTAATGTGAAAATGGTTGAATAAATGGTGGGTGAAGGCATGGTAGTATTGAGACACCTTGTTTCAACAGACGATGTTGGTTTAATCCTATGAGTGGATGATGTTTGTATGTTAGTGAATTTGTTGATTATGTTTATTTGATTTTGATAGCTAGTGAGTGGAGGTGAGGAAGTCTTGAGAAACCTTGTTTCAACTAATACTATTGGTTTAAAACTCCTCTAAAAGAACTCTACCTTAATCTTTGGAATCTGGCTTGCAGGTGACAACTGCATGGAAGACTTAGTTGTAGCTTGTTTATGATTGGGTGGAGAGTTGAAGTCCTAATCTTAGTTGTTGAGAACATTTTAATAAGATAAGTATTCTCAAGTTCTTGCACTCTGAATGTTATGCATATGTTTAATGTGTTTTGTTTACTGTTGTTACACTAAAATTTGTCCCCATGAATGTCAATTCAGATACCTTGCCATCCGATGGAGTGTCTCAAGTGAATCCCCTATGAAGCTTGAAGTAAAATAATACCAGGGACAAAATGAATTTTTGTTTTCACTTCTTTAAAACCATTTTTGAGCATCTGCACATTTTTCCTAAACAAAGCTCGTGCATGTGCAGTTTCTTCCATTTTAAACTGCACAGATTTGTGTATTTTCTTCCACTATAAACTACACATGTCTGTTCATGAAGGTAAAAATAAAAAGTAACTTTTATAAGCTTTGGCTGAGGAATCGTATCCAAATTACAAACCTCGAACCACTACATACTTGTGCCTCATCCCTTGGTGTATGGAACTAATATCCTTTTCTTAAGGATAATATCCCTTGAGAAGTGGAACTAGAAACCTCCTCATCCTTCCTATAAATTGAGCATAGGACCAAAGGAATGTGAGACTATTGAGACTGGGATTTGTAAACTCATGTTTTTGGTTTTGGGTCAAGAGCTTGTCATTAAAGGAAGGAAAATAGACCATTGGAAGAGGCTTGTGACATCAAGGAAACTCGATTGTAAGCTTGTTTCCCTTTGCTTTTTAATACAAAGTAATTGTTCTTTCCTAATTGCATTGTTGTTGATGTTATTTGTGGGATTCCTTGATTACTCACATGGTTCATGACTGATTATTGATTCGATTATATGTTGTACGCTAGATTAGGGATTTAATTTACCTTTGATTTTATATGCGAGATTATTTTATTTCTTTGAATGTTTTTGTCCATGAAAATCTCTTTTGGAGCATCATGGAGAAGCTATGGAAAGCATTTGGAAAGGCTTTAAAGAATTGAGGAAAAGCTCATTGTGGAAAGTAGTGAAAGGAATTCTACAAGAATTTTGTTAATAGGTAAGTGATCCTTCACATACTATGCCTTTCATGTTTTAGTTATAGACTACAAAAAGAGTTATTGTTTTGTCTGTTTTTTTCTAGTTTTCCTTTAGGATTCTAGGGATATCGCTCGTTTCCGCAAGAATGATTAATCCAGGTAAAAAATTGGTGACTCCACTGGGGAACAAATGTTCTCCTTTGTGTCCTTTTGTGACCTTTGATTCCTTTATATCCTTTTAAGAATTGGAATTTATGGTTCGATACCTTTTTTTTTTTTTTTTCAATCTGTACGGTTTCTGTTTAGACACAGAATGCAGGTCTGCACAATTTTGCTTCAGCTACAGTGCACATGCGCACTGAACTCTATTGTATTTCTGCATAACCCTGTGAATTTTTTGAAAAGTTTAGGTTTCTATTATTTAAATTCCCGATATTTTGGTTTTTATGATCCTTTGGCTTGCTTACAGTCTCATTAAGTCTTTGTTAAGTTGATTGGGTGTTTTGAATTTACCTTTTGAGAAATCCTTAATTTTATTTTCTTTGGTCATTGCTCTAAGGCTTGTCTCAGTTTCTTAAAATTTTTTGCATATTTTTGCTTTCGTTTTTGCAAAAAATATATTGTGTTCAAGTGTTAATCACCTTCAAGTGTTCTTACTTTTGATTGGAATTTTCACCCAATTTTCTTTACTTACACTTGATTGGTTCTTTAGGTTGCATTTGTGAAAGAAAATAGTCTTGTTGTTCTTTAACTGATTTGGAATCTTCTTGTGTTTGAGAATTCTCTTGCATAGATTACATTTGCATAGTTAGAATTGTGATTTTTAGAATATGAACGAAAAGTGTGCATATTACATTTGCATAGTTTTCAAGTGAATTGTGCATAGATTGCAGCTGCATAGTTTACATTCTAGAAAAGTGAACCGTAGATTTATATCAGTTTCTTTGATTGTCTTTTTGAGGGAAATCACTTATCTTTACAATTTTGGGTTTTTGTTGGTTTGTTGAGCTATCGAAAAATAGTCTTTCACTTCTGAAATTGGTTGTGTGAATCTCTTTTCTTTCAGTGAATCTCATCATATATTCATTTGTGCATGTTGTAAATAGTTATTTCATCAATTGAAAAGATAGTGTCTCTCATTGAAAGTTAGTCCTGATTTGAATTTTCATTTTTTTTATGCTTGTTTTAAACATAAAAAAAGTGCTTTGAATTGATTAGCATTAGTATTTTCTTGCCAAAATTAGTGCATTAGAGATTTTTTTTTTATATTTTCTCTTATTTATCAATTCTTACATTGTTGGAAGTGAATGGAACTTCTCTCCTTACTTTAATTAGGATTCATCGAAGTGAAAATATTACATTATCGTATTCGATTGCATTCAGTTTTGGGTCAGGTCATAACACCATTGGTTTCATATCCATTTACCCTTTGAGTAAATAACAACCAAATTAAAACAACGCTAATTAAAATTAATCTAGAAAATTTTATATTTTCTAGGGTACATTCCACTAATTTAGATCAGTTTAGTGCTTTGGAATAGGGAATTAGTTAACTTTCCAAAGCAATGAAACATAAAATAGTAACTTGCGGTAGGGAAAAATTCTAATTGTTGCAATTTTTCTTTGGGAAGCCATTCTTAAAAGAGTCAAGCACGAGGTCATATCGGACCTAGTGGAGAAATTGTACCTACTTCATTGGTAAAGATAGAATATGTGCACGCATTACAAATGGTAAACCTCAGATTAACCGTGTTGAGGAGCCTGGGATCACCTGTCAGTAACCCTCAGATTTACCATGTTGAGGAGCTTTCAAGGGGATTAAGCTTAGTTACTCTGCCCTTGCGTGTATATCGGGCCACATGATGTGCCCCCAAGTTTAATTGTAGCAGTTGGTAACCTTAGTCGCTATAATATTACGATTTTTCCCAAGGTGACAGTGGAGGGAAGGTGCCACAATAACCTGGAACAAACGTTGATTAGACTCACTTGGAATTTTTGGAGGATAATATTCACTCGAGATGGCATAGTGGAGTTACTTGCACCAAATTGTTTCATTAAGCAGGTTGTCAAGGTAACTGGTTCCATCCGCTATTTTTTCATATTGATTTATACGATGTTGGATTTCATCACCAACTAGTGATTTCACTGTGAAAAGAAATTGTTTGTCTGTAGTTTGAATTCCAGATTTGTTAGCGTGTGTTCATTTATTTTTTTTTAATTTTTATAGACCTTAGGTGTGGATTGTGAATTTTAATTGTTAATATTTTTAAATTTTTAATAAAATTCACTGAATTTGAATCTAATGGAAAAAGTTCCATAATTTACCAACCAAGGAACCCCTGTTAACGAGAATCCTAGTCCTTTTCCTTGCTTTGCAAATGTTGGTCCTCCTTATGTGGCTACATTGTCAATACCCAGATTTACCATAGATTTAACTGTATGGTTGTTTTCAACTTCGTTGGCCTCAAATACTTAATTTGTTCCACCTCAACCAGATGCTTCACCCCAACCGAGTTCACCATCTCAACATTACCAACCTCATGTTGACCCTTTACCTTCTTCGCCCAACATGTCTTCCTCCCTTTCTTCTTATTCGCTTGGTAAAAGCCTTGATGCTAGTAACCAGGTGGCTAAGAAGAAGAAGAAAGGGAAAAAGAACAACAAGAAGCAAGATAAGGAATAAGTGAACCAACCAACCATGGTTGTAAGTATTGGTAATGTTGGAAACCTCCAACATGCATCCCAAGCCCAAATACCCTTGCAAGCTTTGTAAGGGTGACCACTTCCTTATCAATTGTCCTGGTATTCCTAAGGTATTGGAAGTATGGTCATAAAATTATTATCAACTTACTGTTGATCCATCAATCAGTGATTGTCAGGTTCTAGTGAAAAAGGGTAAAAATAAGTTTCCTTGTAGGTTATGCAAAGGTAGTCATCATAGTAACCTTTTGCCTCACATAGATGCAGTCTCAAAATTGTTTGAAAACCTTAATGTTCCACAACAACAATTTCGAACTGGTTACCATAAAATTTCTCCCAACCTACCGTCAGTTGACAAAGTGATTGATCTAATTCCAAGTACAATCAATCCCACTCTTCCATTAGAAAGTGAAATGAATATCACTCAGGTTGACAAACCATTAGTTGATCAAGCGATCGAATTTGTTTCACATTTAGTCGATCCCACTCTCCCTATAGAGAGTGAAATAAATATCACTCAGGCTCTTCTTGTTACTTCAGGTTCTTCTAAAATAGGGGGGATTTCACTTGTTTCTACAAAACCTCCTCCAAGTACTGATGCCTTTTCCATTGATTGGAGTAGACTGAAAAAACCTCATCTTCCTTCTTCCATCCCTTTCCAAATCATTGTGAAATATTGTGGAAAGAATGTGTGTCGCACGAATGTAGATGAAGGTGCTTCTGTTAGTATTTTATCCTCAACTACTTGGAAAGCTTTGGGTTCCCCTTAGCTTGTTCCTGTTACACAAAATATGTCAGCTTTTAACATAACCATTAGTGAAACTTTAGGGATCCTTCCTTGGTTTCCTATTACCTTGGAAGGTAAAAATGTCCGTATTGATCTTATGGTCGTTCAAGGCCACTTGGATTTCAATTTACTCCTCATGCGAGACTAGGTCAATGCAATGAAAGATATTGTATCAACACTCTTTCGCGTGTTGTATTTCCCTCACTATGGAAACATTGTGACTATTGACAAACTTCCATTCATTGATCTTGAGTCGACTACCATCAATCTGACATCCTTGAATGTTACTTATGCAGAAGTGGTATCCACCCCACCATGGGTTAATTATGTGGTAGCGTATCCCATGTATTTAGTTACCGATGCAAGTGAACCTCTCACTATTTTCTTGACCTCTTTTGACTTTGATCCAATAATTGACATGGTAAACGTTATGGGGGTATTTGAATGTGATGTTATTATCCCTATTGAGTCCCTTGACATGTGTTCCTTCCAGAGAAATGTTATTCCATTTGATGAAGACCTCTTGGAAGCCATGATCAAGGTGTGTCCCTTGGGATGTGTTCCTTCCACTTGGAAGACATGATCAAGTTCCGTATGAGGATAATTCCTTTTACTATTTCAACCTCGTTAAAAAATAAAACATGAGGATGGTTCTTATACTGTGTCAACCTCGTTAAAAACTGAAACAAGTTCCCATGAGGATAGTTCTTCTACTATGTCAACCTCGTTAAAAAATGAAACAAGTTCCCAGGGGGATGGTTCTTTTGCTGTGTCAATCTCGTTAAAAAAATGAAACATGTCATATGAGGATAGTTCTTTTATTGTGTCAAACTTGTTAAAAAATGAAACAAGTCCTTATGAGCATAGTTCTTTTCATGTGTCAAGCTCGTTAAAATATGAAACAAATCCTCCCCTAATTGAGTTGATTCCTTCATCTGATCTCATAAATGAACCTTCATTCCATCCAACTATTAGTAACTAGTGGTCTACTTAGGTGAAAGAAATGAAGCTTGAGGGGCATGTGCTCTTGCAGGTTATGCTAGGGAAGCATTGAAACTTATCTCAAGCACATTTTTTCTCTGTTTCAAGCTTGTTTAAAAAGTGAAACCACTCTCAAGCACAATTTTCCTCTGTTTGAAGCTTATGTAAAAATGAAACCAATCTCAAGTATAGTTTTCCTCTGTTTCAAGCTTGTATAAAAATGAAACCTATTTCGAGTCCATTTTAGTAATTATTTTCAAGGCTCGTTAAAATAATGAAAATCCCGAGATTATTTTGTTATCTTTCATGCTCATAAAAAACATGAAAATTTCAAGTTCTTTCCGTCTTTTAATCCTCATAAAGTAAATTGAAAATCGGCCATATGAGTACACTTTTATCACATTTTCGAACTCGTTAAAACTTAAGAAAAATTAATACCATGGAGTTCTCTTTAAATCCATTTTCAAACTCTCTAAACATGAAAATACTGCCAAACACTTGACTATTCAAACTCGAAAAATTAAATGAACAATCGTCTATTCAATATAAGTTTACCCCTTTTCCAGACTGAACTATAATATTTACAAAAAAGGCATATGTAGACTAATAATGGTCAATAAAGTTCTCTCCTGCATTATTTTATCCTTTTGCGGGCTTGAGGGACTAAATTTATGAAAAATAAAACTATGGAGTTTACTTATGTTTTTCTCCTGACTCCCTAAAACTGAAAAACACCGAGTTTTACTTTCTCCGAGCTCGTTAAAAATTTACGTTGAAATAAAAATGTGAGTTTTCTTTTTGTCTCTTTTCAAACTCCTTAAACATGAAAATGACATCGAGATAACCCTACACTAGAATCATAAAACTTAAACAATGCAGGACTTTTCGATTACAACGGGACCAAACCACTCCTTCCTAGGGTTCGTTAAAAATAATTCGGAGGACTCATCTGGAGGATGAGCTTATATGAAAAGAATATGTTATCCTCCTCAAGATTTTGTAAAAATAAATAGGTACTTGCCAGTAATGGTGGGAGAAAATTGGGAAAGAACATCCATTTTTATTTTTCATTAAAGGTAGTATGTCACTCTTGAACATGACACTTCATCACATCTGTGTCCAGGTTGGGAAATCCACTTTTCTCACAATTAATCGAACCTCATTGAAAGGCTTCAATTGGTTTTTGGTATTGTCGTTGAGTTAAATGCTGCCAAGTCATATGTCGTGTCTCCAATATATTCAAGAGAAGTCCAACCTCAGTAAAAATTACCTTGAAAATCATAATCTTCAATCACGTTGGTCATCCCTGAGTTAGTCCTAAATCACTTCATATATTGTTCTTCAAAACTTGACATGAAGTTTCGTGTCGTAGGCCCTCCTGCAATGGATCAATTCCTATCAACTTCAACTCACTATCTAGGAAGTTGATCTAGAAACCATTTTTAGTACCTTGAGGCCTGCATGCCTTAATGACATGTTTCTCGCTTTTGATGATAGGTTCTCATCATTGGCCATCGATCGAATGATTCTATGGGTGTTCGAATTCAAAACATATAATCACACTTCATAGATTGAATTGGAGTACCTTGAGATCCATCGTCATTATTGGTGGTTTCTCTCACACTTATTAACAATTCACATCATTGACTGGTAATTAAGAGGTTTCCACCATGTTTGAATTCAAAAAATTTACTCACATGGTTAGATTCATACATTGATAGAGATGGAGATCAAGACCTTGTATCTGTTTCATCCATCTAGGATGCGTGGAGTTATTAACTATTCATGATTGTAAATATATATCCATTGATGGCTGCATCCATATTATGTCTATTGTTGACATGGATCTTTGTGTATTTCCATACTAGTTCATCGAGTTATGTTTACTCTAAATATGGAAATGCCTACCTCAGTGATGTTTATATGATATGGTAATCCTTGATTGTTTGTTTCAGTTCCTCAATCAATTTTTTTCCGATCCGAACCTTTGACATGATAAAGTGCTTCAATCATCAAAAATATTTCTGGCTTTACACTTTAGGGGGAAATATGTTACACTGAATTTTTTCACCGTGACTATCAATTCAGATATCTTGCCATCCAATGGGGTATCTCAAGTGAATCCCCTATGAATCTTGAAGTAAAATAATACTAAGGATAAAAGGAATTTTGGTTTTCACTGCTTTAAAACCATTTTTGAGCATCTGCACAATTTTCCTGAACAAAACCTGTGCATGTGCAGTTTCTTCCACTGTAAACTACGCAGATCTATGCAATTTATTCCACTATAAACTACGCAGGTATGTTCATGCAGGTAAAAATAAAAAAGTAACTTTTATAATATTTGGTTGAGGAATCTTATCCAAATTATAAACCTCGAACCACTACATACTTGCACCTCATCCCTTGGTATATGTAACTATTCTCCTTTTCTTAAGGATCATATCCCTTGAGAAGTGGAACTAGAAACCTCATAATCCTTCCTATAAATTGAGCATATGACTAAAGGAATGGAAGATTATTGAGACTGAGATTTGTAAACTCATGTTGCTGGTTTTGGGTTTGAGGAGCTTGTCATCAAGGGAAGGAAAGGAGACCATTGGAAGAGGCTTGTGACATCAAGGCAACCATGTTGTAAGATTGTTTCCCTTTAATTTTTAATACAAATTAATTGTTCTTTCCTAATTGCATCTATTGTTGATGTTATTTGTGGGATTCCTTGATCACTCACATTGTTTATGACTCATTATTGATTCAATTATATTTTTTATGCTAGATAAGGGATTTCATTTACCTTTTATTTTATATGCGAGATGATTTTATTTATTGATCTCTTTTGGAGAATCTTGGAGAAGCAGTGGAAAGAATGTGGAAAGAATCTAAATAATTGAGGAAAAGCTAGATGTGGAAAGCGCTGAAAGGACTTCTACAAGAATTTCATTAATAGGAAATTGATCCTTCAAATACTACATGTTTCATGTTTTAGTTATAGGATAAGGAAAGAACTATTGTTTTTTCTGTTTGTTTCTAGTTTTCCTTTAGGATTCTAGGGAGATCATTCTTGTCTGTAAGAGGGATTAATCTGAGTAACAACTGCTTGTGATGATATTGGTTCATTATGCTGGTTTAATACATTGATATGTCAAGGAAATGAATTCCTGTATAATGCTAAGACCTGTAACATGGACAAGGAATGATTCATCCCTGACTGATTAATATATTTATGCTTGCTTATGTTTTTATGTATTGATTATTATATGTTGGCATAAATTTGTTAATTTATTCAAGTTAATTACCAAGGAGGTAAATTTGGTATGGAAATATATTTCTGATTCCTAGAATATATTCTTAGGAATGGTTTATTCTTGCATCCATCACGTGCCTATAAATTGGTATAAATGGCATGTGTGTTGAGAGATGGATAGATATTTGTAATATTTTTCGTTTTGTTGTGATGTTGAAAGAATGGTTCAATTCTTGTGTCTACTCATAGCTTTAATTTAATCTAATTATCTAAGCATGAAGGATGTGTAAATACTTGATGTTAAAAATACTCTCTTTGTGTTTTAATGATATGCGTAACTGGGCTACATATCTGGCTAGTGTTTATTTATAAGTTTAGAAAGGATCGTGTTATTATATGAGTAATATATATCTATATCTATGTTGAATGGGATGGGATGAGCCCTGTGAAAATATCAGGAGAGACATCGTAACTTGTTCATATTTGTGTGTGAATAATTATATACTCACTAGCTAGGCCAAATCCCTTATAAGCTTAGGAGGAATGACGTTAATGCCAAAAATATGGATATATTTGAATTTCAAAAGGGATATATCGAAGATCTATAAAATAATACACATAAAATATTATGGAAATGAGTGGGGATGAGTTCAAGGCATTAAAGGCTTGACCCTTGTCCATGTGCATGGCCACCATGACTGATTTTTGAGGGTAGGGAAAATCCCAAGAATTCACACAATACATATGATGTGGGGCTGGAAGATTAGGGCTCAGAGGATCCAGGAGGCTCGAGTCTATTATATCATGTGTTTAGGTGTTGTGACCAAGCATGATAACCAAACAAATATGGATCATTGAATTAAGTTGAGATTTTTCACCATACATATGTCACACAACTTCCCCCCCCGAAGGGTTCGAGCGAAGGAACTGTGAAGAACTACCAGGATTTTATCTCCAGGGGGATGTGGCAAGGTGGGCCAATGAGCGCTTCATATTGGTGAAAGGAAGCTTCGTAGGATACTCATGTCATTCTGAAATTTTAAAGGGGCTAAGTCATCCAAACCATGTGAATTTCATCACAAAAGGGATGTCTATAATAGAGCACCTAGTAGAAATAACATATCGATGAAAATGACTACAATGCCTTTATCTTACATACACATTGCTTTATTATATGAGACACATAATGAAACTATTCCAACAAATACAAATAAAACTATACAATAAAAAACATAATTGATGCAAGTTTTTAGGCAGAATATAAACTCTATATTTTCATTAAAAAATAAGTCAAATAGTCTTCACAACAATTATATAAATAAAATAAAATTTATCCTAAATTAACAACTATTTATAACTCTATATTAACCACTCATAACACCAATCCAATTACATTTAGAGGGAGGTACATACATAATACATATTGAGGGAATACAAAGTGATAGGGAATTTCACTTAATGTATGTTCATATCTAATTGGTTACATTTAAAGGGGGGCACATACATAATACATATCGAGGGAATACAAAGTTATAGGGAATTTCACTTAATGTATGTTCATATCTAACTGATTACATTTAAAGGGAGGTACATACATAATACATATCGAGGGAATACAAAGTGATAGGTAATTTCACTTAATGTATGTTCATATCTAATTGATTTGTACATGTGTTTAGAAGATTAAGAGACAAAGAAAAAAGTTAAAACAATACATTTCCCTTATAACAATGTAATAAGTTTTCCATTCATGACACTTTAGTTTCCACATAATCAAAATCAAGTATGAATTTAAACCTCAGGTATTAATTGTATTGGGTTTATGAACATTAATCATAATTTTATGGTTTATGACCACTAATCCTATTTTTAAAACTCATGTTTATTATAGGTGTGAGCTTGCATTTCTTAACTCTTGACATGCTCACTCTTCTTATCATAATCCCATATTTTTATGAATATTAAAATTAACTTGAAGCATGAATAACAAAGCCTCTACTCACACACTCAATCAACTCCTTACTATTTTTACCTTCATTCTTAAGAGTGGTTTATGCTAAGGTGTTCCACTTGTCATTGTTGGGAAAAAGTCCATTTTATCTAAATCTTAGAAATTTTTAAGGACTTTTGTTTAGTAGCATATTTCTTACACCCTAGAATTATAACAATTTCATTTATATGCTAGCTTCTTCAAGCAACTTCTTAAGGTAGCGCAACAGACTCTTTTTCATTGTCATCTAGCATTGATTATTTATAGAGCTATAGACAACCTCCACTGAAGACTAGATGACTGACTGTATGCATTGGTAGGTTAATGCATTATCTCTAATTTGCTTTATAAAAGTGTAGGGGCCATATTTAAATTTCTTTATCTTACTACCTTTCTCTATTATGCTCATCGAATTAATCTCCAAAGAGTCATCTTTTTAACATTAACACCAATAAGGCTAGTGTAAGGAATTGATTCAATTATAACTAGGGACAATGATATGTGTACTCCTAAATTTGACATCCCTACTATATTATTTAGTGAAATAACCATAACATATATACAAACGGTTGTGCTCAAGAGATAAAAGAGTGTTATATTATCATCTTTGGAAATTAATCTCATGTAATAGGGGTTGAATTAACATGTGTATATATATCTCAACATATTTACAATAATTATTTCATTTATGATATTAACAATTTTTTTTCATGAGAAATAATTTTATATTCCATATGAGGAATACACATGTTAAGATCCTGGAGGGACTACTCGGCTCAACAAGAAGGCTTGAAGCCATTACAATATGTTAAGACCTTAGAGGGACTAATCGACTCAACAAGAAGGTTTGAAGCCCTTAAAACAAAGCTCATCATGCCATTTAGAGGAATTGAACCTTGGTGGAAAGGATAATAATCATTCCTTCCAACTACCTAAAATAGTCTCAATTAATATTTACAATAATAACATCATTTATTCAAATAAAAATGTAAAAATATTTTATAATTTATTATAGTGAAACAAAAAATTTGTAAACTTACACTATATATATATATATATATTATTTATTTATTTCTATTTATATTTTAATTCCATGTGTATTTAAACACCTTTAATTCACCATAATCTTGAATATACTTTAATTTGTTACCTTTATATTAACCAACCAACATAAAGGTGATCTATATTTAAATTATATCTATGATTTCTTAATTATTTAATTTTATACATTATGCCCCTTAATAATATCATCTATATCTCACTCTAAATCAACCAAAATTGTAAATGTACTTTAATGTATTACCGTCACATTAACCAAGTTTTAAATTATAACCAAAATTTCCCAGAAATCTATTTTTATACATTATGCATATTTAATAACATCATATATCTCCATCCCATTAAAATTAACCATCACTTTAAATACACATTAATTTATTACTATTATACTAGCAATTGCACTGAGAGGTGCAAAGGAATATCGATAAGAGGTGTGGGGAATGTGGAAGAAAAATTTCACCTTGTGTGACATGTCAAGTTGCAACATCAATGTCAGCTTATGGGGGGTGCAATGCCATGCTGAAGGGAACGAAAATAATGACCTTCCCCTGTCCATTTTCAACTTGAATAGAATTATTGGTTGTCATATTTTGTTTTGTTTTAGCAGTCTCATTCTCTTCGAAGGTTGTTTGTATCCTGTCCCTTTTTCTTGGAGAGGCTTCAACTGGAGAAGTCAAAACAATAAAACCAATGTCCCAAGAGGGAGAAATTTTTGGGAAATTTGTATGAGATATAGAATCATCTGCAATATGCATGTCATAAATTAGTATCATAATAAGAAACTAACAACATTATCATCAAAGTAGCATGGAAAACAAAAAAATCACATAACAAAATATGTAGCAAACCACAAGCTTGTGCTTCAAGTGCCCATAATGCTACTTGGGAAAACTTCGTTTTCACTTCCTTTTTAGTTCTTGCAACATCCCCTGTATATTGAATTCCAAAGACTTCAATAAAACATATGTAAGTTGGTGAATGTAATTTTTTGGAACTATTGCAATGATAGATAAGAAGTGGTAAATCACTCTTTTATGTATACTTATGAAGCAGATTCTTACATCACCCTCTCATGTTGGCACGCCAAAAAATAAGATGACTTAGCATTGACATTACAACAATGAAAGTAGGAGTTATGGCAAAGTTCCAATCACTCTTTTTTACATAATAAGCTTGAATAAATTTAAAAAAACTTACAAAAAAAAGATAACTGCATTTCACTATTGAGTAGAGATTTTGTATTTCCACCTAACCATGGCATTTGAAACAAATGGCTGCCTACAATCATTTATAGTGTAATGTAAGCATAAGCGTTGCACCAAAGGAAAGGAAAGAACAAGCTTACCTTGTTGTTTAGAAGGCCACAAAGAAAAATGTACTTTGTGCTTGTAAAACAATGATATAATAGCTACCTTATTAAATGACAAAGAATATCTACTTTATGAAATGACATATACATAATGAATGGATACTTTAATAAATGAAATATATATATATATATATATATATATATATATATATATATATATATATATATATATATATATATATATATATATATATATATATATATATATTTATGCAAAAGCTTCAAGAAACATGCCCATTGGGACAAAAACTCATAACAAGGGCTTTCCAACTTATATTCCATGTCTGAGGGGTATTTACTCAAACATTTTTTCCAATCCCATCCATTTCCAACATTACATTAGGGTGGAGCGAAGTACAATTAGAATGGAATGAACTCTAGTAAATGGCTCAACACTCTGTAAATTTGACCAATGATCCAAGGCCCCATGAGGTGCATTAGTTTTCCATACATAGCACCAAATAGAAGATAAAATAACTCCAACAAAGTTCAAAATTTTCAGACCTGCTAAAGGAATTAGAAATGAGAGGAAGTGCATCTCCACTTATAGGGAGATGTTCAACTTATTTTTACAATAAAATATTAATTTCTTTAGCAAAATACCTTACTCTAACATATGGAAAGGAAAAATACCTTTTCACCAATTTAACTAATCTAAATTACATAAAATAAGAGCCACTCAAGCCACATATACAATTTTTTTACATGAAAATCCCCATAAAGAGCGACACCTTCAAGAGATAAGGAATTGAACACATAACATCCTACATCCAAAAACCCTCCTAAATGTAGACACTCCACAAATTACACATACCTAACTTCAAAGTGCCATCCAAGGTATGTGAGTGGACTTCTATAATGGTCACCAACCTCCCAAAATTTCCCAACGGTGGATAATATACAAGAAATTCTTTTGGCCTTGCTCCAAGTGTTACATGTGGGCCTTCAAGGTACAATATCTAATATCACAATTCAAGTGGTGTCGCTCAAATACATTTCATCGTCATGGCTTACAAAGTTAGTTCAAGCATATTAAACTATGTTTCAAACTAGCCCCTTAAGCATCCAAAGGATTGTTGGCCATATGTATATACAAATCTTGATATCTTTCATACTATCAATCTGATCTTCTATTGTGTTGTTTGCCATACCACTGCAAGCCTCCGTTTATTTCGATGAGAGAAATCTCTCCAAAGATGAACACTCCCATCTCTTGATAAACCATGTCTTACAAGAGTTGATCAAACCTTTTTATGAATACAGGTCTTGTATTGGTGTGAAGGATTATATACTTGTTCATACCTTAAGGGTTGTCTTCTTTTCCAAAAATATTCAGCTTAGCAGGTTTCATAATGAATCAAATTAGAAAATATGTTGGGCTAGAGAAAATTACTTGGCTGGGATTCATAATATCATTCTCAAATAATGGTCATTATATGCCACCTCGACTCTAAAATTTTTGGCCTTAATAGTGTCACTACAGGTCTGAAAAGGTGATGGTTATACTTGGCCCTATCACTGATTCACCCGTGCCCCTACACTGAAAAAGGATGTGCCTTTGACAAAGATTCTACTTCAGATCAAGCTGTACATGGAAGAAATTTTCATCAACTGGCACCATATCCTTCTCCTTGGATGCTTCTTCGGTGAAAATATAATTCCAATATGATCAGAAATTGTAATATATGTTCAAACCAAGTAAAGGAATTTATGAAGATAGAATACCTAAAGTATAGAACTCCTCCTATGTCAAAATTCACCATTTAAATATGTGGGAACTCATTCAAAATATTTTACATAATAGATTCAATTTGGAAGAACCAAACCCTTAAGCTCAATGTAAATTTCTTTCAATGTGTCTCTCCTACTTGGCATCTACAAAGTGACCAATCATTCAATTTTCTTGATAAGAGGACAAATTGCAGGGAAAATGCTTGAAACAAGCTATGATGAGAAAAGAATACAGTGATGAGCCATTTCCATGAGGAGAAAATGGGTTTTTCCTGCATAGGGAACACAACCTACAAGATGCACCCTTCCCAACAAGTTGAAAACTCCTTGAATTTGCACCGCTGAGAGGCGAGATAATAAATTGTAATAAATTATGCTTTCAAAAGCTTTCAAAAAATCAACTTAATTTGATATCCAAGTCGTGATTTAAATGTTCAATACACACTACATATTTTCCTGTGTATTGGTATGTTCTGCCTTGAGACACATGGGTTTTCATTAATTTATCTACAAGTGTTGAGATCATAACAACACAGCAGATGGAAACACAGCAGAACTGAAATAAAATGGAGAAACAACATAGAAAGATTTTTATTACACAGGCCTTGCTTGCCTTGATATTCTCAGCAGAGGCAGGAATAAAATTTATAGCAGCAGAGAAGGGATAGTTCTGCATGTGAAAAAACATATGGATACATTGTCAAGCTGGGCGGCGTGTTAGGTTCATCACCGTTAGGAAGACGTTGGTCGGCTGGGTTAGGTGCTGACATACAGCTGCACATTTAACATTCTCCCACTTGAATCTGAATGAAGAATCTTGAATCAAGTCACACCGATACCTATCATGCCTCTACATAAATCATGCTTACTTCTTGGTAGAATCTTAGTGAGCATATCAATAGGGTTCTTATCTGTATGGATCTTTTCCAAATATAACTGCCCTTCCTCCAACACATGTCAGATCCAATGGTACCTTAAGTCAATGTGCTTGGTTTTTTAGTGAAATGCTAGATTCTTCACCAAGTGAATGTCACTCTAACTATCACAATACAACACATACTTGTTCTGCTTGATTCATAACTATAAGGATTCTGGACACCACATATCTCCACAATGGAATGATATTGTCCACTTTGGGCCTAAGCCCTCATGGCTTTGCTTATGGGCTTTACCCCAAAAGGCCTCATACCAATGGAGATATTTGTCCATCCTTATATACCCATGATCCTCCCCACTTCTAGTCAATGTGGGACTTTGGTCGTATACCCAAAAATCCTCCCCTCGAACAAAGGACCATGGAGCCTCCCCTCAAACGATTATCCATCCGTCCACTCTCTACCAACCAGGATTCTCCGCTCCAATGCATTAGAAGCACACGCCTTACATGGAGCACCACCTGCCTCGAGAGCTTGCTCTATCCCAGGTCAACTCCTCTTCACCGTGTTGGGACCAGGACACGTCCATGAAGAATCCGGAGCATACCGCCTGTCTAATCGAGCTCATCCATGGATCCCATCGTGATATTACCGGGGCCCACCACCTTCGTTCGGCATTCGAGGATTCATCCACTTCACTAACTTTGGGGCATGGCTCCGATACCACTTGTAAGGATTCTGGACACCACATATCTCCACAATGGTATGATATTGTCCACTTTGGGCCTAAGCCCTCATGGCTTTGCTTATGGGCTTTACCCCAAAAGGCCTCATACCAATGGAGATATTTGTCCATCCTTATATACCCATGATCCTCCCCACTTCTAGTCAATGTGGGACTTTGGTTGTATACCCAACAATAACTCTCCTAGGAATCGTTGCATCCACAACATTTCTTTGCAAGCCTCTATTGCAGCTATGTACTCTGCTTCTGTTGTAGAGAGAGCTATTATCCTTTGTAGCCTTGACACCCAAGATACAACTGCACCTGCAAATGTATACAAATATCCTATAGTGGAATTTCTGGTGTCAATATCTCCAGCCATATCTGCATCTGTAAAACCTTCAAGCACAATATCATTATTACCAAAACATAAGCAATAATGACTAGTACCCTTAAGATATCTGAAAATCCATTTTACTGCTTGTCAATGTTGTTTTCCTGGATTGGCAAGGAATCTGCTCACAACTCCCACTGAATATGCAATGTCTGGTCGTGTGCATACCATGGCATACATTAAGCTGCCAACTGCTGAAGCATAAGGAATCTTGCTCATTTCTTCCTTCTCTTTGTCATCACTAGGACATAACTCAGCACTCAACTTGAAGTGGGCTGCAAGGGGTGTACCAACTGGTTTGGCATCCTTCATATTAAACCTGTCAAGCACCTTCTTGATATACTTTTCTTGTGACAGCCACAACCTTTTGTTTTCCCTGTCACACATGATCCTCATGCCTAATATTTGTTGTGCTAGACCCAAATCCTTCATTGCAAACTTGCTGCCCAAATCCTTCTTCAACCTATTGATCATATTCTTATCCTGCCCAACAATCAACATGTCATCCACATATAATAATAATATGAGGTACTTTCCTTGATCATACCTCTTGATATAGACACCATGGTCAGCTTCCAACCTGTGAAAACCATGTTCTAACATGAATGAATCAAATTTCTTGTACCATTACCGAGGTGCCTATTTCAACCCATAGAGACTCTTCTTTAACCTGCAAACAAGGTCTTCTTTGCCTTTTTCTATGAAGCCTTCTGGCTGCTTCATATAAATTTCTTCCTCTAATTCTCCATGAAGGAAAGCAGTTTTTACATCTAACTGTTCACATTCTAAGTCTAAAATAGCAACAAGACCAAGAATGACTCTAATGGATGACATTTTGACAACAGGTGAGAAAATTTCAATGAAGTCAATACCTTCCTTTTGGGCGAATCCTTTCACCACCAACCTTGCTTTATACCTCTCCTTCTTTTCGTCACCTTCATGCTTAATTCTATATACCCATTTGTTTTGCAAAGCCTTTCTACCTTTTGGGAGATTTACCAACTCCCAAGTTTTATTTTCCATCAAAGAGTTCATTTCTTCTTCCATTGCTTTCTTCCATTCTTTACTGTGCTCAACTTTACAAGCCTCTTGAAAACAACTAGGCTCACCTTCATCAGTCAATAGGATATAGTTTGAAGGAGGATACCTTTGTGAAGGATTATGAGGCCTAGAAGATCTAAAAACCAACTGTGGAGGTGCATTATCAGGTTGAATCTCCTGTAAAGGTTCCTGCAAGATTCCTTCTTCTTGGTGTTCATCACTTTCCTCTTGTTGTCCTTCATGCTCTTGAATTTGCTGCCCATTTTCCTGGCATTGGTGGGATGTATTCATGCTGCTCTTCAAACTTGTCAATAACTTTCTTGACTTCCACCTCACCTACATTCCTCTTAAACATTTCTGACTCATTAAATATAACATCCCTGCTTCTAATATTTTTATGTTTGACTGGAACCCATAGACGATAACCAAATTCCTCATCCACATATCTGAGAAAAATGCATTTCATAGATTTATCATCTAGCTTAGTTCTATTTTATTTTGGAATATGTACAAATGCTTCACATCCAAAGATTTTCAAATGAGAATAATTCAACTTCTTACCAGTCCAAACTTCTTCAGGGATGCCTCCATCCAAGGCTGTAGATGGAGATCTATTTATGAGGTAGCAAGCTATCCTCACAGCCTCTGCCCAAAAATGCTTGTCCAAACCGGAATTGGATAACATGCTCCTTAATTTTTCCATAATGGTGCGATTCATTTGTTCTGCAACACCATTTTGTTGAGGTGTACCAGGCACAGTCTTCTCATGATTTATGCCAAACCTGTTATAATATTCTTTGATGCATTTGAGCAATATTCTCCACCATTATCTGTTCTTAGGCACTTGAGCAATTTGTTAGTCTCTCTTTCAACAACAACATGGAATTTATGAAATATTTCAAACACTTCACTTTTAATTTTCATAGGATAGGCCCAAACCTTTCTGGATGCATCATCTATAAATGTTACAAAATATGATGCTCCTCCTAATTACTTGATGTTAACTGGTCCAAACACATCTGAGTGTATCAATTCTAACACATTTTTCTTTCTGTCATGACCACCTCTAAGAAATGAGACCCTTCTTTGTCTACCATATATACAATGCTCACAAAGATCAAGATTGTAGGACATCAAACCTAGTAGTAAATTTTTACCAACAAGGATTTTTAAGCCCTTCTCGCTCATGTGACCCAAATGCTTATGCCACAGATCTGTTGAATTTCCTTCTCTTGTGACAGCAACCAAATATGATACAATTGCCTTCAATGAATATAATGTTCCTGTCTTGGGTCATTTGGCCACGACCAATGCTCCTTTGCTAATTTTCCAGCCTCCTTTTCCAAAGCTTGTGGAATAGCCTTCATCATCCAGCCGTCCCATAGAGATCAAACTCATGCGCATTTCTGGTACATGTCTGACTTGTTTCAACAATATATCTTGTCCATTCTTCATCTTGATCTGGACATCTCCCACTCCAACAATACTGCAAAAATGATTATTCCCCAAATGTACTCTACCATAATCACCAGAATTATATGCAACAAAACTATCTTTGCATGGGGTTACATGGTGAGATGCCCCAGAGTCAAGGATCCAATCAAAGCTACCGCTAGATGTATATAAACATGCATCCTCTACTGAAATAGTAAATGACACATCACCATCTGTGACTACAGCAGTAGTCTCACCTTCACTTGAGCTGGATGACTTGTAATTTGTATTGGTCGGTCTTTGATCCTTTTGTACTTTCTTCAAGGCTTGAAATTATTTCTTCATGTGCCCAGGTTTGCCACAATGAAAGCAGATGATCCTGCCCCTCTTGACTTTGATCGGCCTCTCGATCTTGATCGCCCTTGTCGGCCTTGATCAATCCTCCTACCATGATTAGCTAGATCTAGAGCTTCTCCTCCCTGGTTTTCCACAATTGATTTTCATCGCAGCTCCTCATTCATTAAACTGCTACTGACATCATCAAACTTCAGGGTCCCTGCAGGTGCTGAAGTACTCATAGCCACAATTAAATTTTCCCAGCTATCTGGCATAGAACACATTAACAAAATAGCTCTAATTTCATCATCTAGAGTTATTTTAACAGAGGCAAGCTGACTAGTTATAATATTGAATTCATTCAAGTGCTCAGCAACTGAAGCACCCTCCTTCATCTTGAGATTGTAAAGCTTCTTCATCAAGAACACTTTGTTTGATGCCGTGTTCTTCTCATATAGATCATGGAGCTTCTTCCATAATCCTGTTGCCATATTTTCTCCAGACACATTGAAATACACATTCTTTGCTAGATATTGGCGGATTGTTGCAATCGCCTTTCTATCTAGCTTATCCAATTCCTCATCTGTCATCGATGAGGGTTTCTTTGTTACACCCTCAATCGGCAAATACTGATCTTTCAAAATCAGTATATCCTCCATCTGTGATTTCCATAGGGAAAAATTAGCCCCACTCAACTTCTCCATGTCAGTAACTGCTGTCTCCATTCTTAATAATTTCACACCCCTTATAAACTAAAACTTCAATTATTACAACATTGCTAACATTTAAAAAAATACAAGATCAATCTCCTTAAAAACTGAACTTCTCATTTTTCTTTTTCAAAATTTCCAAACTCTAACAATTATTATAAAACATATATGTTATGTTTCATAATAATATATGTTTATAAGAATTATGAAACATAAAAAATTATAAAACATATAATCTTTCTTTCACCCAATAACTATTATGGCAATATACTTTTCCAATAAATAAAAAAAAATGGGCTTGCGGCTTGCAATGGCCCTCATACCATCACCATATCGATTATGGCAGTGTTCATTATGGAAGCCACTCATCACAAAAACTTTCAGCGCACGGGCTCACTACTCCACGCATGCGAAAGCCAAACTCCAGCTCCAACTTCCAAGCTTCACGCAACTCCAATGCATAGCTTCAATGCTCAAACTCTCAGCTTACACTCAAATCAACATCAAAATGCTGCACGAGAGCTTACAACTCAAACAAACACTTAGCATCATAACTTAGCACGTAGATGGATCTTTTCCTTTCACCTACAGCTCACGCTGATCAACCAATGGCTATGTGACTTTCACACACAGGCTTACCAACCATCTCTCAACTTCGCACAGTCAATATTTAAACAACACTCTCCCATGCGGCACAAGGAGAACATATCTTCAACATTCGCCACTTCACATGCACAGTCTACCGATCTAATCCTCTCACATTCTTGCTCTCGAGCCCTCCTCTGGCTCGAAAATAACAACTACAGCAACACAACAAACCCTCACAAATTCATAACAGAAATAGAAGGATCTGATACCAGTTGTTGAGATCAGAACAACACATCAGATGGAAACACAGCAAAATAGAAATAAAATGGAAAAACAACACAGACAAATTTTTATTACACAGGACTTGCTTGCCTTGATATTCTCAGGCAGAGGCAGGAATAAAATCTATAGTAGCAGAGAAGGGCTAATTCTGCATGTGAAAAAACATATGGATACATTGTCAAGCTGGGCGGCGCATTAGGTTCTACACCGTTAGGACGACGTTGGTCGGCTGGGTTAGGTGCCGACATACGGCTTCACATTTAACAACAAGAATGGAAAACTTTCATAACTATGCGAGCTTGTAATAACCATTTCAAACCCTAGATTATGTTGGAGCTAAAACTATAAGAAATGGAATGGCAGCTGCCTTAAAATTGGAGAATAATCAAAATGAAAAGACAATCTCTGAAAGCGCAAAAAATTCATTCCTAAACTATAACTAGAATATAAAATCCTTTAATCATGTTTTCTAGATAAAGTGAATTTTTAACCTCGATTTCCTTGATATCCCTGATAATCGAATCAAATAAAATTATAAATTCTCTCCAAATCCATTGTCAAAGATGCAAAAATAGTAAATTACGACAATATCACTTAGATCCAAGATAGTTAAGTTTAAACATCCAACCAAGCAGGATTGTTCTAATGATTTACTTTGTAACAACTATATTGGATCTGACATAGCCTCCTCCAGAAACAATGAGCACAAAATAAGGTTGGTGGAATTGGTATATTCTTGTATATAAACGCCTTTAGGCCATGACAAGAAATAAAATTATTGGTACGTTGCTCTTCTTGGCCCAGTTGGGTTACCCAAAAGCTATATTTATCAAGTTATTCATAATAAAAAACTCCTTGATTGGTTATTAGAGAAGCTTTCACCATGTCTTCCACAATATGCAATGTTGTATTAATGTGAGGTGCATCTCTTGCCATCTAGTATGCCTCTAGATTATTTTCAAACTTGTGTTTTATGGGTGGATCAATGTCCCGTTTGGAAAGTATAAACCTTGTTATTATTCTTAATCTAACTGTATGTTGGCGTCTTTTTTACTCCTCCGTCCATCATGTTTCGTAGCTTTTGTACACCATCCCACTTTCCAGTTGTCACATATATATTTGAAAGCAACACATAATGTGCAGCATTATTTGGATCTAATTCAAAGAGGTATTTCATAACATCTTATCCCAGTTCTACATTTTTATATCTTCTACATGCATTTAGCAAATACCTCCAAGCAACCATGGTAGGTTTTACGAGCATCTTCCTTATAATATTTTTTTTCACTTCCAGTTCCGTTGCATGACCAAGAAGGTAGACCATGCAACAATAGTGCTCTTATAAAGGTGTAATGCCATAATCTTGACTCATTTGATCAAAGAATCAGAAGCCATCATAAGATTGAATGGTAGCAGGAAAAAAAAACAACAACATAAGTGGCCTGGTTTACCTTTCCACCTGAGAGTTTCATTCAATTCAAAGAGTTGGAGAGCCTCTTGGACACACCCTTTTATAGCATAACCCATAATCATCACATTCCATGAACTTGTGACTTGTTCAGAGTGTGAACCAGTTCTGGCGGTGTCTTCATGGGCCTACTTGCTATACTCTAGAGCTGTCAAGTTGGCACATGTAGGAAAAACATTGACACATGTAACAAAGTTCGGTTTTACACCTGTCAGTTTCATTTTTTGAAATATCTTCAAGGCACAATCAACATGCCCACTCTGTTGAAGTCCTGTAATCATCGTATTCAATGAGACCATATTTCGTTAAGGAATTTTCTGGAAGAGTTTCAGGGCCTCATCCACATTACCATTCTTTGTATAACCTACAATCATTGTATTCCAGGAAATCACATTTTTCTCTGGAATTTCATGAAACAGTTTCTCAACATCTTCAACTCGCCCATTTTTCATGTATCCTGTAATAATTAAATTCCAAGAAACCACATTTCACCAAGGCATCTTCTCGAAAAGTTTGGCAGCCTCTCCCACATCTCCATTTTGTACATGCACTGCAATCAACAAATTCCATGACATTGTACTTCTTTCAAGAATTATCTTGAAGAATTTCAAAGCTTCATCAATGCGGCCATTCTATGCATATCCTAAGATCATGGAATTCCATGTCGCCACATTTCATTGAGGCATTTTTTCAAACACATTGCACGCATCCTCCAAACTCCTACATTTTCCATACATGTCTATGAGAGCACTCACTAAAAAAACATTAGACATAAACACTCTTCCAATTATTTCTTTGGGGATCTTCTTATCGTGTTCTAGGGATCCTATATGAGCACATGTAGGGAGAACGTTGGAAAAAGTGAATTGATTGGAGTGATTTATAACTTAGCTTCGACAAGTAAGCTGATGTAGGCATGTGGCTAGGGCACCACATCAAAGAGGTCATAGTACTCATTGTCAACAGTGGCCCTGACTAGAAACCTGTCGGCCAGGACAAGCTCGTAGGCAATGCATGGATGAAGAAGAGGTCAAAGAGGTGGTTTCTACCCTCGATATCGTAGCCATTGATGACCCTACCCATGGCGAGATCATTGTTGAGATTTATTAAATTAATTTTGGAGAAAATCTCATGAATGTGACAACAATAGGATTTTTTGCTAAATTGACTCCATCTAATCCTGATGTGGAGTTATTGCATCCTATTTTGTTGTGAGTGAATTTATGATTCAGTTTCTACTCCCAGCTATAAAATGTAAGCCTATAGAGGCAAATGAGCATGAGGAATGTGAGGTGAGTGGAAGATATGTGCAGATGCAAAACTCTGCTATTGTAATTCTCCTTTTGCTGAATGAGATTGTTGATGCCCCTGTTTGGTGGACGTAGCCCAGATTGGTTGGGTGAACCACATCAAATCTCTGTCTCTTTATGTTTTTTTTGCTGTGTGTTGTCTACTCAACTTAGTGTTCCTAAATTGATGTCATAAATTGTCAACCAGGGCTAGTAAACTGTTGAAGTGAAGTGCACTATATGTGCCTAGGTATCTTCTTCCTTCTTCGTTGTGTTTAGTTTTATTCTAGTGTTTTTGGTTTTGTATTTTTATGCTAAGAGGAAAAGAACTAAATATTGGCAAAGAGAAGTTATTGATCACACTAAAATAGAGCAAAATCTACTCTAGATTATGTATGGCACTTAAGAACAAAAAAGACTAATCCACAGATTGTAAAGCTTGACAAGAAAAATAACTCCTAGCATTAAACTCAGTCCAATTCATTTCATTAGAGGTATGTTGGAACAACTTGAGAAAAGGATAAGTTTGATGTAATGAATTTTTCTATAGTAAACAACAACTTACAATATCATAGAGAAAATCTCATCCATAGTTAGAAATTTGTTGGAACATTTTGAGAAAAGATTATCTGTAACATAGTAAGGAACCCTATGCTAAAATGACTTATGACACTAAAATTAACCCATTCTGCCACTCAAATGTTACTATTAAGCCTCATTCAAGGGTTATAGATCTCTTGGAATAGCTTTGGGAAAAGGTTGTTTGTAAAATTATGAGAAATTGCAGAACAGTCAAGAACTCAAAATGATATAACTAATTCTTGTCCATATGATAATGATGTGTTAGAATAGATTAAGAACAAGAGCAGCTTGTAAAATAACGAGGGACTTTTAAATCTAATGAACATGACTAAAATGAAATTAACTAATAAAACTTGAAATACAATGAACAGAAATGAACTAAAATGCAATTAACCTCTGAAGTATTACAGCTCTATCTCATTCACGTGTTAGTGATATATTGGAACAGTTCATGGGAACAAGATCGATTGCAATATTCGATGTAAGTAAACATAAAACATGATGCTCAGAAAACTGCCTAGATTAAAAATGAAACAGAGCTAAAGTTACTTATCTACAAAAATATGCACAAAGCCTTTCAGACAGTAGGGGCCCTCTACCACTAGATTGGCACACGAATCCTAAATTCCTTAAGATTGCTTCAGATCTTGCATTAAAGTTGTACTTCTTTCATTAAAGGAAAACACTCAGAAAACAGAGTAACACAATCTTTGAGAACTTAACAACAAAACATCGACTAACTAACTGTCTCTCGGTTCACTGAGTTATTCTTATAAGCAAATACATAACTGTCATTGAGGAGAAATAGGCACAGGTGTCTTTTTCAATAAAAATCAAATTAGAGCTCCTGTTGAGGACTCGTACTTTGCTGAAGACATCTGCAGAGTCCTTGTCCTTGTAGAAGTCTACTTCTTAGTTTTGGTTTTCTCCACGTGCATAACCACTTGCAGATTTTTGCTCAACCTTCGTAGAGGGCAAGAAGTTATGTAGGAGTGTTGTGGAATTCAACCATATGCGTTTTTCCTTTAAGTGACACCTGTAACCTGTGTGAACATAAAGATGGCTGCGGAATATGCGACTAGCTACAGAATGGCTGCATTCTGTAGCTAAGTCTGATAAAAAATCACTATGACAACAAAACCACAAAAGTATAGTAAGTCAGTCATTGCATGCATTCTTAAAGTAATTTTAATCATTCCTATTGATATTTTAAGCCTATAAATGATAAAGGACAAATGGAATGAAGCGAAAATTGGTGAAAGGAAAGGACATATTTGGGGCTCAACATGTGTCTGTGTGTTTTGAATAATTTTCCACTGTGTTTTGCTCAACAATTGGTATCAGAGGATAGTTGAGCTACCTATTGCAGTGATTCATGCTGACATCGATTTCGAAGGCGTCGTGGTGATAACTCCTTGCGGTGCGAAGGCCGATTGCTGAAGCCGCTGCTGTGGTCATTCATTACATGCTGTGGGTTGTCGAGCTGCCAGGCCGAGAGCTGGTATGTGCGTTGAACCATGAGCTGGTATGTACGCAAGTCGACATTGATAAAAGGTGTTTGAATCAATTTGTATATTGAAACTGCCATTTTACTTTCAATTTCCATAGTCAATATATGAAATATGGGTTGATGATGTCTCTGTGATAGTAAAAATAAATGCTACCATGATAACTTACGCATTCAGATTAGACGAATACTGTTCGTTTTTCATTTCACATAAAGTTGAAGGGACAGGTTGAATCAATACAACTAAACCCAATACGCTCTAGGAATTTCACAGAGTGATGGTTGACCAGAGTCGTAAGCTGTGATTGGAGAGCGCAGAGTAGATCTGTCGTGGACTGAAGATTTGTGTTATGCTTGTGTGCAGAGAAAGGCCGCGTTAAGACTAAAAACGTGTGAGGGCCAACATTCAGGGATGTGGACTGTGAGACCGTGGACCGGTTTCTGCGTTAAATCTGTTTAAGGCTGGGTTAACGTCTAAGATATCCCTTAGCAGCGTTGAACGATGAAGTAGCTTGTGAGCAGTGGCTTTTGTGAATGGTGAAGGCTGCATTAACCTTTACCATGTGCAGTGGACTGTAAACTGGTAGCGTATCAAATGCATTGATCGGTATCAAAGGTTTAAATCAATTTTTTTTGTTTTATATGCCATTTAAAAAATCAATTTGCAGTTATATATGTCTGATGAAGAGTGCGGTTGAATGTTTCATGGAGGCTGGGTAAGTGATTTCTGCCGCAGTGGAATTGAGTGAAGTGCCATTTAAAAAATCGATTTGCATTTAAATGCTGTTTAAAATAGATTCATTTTTTAAGATATGCCTTTTGCAAATGGATTTGTATTAAAAATGCCATTTAAAAAAAAAAATCGATTTGTATTGTATTAATTTAAAATTGATGTTTTATCAATCGATATTTAAATGGGGTATTATAAAGATTGTAATATCGATTTATTAAGGGCCTAAGGCAATTTCTTTTTTAAGGGATTTTTTTTTATAGGCGAAGGACATTTTTTTATCAAAATTATTACTTTTGATTAAAATAAAAAACTTCATTTATTAAGATTTGAGATTGGAGATTTTGTGACACGAGCTACTAAACATGGCAAAAACACAAAGTGCTCGATTTGAGATTGAGAATTTCAATGGGAAAAACAACTTCGAGATCTGGAAAGTTAAGATGCATGATCTACTCGTGCAAAAAAGAGTGGCGAAGGCGATTTTGGCCAAAGCCAAACAACCTTTCGCCATGACAGATGATGAATGGAGTGAAATGGATGAAAGAGCACTAAGTGGCATTCAATTTTGTTTGGGGGATGTTGTTTTTTTTAACATCATGTCAGAGAAAACTGCTGCTGGTTTGTGGACAAAGCTTGAAAAGCTGTACATGAAAAAATCCTTAACCAATAGGATTCTTCTGAAGTGACAGTTGTACAGCTTGCGCATGAAGGAAGGTACATCAATTACTGATCATTTGAATACCTTTAATACTCTCTTGGTGCAGTTAGAAAGTATAGAAGTAAAATTTGAATCAGAAGATAAAGCTGTAACTTTATTATGCTCGTTGCCCGAGTCATGGGATCATTTTGTTACTTCTATAAGTCTTAGTTCATCAAAAACCCTTGAATTTGATGATGTTGTTGGAGCTTTGCTGTCTGAAGAAAAAAGGAAGAGGTCAAATTCAGAAACCTCTACATCAGAAGCAATGATGGTAAGAGGTCATTCTAAAGAAAGAACTTTAGCAAGCACAAGAAACTCGCGGTCAAAATCGAAAGGAAAGAAGAGTAAGGTAAAGTGCTGGTTTTGTGGCAAATCGGGACATTTGAAGAAGGACTGTTGGAAGAGACAACAAACATCCAAAGGAGACTCTTCGATAGAGAAGAAAGAAGCAAACACGACAGATACAGGTTCGGCATCCGTTTCAGGTATGAGTGATGAAGTGTTATCAGTTAGTTTGTCTAATCATGATCAACATTGGTTGTTAGATTCTAGTGCGTCAAATCACATGTGCATTCATAGAGAGTGGTTTAAATCTTATAAATCAATCAATGATGGAGTGGTTTACATGGGAAATGATGTCTCATGTAATATTGTGGGAATTGGAAGCATCCAGATTAAAATGTTTGATGGGACAAATAAAATATTAACTGATGTAAGACACATGCCTGAACTCGGAAAAAACCTAATTTCTCTAGGAGTACTAGACACAAATGGATATAAAACATTTATTCAAGGTGGAGTAATGAAAGTTTATAAAGGAATTTTACTAATAATGAAAGCAAAGAAGGTTGGAAATCTTTTTCAACTAAAAGGAAGAACAGAGTCAGATCATGCTTCTACATTATCTGAAAACGACAGTAATTCTATTCGTCTATGACATTAACGATTGGGCCATATGAGCGAAAGAGGATTAAAATTTTTATTTGATCGTAAGTTACTTCCTAGTTTAAAATCTTCTGAGCTAGATTTATGCAAACATTGTCTATATGGGAAACAAAGCAAGAAGAAGTTTAAAACTGTAAAACATACTAGTAAGGGAATCATTGATTATATCCATTCTGATGTTTGGGATCCATCTCCTACAATCTCATATGGAGGATTGTCATATTTTGTATCTTTTATTGATGATTTCTCTAGAAAAATGTGGGTCTATATGTTAAAGAAGAAGTCTGATATATTCACAATTTTCAAACAGTTTAGAGAATTAGTTGGAAACATCACTGGAAGAACCATTAAATGTTTAAGAACTGAAAATGGTGGTGAGTTTACTTCAAAGGAATTTGATAATTATTGCAAGGAAGTTGGGATCGAAAGACATAAAACTACTGTATATACTCCTCAGCAAAATGGAGTTGCTTAACGCATGAATAGGAATCTCTTAGAGAGAGCAAGAAGTATGCTTAGTAACGCCAATTTGTAGAAGGAACTATGGACTAAAGCAATATCTACGACTTGTTATTTGATAAATCGATCACCATCAACTGCAATAGGATGCAAAATTCCTCAAGAGGTATGGAAAGGTCATCCTTGTGATTATTCTAAACTGAATTTTTTTTTTTGTGATGCATATGCTCTAATTCTGAAACATCAGCGTTCTAAATTAAACCCTAAATCAAAAAGATATATCTTTGTTGGATATGGTAATGGGAATAAGGGATACAGGTTGTGGGATCCTACTACTCACAAGATCATCATTAACAGAGATGTTAAATTCAATGAATCTTCACTCGATAATCCAGATGTAGATATGAAATTGAAACAGGAAAATGTACCTAAATTTCAACATATTCAGTTTGAAACCAATTCAAATACTAATGATAGTCCAGATGAACAAGTTTCAGATGCAGATCATGAACAAGTTTCAGATGTAGATCATGAACATGTTTCAGATGCAGATCATGAAGAAGTTCCTACATATAATAATCAACAAATTGTGGAAGAACCAGAAACACCTTTAAGGAGGTCCACGAGAATCAGATGTCCTCCTAAAAGGTATGATGATTATGTTACTTTAGTTTCTTTAACCGCTAATGATGATGAACCTTTGTGCTACCATGAAGTTGTAGAAGGTTCTAACAGTGATAAGTGGAAAGAGGCTATGAAGGATGAGATGAAGGCATTAAACAAGAATGCCACATGGGATCTGGTGGAACTTCCTAAAGACAAAAAAAATGTGGGATGTAAATGGGTTTACAAATTGAAAAAGGGTGTTGATGATAAAGAAGATAGATACAAAGCGAGGCTGGTCACGAAAGGTTTTTCTCCAAAAGCAAGAATTGACTTTCATGAGATATGTTCACCAGTTGTAAAGATTGTTTCAATTCGGATTGTGTTAGCATTAGTTGCTTTACTTGATTTAGAATTACAACAACTAGATGTTAAAACTGCATTTTTACATGGAGATTTAGATGAGGATATTTACATGGAACAACCTGAAGGGTTTGTTCAAAATCGCAACAAGAAATTTGTCTGCAGGCTCAAGAAATCATTGTATGGTCTGAAGCAGTTGCCTCGACAATGGTACAAGAAATTTGATTATTTCATGATGAGTCAAAATTATATAAGAAGTGAATATGATCATTTTGTTTACTTTAAGAAATTGAGTAATGGCATGTTCATTATCTTAGTGTTATATGTTGACGATATGCTTCTAGCAAGCAAAAGCATAACAGAGATCAATAGGTTAAAGGCTCAGATGGCTAGGACGTTTGATATGAAAGATCTAGGAGCAGCAAGACAGATTTTGGGCATGGAGATTTTCAGAGACAGGAGCAATGGTAAGCTGTGGTTATCACAACAGAAGTATATTGAGAAAATACTCTTAAGGTTTGGTATGAACAATGTGAAGCCTGTTTCAGTCCCTTTAGCTTCCCATTTTAAGCTTTTTTCAAGTTTATGTCCTAACACAAATGAAGAAAAGGAATATATGTCTCGAATTCCATATGCCAATGTAGTAGGTTGTTTGATGTATGCGATGGTTTGTACACGACCAGATATTTCACATGCAGTTGGGGTTGTCAGCAGGTATATGGAAAATCCAGGAAAAGAACACTGGTCAGCAGTGAAATGGGTGCTTCGGTATCTAAGAGGCACAAGTGATTATTGTATCACTTATAACAGGAGTAGTGAATTTGTTTGCGGATATGTTGATTCTGATTTTGCAAGTGATTTGGATAAGAGAAGGTCAACTTCAGGATATGTCTTTACTCTTGCAGGTGGAGCTATTAGCTGGATGTCAAAGCTACAAAACATTGTTGCTTTATCCACTACAGAAGCAGAATACATAGCTGCTTCACATGCTTGCAAAGAAGTGGTTTGGTTGAAAGGTTTGTTTGGTGAGTTTGGTAGGTTGCAGGACAACATCAAGTTATTTTGTGATAGTCAAAGTGCAATTCACTTGGCTAAAAATCCTGCCTATCATAGTAAATCAAAGCACATACCTATCAAATACCATTTTTTAAGACAGGTTATCACTGAAAGGGGATTCTCTCTTGAAAAGGTGCATACAAAGGAAAACTGTGCAGACATGTTCACGAAACCAGTTTTGTTAGAGAAGCTACGATGGTGTCTGGCTTCTCTTGGCTTGCAGAAAAGATAAAAATAATAATGGAACAGGGTATCAGGCTAATTGTTGTCAAGGTGGAGATTGTTGAGATTTCTTAAATTAATTTTGGAGAAAATCTCATGAATGTGACAACAATAGGATTTGTTGCTAAATTGACTCCATCTAATCCTGATATGGAGTTATTGCATCCTATTTTGTTGTGAGTGAATTTATGATTCACTTTCTACTCCCAACTATAAAATGTAAGCTCGTAGAGGCAAATGAGCATGAGGAATGTGAGGTGAGTGGAAGAGATGTGCAGATGAAAAACTTTGATGTTGTAATTCTCCTTTTGCTGAATGAGATTGCCGATGCCTCTGTTTGGTGGACATAGCCCAGATTGGTTGGGTGAACCACGTTAAATATTTGTCTCTTTATGTTTTTTCTGCTATGTGTTTGTGTGTTTTGAATAAGTTTCCGTTGTGTTTTTCTCAACAATCATCGAGCTTGGGAGGAACCTGGAGCACCATCCCCAGTGGTAGCAAGGAAACACTGACCTCCAACATGCAAACCATGGCTTCTTCCTTTTCAGTTTCGTAAGCCCACGATTCTTGATGTAAATCCAGTGGTTTTAGATTTGATGGCGGTGGACTTTAGAGTGTAACAGATTGAATAATAAATATTCCAAAGCGAGGATCGACATGTTACCATTTCGCATGTGAGATTTTAATTAGAAATAAGAGGACACATGTAAAATTTCAATTGGTTTGAGGAGGATGGAAAATGAAGTTGTCAGATTAGCTGGGTGAATAATGTTTTGTCACCCCAACCCCACACAGAAAACGCCTTTCAACTTAATTATTTCATTATATATAGTTATTAATTGCATTACGTTTATATTAATTCATTTATTAATTTTATCACAAAATTAATTTGTGTTTTTAAAATATATTTAAAATTTTACTTTTATTTTATAAAGAATATATTAGCAATTACATTGAAAAGTGCAAGGGAATGCAGAAAAGAGGAGTCACGAATCTCATTGTGGTACATGTAAGGGCCACATAAAATCTCTTTACTCGCAGCGGATTAATTTTTTGGAGTTTTATTAAACATACATACACGTGCAATCAATAACGATCACTTTATTGGGACTTTAAACAAATCACAAATACTCTCAAACAACATGCCTACAAGAGGAACTGTGGTTCTACGGTCCCACAATACGGTGACCAATCATGGCACATCGCATATCGGAAAACTTAACAAATAACGTTAACAAAAAACATATAATCTTGCCGATGCGAAGTTGCGATGACGATGTGGCATCGAAACATAGTAACTTTTATAACTTATCGCATTTTGCTTTCTTGCAAGTTTAACTCTTGTATTGATAATGGTAAATCCATAAATAATGTGATGTGCGATAAGCACTAGTGTGGTATGTAGACATGTGGTCCTTCTCCTCATCGCATCGCAAAAAATATAACTTACGCAACCAAGTCTTAACGCTATCCGGTAAAATCTGCGATGTGCGAACTTGCGATTTGCCATCCACCATTGATCTGCGGCCAGATCTAATGGTCAACATTGCTCTCCCTCCATTGCATCGCAAGTTATATCATTTACCTTGCGATGTGATCTCTATCATTTAATCAAAAAACTTCAATTGTGTAATTTGATCCTCGCCGTCCAATTGCCTCCTGTTGTAACGTTATTTGATTTTGACAAGTTAGCATTGTAGTTTAAAAAATAAAAAATTAAATCGTAAGTTAAAACATGGATGCAAAAGAAAAAAATTAAAAAATGTTAGGAAAAATATATTTTATTACATCCATGTTAGAAAAAATGATAGAGTAGTTTGCTGTAAATAAAGGAGGCAAAAGGAAAAATGTTAGGGAAGCATGAAATAAAAAAAATGCTAATGATTTAGTGTTTAAAATGAAAAATGGTCGCCTGTTTAAATGTGCAAGATTTTCAAAATGTAAAGTTTTAATTTATGTACGTTAAAACCTTTGAAAAATGGTTTGACGTTCATTTATTTTATATATGTGTGTGTGTGTGTGTGTGTGTGTGTGCATATGATTTTATTATAAGGTTGCTAAACAACAAAGCGGTTAAATCACTAGAGATAAAGAGTTGGTATGTTTTGACGATAGATCTCAAGCTCTCCTGAGATCCACGATAGAGATCAACTTTGCACCCTCCCCCCCGACAACTTCTTGTTAACGGGAGGGAGGGAGGGCCGCACTCTGGTATTAATGGCCGCCCTTTTCCGCTACGTGGCAGCACAGTATCACTTCGCACCCCCTCCGCCTTAAACTAGAAACCGGGAGGTAGCACGCGCCCCCCCCCCCCCCCCCCCCCCCCAAAAAAAAATCCACCTCTGGTTTTCATCCGCTGACGATCATTTGTTCCCGCGCCATATCTATTGTCGACCAATCAATCCTCTCCCTCCACGTCACTTGTCTGTTACTCCCCAAGGATCCATTATATCGTTAATCCTCCCATTGGGAAATAGATTCGATCCTAGACCGTTAATTGAACCGTTACGCAATTAAACTTCATTAGACTGTTAGTCATGATTGTTAAAGCCGAAGTGAAGTATATAAAATTACCAACATCCTCCCGTTCTTTACTTTACATTGTTGATCAAATTCCTTTCATCCTTCATTTCATTTCACAATGAATTGCCACGTGGATGAGTTGAAGCTGAGATAGATATGTAAAGATATGTTATATAAAGTTTAGACCTTGTTAGAAAAAGCATAAAATTGAAAATTTCTTCATGTCACATTGTTGTTCTATTAAAATTTTTTGGAACTTTTTGCATTTAAAAAATAATGAAACCTATAGAAGAGCACAATAAAATCTAGTGGAAATGAAATATAGTGTGTTTGCATTTACAAGTTGTGGAACAAATGCAATAAAATGGTATGGACCTCGGGAGCGTATTCATAACATCGTAGCATGTAACCGTGACATGTTTTAATGCAACATAGATTCATATTGTTGTTTGCAACGAACACATTTCAAGAAAAGGTTAAAGAGTGAAAAGGCATCTGGAAAAGAAACAAAGAGGAAGGGTATGAAGAAGGACTTGTACAGTATAAATTTGGTTTTTTGTTTTTACATTAGGAATCATGAAGAAAGATATTGTTGAATATAGCAGAAAACCCATTTGGAAAGAAATGAATGAACAAGTGACAACATAGTAGCCTGATTGTGCATGGAAGCATGGAAATTTTTTCTATATACATTACTTTATAGAAAGTTAAAGTTGACAAAATAAGATGTATTGTTTCCTTTTGAAGAAGAAGATGTGGTGTATTTCCCAAAAAAAAATCCTGCATTCTGTCTAACATAGTGCATGTTGATGGTTTCCCAGAAGGGGGTACTCCTAGTTGTAAACAAAAGGTGTTGCGCGACAGCGACAACACCAATTGACATCCAGAGTTGGTACATGGTCAAGATAGTATGCTGGGAGTTATCTATGTACATCTCTTTCATGTACATGGATGAGGAGATGCATGAAAGTTTCAATCCTTTGAAGTAGTTGTAGCATTGGACGCAACCTATATAGAGGCAAAATTTGATTTCCTAGAAAAATTTGTGGACCTGTGAAATATATTTCCGATCCATATTTTTCTGCAAGGAAAGGAAAAGAATGTAAGTGAACATGTAAAAAATAAATACTAATACGGGAAAGCACAACAAAAAAGAAACAGTAGCAACCATTTTGAAGTGAAATTATATTGGAAATTGAAAACATAAATTAAGAAGGAAAATTGCAAGGTGTTAAGATGAGAGAGAAGATGGAAGATGTAAAATTGGAATGCAACTGAAGGGAAGGTACCAATAGGAGAAGGTATTCAAGGATTTTGAGAAATATATTTGGTGGCAAGGTACATCTCTTCTTTTTTCCTACGTATGACGAAAGGGTTCTCCTGCATCCACGAATAGCGTGTGAAGGAGAAAGAGGGGGAGATGCAAAGATCATTCAATGATCGAACTCTTGATACAACTGTTAAAGTTAGGCCTTGTTGATCGATGTTTCCAATGTCGATTGTTGCTTTATCTAGTTTCATGCCTTGCAATTTATGGATTGTTAAGCCCCATGCCATGCAGAGTAGCACTTGTGTTTGCGAACCCATTTTTATGGGGGGGACTAGCACAAAATTTGGATTTGAAGGATCCCATGATGGAGCCTTGTAATGAAGAAAATCAACAACAACAAATGATGGAAGTTCGGGGGGTTTAGAGCCTGGTGCATATACGATTGTGTGAATAGTGTCGAGAAAACCATTAACAAGGCTAGCCCCAAACCACAAGTTTCTAGTGAGAATGACACATTTTCCAACGCAGAGGAGTATTTTCGTAGCTAGTTGATCATATTCCAGTTTGTTTGCAGGGATTTGTCTCCTTTGGGCAACATAGAAACGTGCAACTGGTTGGTTTAGTGTTTTTAACGTGGAATTGTTGTGCAGGGCAACAACCTCATTTGTTGCATAGAGATGAAACAAATTGGAGAATGACTGGAGTTCGGCTTCAGGAAGGTTTATTTTTGAATGTGTCATAAGAAGCTTCCAATCATCAATAGTGGGTGTTGCATTGTGAAGGTTGGAGAGGAGTTGGAGAAAGGAAATTTGAGCAGGGCTTGTTCCTTGTTGTCGAAACACTGTTGAAAGCATAACCATAGTATCAAAGCTTTACCATAGTGCAGTGCCACGAGAAGTGCCTACATAAATTGGTGTGTCTTTGACAGGTGGACATTTCCCAAGGTCCCCCACAAGGATTATAGAACAACCACCAAATGGGTTGTTTCTATTTGATGGGAATGCCTCGCACAAGCGATCACCGATTTGAGAAAGAAATTTAGGACCAATGAAGCTCATTTCGTCAATTAGAATGTATTTAACATGCCGAAGTTGTTCTTGAAGGTTCAGGAGGGATTGGCCTTCTAAAGGTTCCATAGAGGATATAGGGGTGCGAAGAGAATAGTGGATCATCAGGGCATTAATGTGGAATGCTGTAACACCGGTTGGAGCAAGCAAGCAGAGGGGGTTTTATCCATTGGTGGAGTTTTCAAGGAAGGCATTTTTGAGGCACTCAATTATGAATGACTTGCTGGTGTCAGCAGTGCCTTGGATTATCATTCTTAAAACTGTCGTGGCGACGTTGTTGCGGAAGTGGGAGAAAATGATATTGAATGCAATCATTTGGATTGGGGACAAGGAGGAAAGGGAATGTGAGCATGGAGTTGAGAGTTGCTAGATTCTTGTGGAGGAGTGGTTTCAAGTCGATGAAGAGGATGGTTGTTTCATGAAAGTGTGAAGGGATGATAGACTGGTACCAATTATGGTTTGCATCAAAGTCACATGGCCAAGCATTTCAAGCTCATCGAGGAGGAAATTGTTACCTGGGTGGAGTTGAGAGAGAAATTTCCATTCATCCATCTCTATGGTGGGGGCATGTGGAGGGTCATCAGGCAATGAACAACCAGAGTCGGAAAGGTCTGGGGCTGATGGGGCGCGGTGAACATGCCAAGCCCAATACATGTGTCTAGTTTGTTCCCAATGTTCAACAATGGCCGTGTCAGATGTGCCAATGTCGTCAGGGAGTCTGCGGAAAGGGCAGTACAGAAGGAGTCTGCTCCAACAAAATTCTACATAGGATGCCAATTCTTTCGATGGAATGGAGGTGTAACAAGGAAGGACGCGGATGACCATGGGAGGGAAGATGTGTTTCCACGATGATGTTTTCCAACGAGAGGAGAAGGACCAGGAGTGTGCGACTTTAATAAGAGGCAATCCTCCAAGTGCAGGTGGTCTTTGCATGTAGGAGGTGATGAAAGGTGTTGATGGAGGATGATCATCCAGTTCTTGTGAAACACGTTTGAATACTTGTTTTTTTACATTCAGGGAGACAAAAGAATGATTTCACTTTGTTAGTGGGAGTTTTTGTAGCATGTGGCATGTTTTGGTTAGGACTTTGCAGATGAAAGTTATAGTAGGAGCATTGGGAGGGGGGGGGGGGGACATTGCAAGAGATCGGCGAGAATTTGGTAGTAGCTTTCGGACTTTGCCTCTGCTTTTCCTGCATACTTTGAATTATAGTTTAGCACAACATGGCATGAGAGAATTGGTTGAAAGTCAATTTTGGCCCTCCATATTGCAAGTAGATGAGCGTTGTGCACATTTAGTTTGTCATATTTTCTAGCAGGGGAGTACAATTTCCGGCTAGTAGCATCAATGTGAAGAGAGAAGATGTCATGAACCTCCCATGGTGATCCATAACGGCAAGTTGTAGCATTATTTCTCTTGCGCAAACATGTAGAGGAGTGACAAGTTGTGTGTCTTTGAATGGTATTCAGAAGTTGTTCATAGTCTTGCAACTGATTGGCCAAAAAAATTTCATGTGTCCCAAGGAGGCATGGGTCTCGTAGAGATGAATGATTCATGCCAGGAGCCTAGTTGTGAAGGGGGTGAGGGTTCCAAGCAGTGATGTACATATCAAAAAATTCTTTGGCTGTAGGGACATCTGTAGCACTGGTCCAGTCGAGAGTGTCCATAGCAGGTGCATTTGGAAGCCACAAGAAACCATGGATATGTGTGGAGCCGTGATGTTGCCATTCATACTGTTAAACACCATGATAAGCACACACATGGTGTATGAGGAGAAGAAACACACACACACAACAAGAAACTCAACACAATGGAGGATAAACGTGTAGCTCATATTTTCCATTATACAAAGATGTACATTTATAGTACAATGGTGTGACTCTTGGTTTCATATTCCAAGGTCACTTGGACTCCATTGTGACTTTTCGCATTCCACACCTACCCATGTAGGATTAGGTGTTCCAGCATCCCCCCTTAATCCGAAGGGGTATGTGTGAGTCCAAGAAAAGAGTTGTAATACAAATCTGCAAAGTATACATGGCAGCACTTGGGTTGAATCAACTCTCTAAAATGTTGGAAAAAAGAGGTGGTTTAAGGATGACCACCAACACTGGAACGCAATACTTGTTGCAGTTCCCGGAACTCTTCCAAAACTGGCAAGAAGCTGAAAGCTTCTGCTAGAGAAATTGTCCCTCATAAAAAAGGGAGACCTTCAACCTAAAAGAAGGGAGGTCTACTACCTGTGATGGTTTTAGGATTACCAACAACTCTGGAATGCTTTGAAGCATTTCCTGGAACTCAACCAATGCTGGAAAGAAGCTGAAGGCTGCTAAGCTGAAGGCTTCTGCTAGAGGAAGTGTTCCTCATATGAAAGGGAGACCTTCGACCTAAAAGAAGGGAGGTCTACTACCTGTGGTGGTTTTAGGTTGTCCACCAACCAAAGATGATGGTTTTAGGTTATCCACCAACCGAAGGCATGCTCATGGGCATCCGTGTCTCTGGCTACATCTCTGAATCTGGAATGACGAATTGTGGCTCAGGCTCGCTTGATCTGTCGTCGAATCTTGTACATGACCACCATTTTCCCCCCTGTCACGGACAAGGTGAGATGATGGCGAAAACTCAACTGCAAGTTTGCTCAATATCCGTGAACAAGTTCTAACATGTGTCGTAAACATATTCTTGGCTGCTGATGCCCATTGCCAAGAAGCGATCCATCCAAGATGAATCTTGGTTCTTGCAGGAGGCTTGTTTCTGAAGCATCTGTCTGAAGAATGGGTGTGACGACCACAATGCTTGCATGGATGAAGATCAAAACAGTGATCTTTCATGTGGCCAACTCGATCACAGTGTTGGCATTTCTCGATCTGTTGTTTTTGTTGTGGAGCAGGATCTGGAACAGCTGCAAGTGAACTGTCATACATGAATCCGACACTCTGAAATATGATGGGCTTGGTGTAGTCTGGAATATGAAAGGACACATCCTTGTCATATCCAAGACTAGTTCGGTGCTTGTTGTGGGCAAGCTCTTCCCAAGGTCTGATGATGGGCTTGAGAAGTGCAGGTTGAACTGCTGCATCTGCATGTACATCTGCTCTTGTGTAAGGAACTGAATGGGAATCATCTGCAACTTTATCTTCTTTCTTCTGATGAGAGTCCTTCACAATCTTCTAAATAGAAACAGGTTCAGAATGGTGACTCTTTTGCTGAAGTTCGTCTTGTTGAAGCTGAGATTCCAACTGCAAAAAATCGATCTTTTCATGTGCATCTTGCAAACAACTTTGAATTCTACAAAGAGCATTCTTGCTCATTTTTATCACATCATCAACATTTGAATGAATGAGGTTATTCAACAACACTAATACCTCATTGATTTTATCCATTTCAACAACTTCGGCTCAAAAAATGAAAGGGTGTCGGCTTCAACCGAAAATGCACCCGTTTACAATGTGATTCAACAAGAAATACAAATGACTCTAAAGAATTTCCAACTATGGAAATCTCAAAGTACAAAATCTGCTCCTCAAATGATGGAGGGCAATCAACAATCACTTAGATCAACAACTCAAATTCATTGATTCCAACTATGAATGAAGAGGCAAATTCCACTCCAAATACAATGTCAATGCAATACAATATCTCTACAAAAATGTGTAGCAAAACACTTGTGCAAGAGGCCTTTGAGGCAGCTGAATTTTCCTTCAAAGAGCTGTTTTGAAAATGATGGCAAACTTGTCTTCAAATGTGAAATTCTTCAAAAAAATCACCCTTATGTCAATGCCACAAATCACAAAATACAAATCTACAATTTTCACTATGTATAGTCCATCTGCTTCATATGTTAATTCTCCTTTTACTGCTGTTCATTTCTCTTTCCTTCCTCTCTCTCTACTTTTTTTTTTTTTTTTTTAATTAATTAAAAAAATGGGAATAATTAAAAATGGAGGGAATTAAAAGGGAAGGGAAATTTTAATGGGAAGGGGATTTATTAAAAATGGGGATTAATTTTAGTGGAAGGGAATGAGAATTAAAAGTCGAATTTAAAAAAGGGGAGGTAAATTTATTAAAAAATTTAAAAGTCGAATTTAAAAAGTGGGAATTTTATAAAAATGGGGGAAGAGGTTTAACTATAAAAATAAAATTTAAAAATGGGGAGAGGTATTTAAAAATGGAGGCGGTATTTAAAAATCAAATTTAAAATTGGATATCATTGATTTCAATATGGTGAGGGCGGAACTGAAAGCGAATGGGGACGGAAGTTGCAGGAAGGGAGGCGGCGCAGGTTGAGACTGCAGCAGTGGGGGAGGGCATAGGGATAGGGAAGTCGAGGTTTACGTAGAGGGAAACGTAAGTTAAGTGGGAGTCGAGGTGCGAGGGATAGGATGGAGCGTTGAACGCAGAGGGTGGGTAAGGGCCGTAGGTTTGGAGCGTTAGTTGAGTGCGCAGGTGTAGGGAGCAGGCGTAGCAAGGAGAGGGGTCGTGGAGAGGGGCGGTAGGGTGGAGTGGGAGAGGTGTAAGGCCAAGCGTAGGTGGGTGCGTAGAGGGTAGGGACAGATGCAGAGCCTGGGGCGGGTAGATGCCGCGTGGAGTGATAAGAGTTAGGCCGATATGCGTAGAGCAGAACGTATGGAGTATTGTGGGGATGTTTGTAGTGTGTAGGAGATGAGGCCGAGTGTATGGAGAGGGGGCAAGGGTTGGTGCAGGCGTAGGTTAGCACATTGGGTAGTGTGTGAGGTATAGAAATTAAAATTAAGAAATCTATTTGTGAAGGGCTGTGAAGCCATGGGACCGATGTGGTGAAATGTACAGTGAGGAGGCGAAGGGGCTTCCACACCTACCCATGTAGGATTAGGTGTTCCAACACATACCTTAGAAAGAAAAAGGAGAAAAAGTAATATGGATGCATCGAAGTGAAAGTAACGAAAGGAAAGACAGTGAAGGAATAATATGCATACCTGCACCAGTAATCCTTTACAAGGAATCCTTTAAGTAGGACCTCTTCCAAGATTATTTTGAATCTACAATGGATTTATTGAGATGCAAGGTGTGGGTTTGCAACAATGTTTTTGATTATCCATCGAGTTTTATCATGTGAATTGTGTGAAGGTTTGGCAGGCATGTCATTATGCAAGTCAGGACATTTGGTATAAGCTGCACTTAGTGTGAAGAATATGGTAGGAGTACCTTGTTGAATGATCATGTCGGCGAGCTCCCCTCTAACCCTGGTCCAGAATGAACGACTCCCACGTAAGGATGAGCCGAAACGCATAATCTGGTTTGGAATGGTGGAAGGTGGTGGCGAAGGTCAGCGATTGTTGGCGAAAGGATATTTGAAAGGTCCCTTTTAATGAAGACATAAGTAGTTGCTTGGCTACTATGGCGCATGATAAGGTTGTACAGGTAATAGAAAAAGCGAGGATGTTGGTAAAAATGGTTGTCATGGTAGCGGATTAGATGCAAAGCGTATTCCTGCATATCCACTTTTGCAATTATTGGTTGGTTAATCATGGCAGATCCAGTGGGGAAGGTCATGGAGAAGAGGCCCTTTGTGTTGTATTCATTGACTGGAGAGAGGCATATGATGGGCCATTGAAGTGAAAGGGTGGGTGTGGAATTGGAGGATTCTATGTAGGCAAGTATTTCATCAAATTTTGAACTAGATTTTGGTATAGTTGCAACAAAGTAGGATGGGTGAAGGTTAGACGGCCATGGGTGTGGAAGTTCACAATTAGGATTTTCTGAAATGGCTTCATGGAGTGGGATGGAAGTCATGTTGATATGGTGTAGCATGTTGGAAATGTTCATAGGTTCAACAGGCAAAGCAGAGAGTGAAAGTTGGTTAATCTGGACATATTTTTAGTATGGGTCATTTTGTAGTTTGAATTCCAAAGCTGCATGAACACATGATCTAATAACAAAAAAATCATAGGATGTTTCGTCATTACTAGTTTTTTTACAAGAAGGATGTTTAGTTCTGAAAGCATGCGAGGAGGAGAGGTGACAATGTTAGTGATATCTTGAGGAAAGCTAATAGTATGGCGAGAATTTTGGGAAAGCAACTCCAAAAATAGAAGAAAAGAGATATCAACGCCTTAGAAATAAGCCACTTCAAGGGGGAAACCTCCAATACATTACATGAATGAAAAATTCTTGGATGATTTAAATTACAAAACCTCCTTTCTATGTATAGGAGTCCTTGGGGCCACAATGTAATCCTAGTGGGGCCACAATGTAATCCTAGCCGACCTAACAATAATAATTTAAGGGCACAATAATAACAATATGGGGGTTACAAGGGTACAATAATAGCAATAAGGGGGTTACAATAACAACAATAAGGGACTATAATAGTAATATAGGGACCTAATATGCCCCTCTCCTTCAAAAAATTGTTGTCCTCAATACTTGAGTAGCTCTGGGTGCTTCTGTATAAAATTCTCATCATCCCATGTAGAATCTTCAGTGGGTAAGTTCTTCCACTTGATGATATACTCTGAAATTGATCAATTTCGTAGCTGTCGAGTTCTTGTTTCCGTGACCGCTTCAGGTTCCAATATGATTTTTCCTTCCTCATCAAGTTCTGGCAATATTGTTTGAACTGGAAGATTTTCACCTATAACATTCTTTAAGCATGAAACATGGAAAACTGGATGTACTCGCAAAGAAGCAGGAAGCTCCAATTTGTATGCCATAGTACCAATCTTTTGCAACACCTTGTAAGGACCATAGTACTTTGGCGATAATTTATTATCCTTCTTAGCTTGCTTGAGGGATATTTGTTTGTATGGTTGTAGCCATAAAAATACCCAATCTCCTACATCAAAACTTCTCTCGCTACGATGTTGATCTGCCTGTTGTTTCATTCGATTTTGTGCCAAATTCAGGTTATCCTTTAAGAGTTGGAGAACTTCTTGCTGATGCTCGATGTGATCTTCCATTGCTTGAACCTTCAAATTTTCCCTTAAATATGATGTGATGGATGGTGGATGATATCCATAAAGTGCCATAAATGGGGTCATTTTTGCTACAGTATGGAAGGAAGTGTTATACCACCATTCAGCAAGAGGTAACCACTTGACCCATTGTGTTTGTTTATCAGATAAAAAACAATGAAGATATCCTTCCAAACATTTATTTACTATCTCAGTTTGACCATCAGATTGAGGATGATAAGATGAGCTATGAGCTAATTGAGTACCCAAACAAGAAAATAACTGCGTCCAAAAATTTCCAGTAAAAATGGGATCTCTGTCGCTCACAATAACCCTTGGGCTTCCATGTAGCTTTTGAATTCTGTCCATAAATGTAGTAGCAACTGTACTTGCTTTAAATGGATGAGATAATGCACAAAAGTGTGCATACTTGTTAAGTCTATCAACTACCACCATGATGACATTCTTTCCTTCGGACTTAGGTAAACCTGTGATAAAATCCATTGAAATCTCCTCCCAACGTTGACTTGGAATGGATAAAGGTTGTAGAAGTCCCGGGGTCTTAATTGATTCCACTTTATTCTGCTGGCAAACCAAACATTCCGCCACAAACTTTTGAATATCATATTTAAGGCCATCCCAAAAAAATTCTTTCTTCACCCTGTGGTAAGTTTTTAAAAATCCGGAGTGTCCTCCTAAAGGAAAAGTGTGCAATTCTAGAAGAATCTTTTGTTTTAGTTGGGAATTCTTACAAAGATATAAGTGATCTTTGTACCATAAGGAATCATTTTTCCAACTAAATGTATCGGATGTACTAGGATCTTGCTGCAACTTTTGAATGAGTGTCCATACATCTTTGTCCTTCTTCCATTCATCTCTTGCTTCGGTTATCCAATCTGGTTGGATAATAGAAATGGCACAAAGCAATGCTTCCACCTCTTCATTCTTCCTTGAGAGTGCATCTGCAACAACATTAAGCTTTCCTTTTTTGTAGATTATTTCAAAGTCATAACCCAACATCTTTGTGACCCATTTTTGCTGCTCTTCTGAAGATAGTCTTTGTTCCAAAAAGTGTTTCAGACTATCATGATCAGTTTTTACCTTGAAGTGTTTTCCCATTAGGTAAGTTCTCCATTTCTTTAGTGCATGCAGTATTGCTAACATTTCCTTCTCATAAATAGGTTTCTGTAAATACTTTCCTTTGATTGGAAAACTTTCAAAAGAAATGGTTCTTCCTTCCTGCATTAAAACAGCACCAATTCCATTTCCTGAGGCATCACATTCCACAATAAAGGTTTTTGTGAAGTCTGGCGTAGCTAAGACCGGTGCTAGGCACATTGCCTCTTTAAGATGTTCAAAGGCCTTAGTTGCTTGAGGAGTCCATGAAAATGCATCTTTCTTCAATAATGTTGTTAGAGGTGCTGCTATTCTCCCATAATTCTTAACAAACTTGCGATAACACCCTGTTAACCCGAGAAATCCTCGCAACTGCTTTATGGTTGTGGGGAATTTCCATTCCTTAATGGCTTTAATTTTGTTAGGGTCTACTTTAACACCCTCGTGAGATACAATATGACCCACATATTCCACCTCTTGTACTCCAAAGAAACATTTGGATGTTTTTGCATATAATTGTTTCTCCTGCAATAGTTTGAGCACCCTGTCAACATGTTCAACATGATCCTTCAAGACCTGCTGTAGATTAGTATATCATCAAAAAATACTAGCACAAATTTTCTAAGGAAGGGTTTGAAAATGGAATTCATCAACCCTTGAAATGTAGAAGGTGCATTGGTGAGGCCAAAAGGCATGACCAAAAATTCATAATGACCCTCATGAGTTCGAAATGCTGTTTTTGGAATATCTTCAGTCTTCATTCTAATTTGATGATATCCTGAATGAAGATCCAACTTGGTAAAATAAATTGCTCCATGTAATTCATCCAGTAATTCATCAATCACAGGAATGGGAAATTTATCTTTAATGGTGAGCTTATTGAGCTCCCTATAATCCAGACACATGCACCATGATCCATCCTTCTTGTGCACCAATACTACTGGAGCAGAGAAAGAACTTTGACTAGGTTGGATTATACCAGCCTCTAACATTTCTGCAATCATACGTTCAATTTCGCTCTTTTGGACATAAGGATATCTATAAGGCCTGATGTTTGGAGGAACACTTCCTGGAATCAAATGAATAACATGATCATGATCACAAATAGGTGGGAGTCCTTTGGGAGTTTCAAACACCTTGGAATGATTGTCCAAGACTTGTTGGAGATCTGCAGAAATAGATGATTTTGATGTCGAAACTTCTAGAGAGAATAATTGTGAAATTACACCTCGTTGTTCTTTCTTTAGAAGCTTTGTCATGACATTAGAGCTTATTATCCTTCCTGGCTTCCCTTCAATACCCCGTAATTCGACTTCCTTTCCTTCTGAAAAAAATTTCAAGAAAAGTTCTTGAAAATTAAAAGCTACCGTCCCCAAAGATTGTAACCATTGTACTCCTAGTACAACATTAGCACCTCCCATAGGAATGGAAATAATTGGACTATTCAATACATATTCCCCCATGGTTAGCTTGATATTATGGCATTTTCCAGAGAAATTTATAGTTCCTCCATTTGCAACCATTACTTGAAATTTTGGTGCTGGGTATAGGAAACAATTCAATTCCTTGGCTACCTTACAATGAATAAAATTATGGGTGCTACCTGAATCAATCAACACTATTACCTTTTTCTTCTTGATATGTCCTTCTATCTTGAGAGTTTGAGGAGTGTTAATTCCTACCAATGCATTACATGATATGGTCGGACTCATTTCTTCCTCTTCTAGGGCTGGTTCTTGGTGTATATCCTCTTCTTGTTCATTTCCTTCTTCCTCTTCACAATCTATGTAAAATAATTTCTTCTCAGCACACTTATGACCTTTAGTGTATTTTCTATCACAACTGTAGCAAAGCCCTTTTGCTCTTTTTTATTCCAAATGTTGTGGTGTCAACTTTGTAGGTTGTGGAAATCTAGGAGTAGCAACACTTCCATCTGTATAGAAGTGAGTGGTAGGCTTCCTTGTCGCCATAATTTTACATTCAATTTTTCTTTCCAACCTAAATGCCTTCTCCAATGAATTAGGTTCCAAAAAGCGAACTTCATGTTGGATGTTATCCTTTAAAGTACCTATGAAGAGATCAATTCTATGTTCCTCTGAAATATCAGTTACCCTTATATTCAATTTTTGGAAGTCCTCAATGTGCTCCACCACTAAACCCTTTTGTTTGAGATTTATCAATTGGCTAAAGAAGGTGTTTCTTTTTGTATCCTCATAATGTGCTATCATTTCCTCCGTAAAAATTGACCAAGTGACAATTATTTTACGGGAAAAAAGCCATCGATACCATACAAATGTATTTTGTTCTAAATGTAAAGTTGCAATGCATACCTTTTGTGTGTTTTGCACATTATTGAGATCAAACTATTGCTCCATCTTTAGTATCCATGTTGCGGGATCCTTGCCATCAAACTTCCTCATATCCATCTTTGGAATATGGTGGTTCTTTAATCCAACATTAGATTTTATGAAATCACGATTAACATTTATTTTTTTCTCATCATGATTTTCATCTACTATCCTTTCGCCATTAGGAATCATTTCTTGTGTCAACTTTGACAAACCTTCCTTCAAACCTTCCATTTTTTATTCCATACCATTATTCAAACCATCCATCATAGCTTCCATGCATTTCTTCAAACCATCCATCTTAGCTTCCATTCTTTTCTTCAAAACATCCATTTCATTTTTTGTTGCTCTTTGCGAGAGCGAATTTTGGTGCACTTGCTCTTGTAATTTTTATAGATCATGTTGCAATTTTTCATCTTCATGAGTTATAGTAGAGTACTCTGAGGGATTAATGGGTGTTGAATTCTTTTTAGGAGGCATTTTAGAAACCAATACTGATATCTATGCTCAATAGGCCTTTGGAATCACTTAAAACTGATTTTCCAAACAAGACATGCAATTTGAAAAAAAATACACACCTTTTTCTTGATTTTGAGGAGCTCGATATTGAAACTGAATTATCTTTGTGATTTAGGATCTTCAATATCTGAAATTTGGCCTTGATGTAGCCCCCTGAATCTTATTTCGATTTGCACAGGTCTGACTTGATTTTGGTTCTTTAAGAAAAAGTTAATTTCAATCTCCCACAATGAACTAATTATGGATTGGTTTAGTAGAGAGAACTTGTACGACTTGCCACGTGTCATTGTTTGAACCTTTGGCTCTAAAATTTACAGAAAGGAAACTAAGTCCATGTACTTCTAGTCACTTTTTACAGAATTCCAATCTGATGCTCAGAGAGAGAGTTATGAAAATTTTCCCACAATCACCTCTTTGAGATGAAATTCAGGAGCCTAAAAAAGACCTAACTTCCACATATCATATCGCCAACACTATTGTGAACCAAGCTCTGAAATTTTTCGACGATGTTCCTCAGGATTTTAGTTTCGTGCTCTAAAAATTTCAGCTTCTGAACCTTCGTGGAAAAAACTTTATAGCGAAAATTTTGCGATGGCCTTTTTAAGTGAAATTCAGGAGCCTACGAAAAGACCTAACTTCCATAGATCATATCTCCGAAAATATTGCGAACCAAGATCTAAAATTTTGCGATGATGTTCTTCCAGATTTCAGCTTCGCACTCTAAAAATTTAATCTTCTGAACATTCGTAGAAAAAAAGTTATAGCGAAAATTCCACGATGACCTATTTGGAGCAGCGAAACCCTAGAATCCAAATCTCTGATACCTAATGTTGGGAAACCAGCTCCAAAAATAGAAGAAAAGAGATATAAACGCCTTAGAAATAAGCCACTTCGAGGGGGAAACCTCCAATACATTACGTGAATGAACAATGCTTGGATGATTTAAATTACAAAACCTCCTTTCTATGTATAGGAGTCCTTAGGGCCACAATGTAATCTTAGTGGGGCCACAATGTAATCCTAGCCGACCTAACAATAATAATTTAAGGGCACAATAATAACAATATGGGGGTTACAGGGGTGTAATAATAACAATAAGGGGGTTACAATAACAACAATAAGGGACTATAATAGTAATATAGGGACCTAACACGGAATATTTGAGATGGCCACCATGTGCATGGGTGACTTGAAGAATGGGGTTGACACAAGCAATGAGCATCTCTTCAAATTGAGTCAGGAAGGAGAGGACATGTGGTTGGATACCTAGGTCCATGTTGTTTGTGGAGGAGAAACAGTGGGTTGTTCATTCGCCAGCACAACGGGTATAAGAAATGATTTCGTCATTTGTTTTTGTTTTCATGGATGGGTAAGCTTCATTACAAGTTGAGAAAACTTGGATGGGAAAAAGTGCATCGATCCTTGCACGAAAGAGACGATGTGCATGTTGGAGATGGATGCGGGGAAATTGTTGGGAAGGTGGAAAGGGAGGCACATGGGGGGCTCATGTACAGGGCAGGCGAGAGGTGAAGGATTTGATGGGTTGGCAAAGGTTTGGTCAGCGGGTGGAGATGGAAGGGGAACTAGGAAAGGTTGGGTGGAATGTAGGGGAAGGAGGCTATTTTGGGAAGGAATGGGAGATTGGTTTGCGTTGGATTGAGAGTGAAGGTTGGCTTGGAAATTGGCGAAGAGGAGGTAGAGACGTGCATTAATTATTTCTTTGTTAACCGCATAGTGGCGTCGTCATTATTCCCTTTGCACACTGTTATCTGGTGTGGTTGGCATATCTGTTGCAAATAAGGAAACGCATGTCAAGAAGCATGTTGGAAATTATTAATAAAATAAAACACAAAGTGCGTTCCCCTTTCAACACGGATAACGAAATAAATGCGGAAATAACAATTCACAACCAAACAGACAACAAATGTAGAGGAGAGGAATTTTTAAATTTATTCAACTCTTCTATATATTTGATTCATCTCACTCTGAAAATATGAAATTACATAGCTTATACAAAATGGCCAAAGCCTTCAATTCAATGCAATTCAATGCGGAACTAGATGGGTAACAACCAATCGTCCTTTTTGTTGTGAAAGCCCATTTCTTCATTAACGACACACAAAGCTGTGTACACCCTTCTTCTCTGTTCTGCTGTTTATACACGAAACAACGTACAAAATACATATATTAGAAGACATGAAATTTTGTGGGCTTCGACTTTGAAACCTCATTGTGTCTGCGCCCTTATGGCATTTCGGCGATAACAAAATTTAACTTGGGTGCTATCCATTGAGCTTTACGAACTGTGATGTGCGCTGGCATGATCACATCACACCATAAACAAAAAAGCCCGTGGGAATTATGCAAAATTTAAAATGTTTCGATTGCGATGTGCAATAGCACTATTGCATCACAATTCATATAACATAACTTGTGGGAATTTAATGGAAGACATAAAGTTTTGCGATTGTGATGTGTGCTGGCACTATCGCATCGCGCCTTACATAACATAGCCTGCGGGCGATTAACTAGAAACCATAAAATGCTGCGATTGCGATGTGCGATGTGATATCGCATCGCAACATCACAAGGTTCAGCGAGGAGCATAACGGGTAACAATTAAGATGTGTGATGTGCGGGTTGCGGTGCGGTAAACAATGGTAAGTGGAAAATGGAAAATTCATAGGGTAAGGCAAAAATAGAAGGTTTGTATGGAGTTTGGGTATGGGTTATGGGTCCTACCAAATCGCATTGACAGGGAAATAACATTGCGATAATGCGTTAAAAGGTAAGGATTGAGATTTGCGGGTTGCGACTGCGGGAAAATGGGAAGTAATGCGGTGGGCGAAGAAATTAACGCAGAGAATGGCTCAGGTACTCTGCTTTGAACATTTCTGGACGTTGCATAAAGCAAAAAACAAAACTTCGGATTTGGATCTTAGACTCATCCTTCCTGCAACAAAAAATTCAATTCAAAGTGTGGGTTGTTGCCAATAAATTCATGGCAGTGGTTGGGAGTTATTTCCAACAAAGAAAATGTGTGTATGATGTTGGAAAATGAAAATAAAAAACAGAGGGATGCATTTCCCCCTTACAACACAGACAATTCAATATTGCAGAAATAAAAATTACAGACAGACAAAGAGCGATGCTGGCGTATTGTTAAAAGAAGGTGCTATTTTTATTCAATGAAGTTTTGGTGAATGACCAAATTGGATAATTCTTGTACACAAGTGACACAACTGAAAATCAATAACATACTTTTGGAAGAATTCGTCAAAAGTATAATAGCAAATCTTATGTGAGTGGCAATAAAAAATTTTCCTTCATTTCTTCAGCTAAAGAATTAAGTCAGATATGTGATGCAGAGGAAGATAAGTCCAAACACTATAAAATAGTTGTTAGCAGAGGAAGACTAGTCGCACCTTACCTGTTATTTTCACTCGACGAAGTAATCGTAAGTCCTTCAATCTGGAAGTCAGCAAATTGTTGAGGCTGCAAGGTGGAAGTAGCAAGTCGTCGAGGTTGCAAGTCCGATTGGCAGGTACTGAAACAAACAAATGTCAGGAGAGGGTCATTGGAATATATGAGTAGGGGAACGAAGTGACATGCTATAGGGAAGGTGAATGTAAATGAATGGGGAGTATGGCCGAAGGGGTTAGATTGCCGAGGCAGAAGGACAAGGGTACAATAGCAGGAGAGGGGAGCCATGAAAAGGCATGGCCACAGAGCAATTTCATATGGAAGTACTACATTATCTTTAACTCTCCCTCATAAAACTCCGTTGAAGTCTCCCAACAGTTATTGGCATGGAAAAATCTCTCCTTCATTGGACTGTGTTGAAGTCTCTCGGTATGGAAAAATGGATGCTGTCAAAGGCCGAGTATGGAAAAATGAGTACTGTCAAGGGCATTGCAGAAGTGTCATGCAACAACTGGTAAAGAAACTGTCCATGTGTTAAGTCTAGAAAACTGTCGCTGGAGGGGCGAAGTCCAAATAGAGGATTTTAATTTGTTGGAGGAAGTGCCACATGTCCAAATTTTATTGGCTGGAAGGGCGATACGAAATTATTCTCATTGGCTGGGGTGAACATTCTTTCTCACCCCAAGCCAGCAAAGAGAATGTATTTCGGCGTAAAAATCAACTATTATTGTCATTGAAATAAATTGTTAATTAAAATTAATATTTTAAGGTAAAGGAAATACATACAAAATAACTACGACCAATTAAGTTATGATGCATATAACTTCTATTGATTTCATTAGTCAATGAATATTTTTCTCATTAAATAGAGAGATTCCATACCCATACATAGCATTACAAAAATCAAAGTAAAAAATTATTCTATTGATTACAATATTATTTCTATTTACTTCATGATATTTAACACATATCTATCTAAAGAGTATGTATTTCAGATTAATCACATCATTAATATTTGGTTGACATTTAGAACCAACTAATGTGGTTCATCCTCAGGTCAAAGGTGAAAAATTATATCAATCTTACTGAATAAATAGTAGGGGTCCATTAGGGTCCAAAGTTTGCTGTTAGGAATTACTAACAATGAACTCTGGACCCTGATGAACCCATACAATTTATTCGATAATATTGATAGATTTCTTCACCTTTGTCCTAAGGATGAACCACATTAGTTGGTTCAAAAATTCGCCAAATTATAATTCCTAACAACGAACTCTGGACCCTGATGCATCCCTACTATTTATTTGGTAAGATTGATAGATTTCTCCACCTTTGTCCCAAGGATAAACCACATTAGTTGGTTCAAAACTTCAACCAAATCCTAATGATGTGATTAATCTGAAAGACATACTCTTTAGCATTATGGATCACAAAATTCTAAGATCTAACATATATCTATTTACTTCATGATATTTAACACATAGCTTACCCAAGTGAAAGTGATTATTTTTTTAATTAAAAGCCACACCATAATAAAACACAAGGGATCTTAACTTCCTTGGAATTTCAATAAGTTTCCAAAATATATGTAAGATCAAAAGGAAGCCAAATAAGGAATCCAAATTCATAGTGTATGAAGAGAAGAATGAATAGATGACAAGATATATATATATATATATATATATATATGTTTATGTTTGTGTGAATCTATGGTGCATGAATTTTTCAAATTTAGATTTAAATACAATTTTCTGGTCAATATCACTTTATACATAACCTACTAAATTGGAGGTGATAATATTTAGATGGAGGAGAGGTCTACACAATATCGAAAACTCTCTCAAATAAGGTTCCAAAATATCCTTGTAAAGTAAATAAAAGACAATCATTGCATAGCAAAAGAAAAATGAAAAAATTAAATGGCTAGCTTGTTTATGCTATACATTGCATGAGTTCATCAAAGCCATGTGCAAACTAGAATCTATATTATTGTATAATGTGCAAGTATCTTTTTATCATACTCAAATAAAAATAATCTATTACTTATATTTTTCCCAAGGAAAAATCATAATTTTATTTGAGAAAACAAAATTACATGTTATGGGAACTACAAAAGCATATGGTAGAATCAATATCTATATTTAAAAAAAAAAAAAAAACTTGGAACTAAGAAAAAATGCTTAGTTACCATTTTCTACCTTTGTTCTTTTCTACTTTTCTCCATCCTCCTTGATTAAGCTCTGGCTGATACAATGATTAGCTTGTTCACTTATGTCTTTGTTAGTTGTTCCTTGTATGAGTATGAGCTCTTAGATGACTAAGGAAGTTTGAATCCTCCTATCTCCTCCTTTTGCAATGCTTGGCATTTATTTCCTTCTACACTTGTATTTTGCGAAACTGATACCATGATTCCTTCTTGGTTGATTCTATCGCTTGCTAAAGTTTCTTGTGGGTTTTGGTTTTCCTCATTTATGGGATTTCCCAAGTTATCCTCTTCTTCTTCTTCATCGAGTTGTTGCGCTGGAAATTTACATCCCTTAGGATTTTTAGTTGATTTCTTTTTCTTTCTAGGATATTTATTTTCCAAAGGACATGTGATTTGTAAATCTCCAAGTTGTAGACAAAGATGGTGCCTAAATGTTTATTATCATAATCTAAGAATTGGGTCCAACACTGATTGTTGTGTGTTAGAAGGATACAATCAGGTAGTCTTTTGTTGAGGTCTACCTCTACGCAAATTCTGGAAAAAGTATAAATTGCTTCTTCAGTTATTTGTGTATACATCTTGATGTATCTCCCCAAAATTTTATCAATTCCCTTTAGAAAATTTGGATGCAAAAAATAAAGGGGTAGGTTATGCAATCTTATCCATAATGACATTTTGGAGACTACCATTGAATTGGCATAAAAGTATGGGAACCATGGGGTGATAAATAGTATTTCATTACCCCAAAACCATGGACCCTCTTGTAAACCATATTCTATGATATATGATGATTCAAATTTTACGATGAAGAAGCCCTTGGAACATAGGTGAACCTTACAATTTACTGTCCAAGTTGTAAAAATCCACTACAAGAGATCCATCAGTTTTGGCTAGAAACAATTAAACTTGCGAATTACTTCCTTAGATTGATAGGTTGTACGAAAATTATTTATCTATTTTAGATCTACTATCATTCTTTGGAATTTATTGATATCCTCTACAATATAGTGCCCACAAATGTTGAGAGTCTATTCAAGTTTTCTTGAAGCATACAACTTTCCTTTGAGGGCATCTTTGCATGAATTAGATCCATGGGTTTGTCCCTTGACCAAACTTAGTCCCTTAAGATTACTAGATCCTGTTGAACCTGCCTGGGTTGATTATGATCGAGGAATTTCGTTCTACACCATAGTTCTATAACTGCAGTTCATCTCGCATAGATATACTTGCATAGATCAGACTTTGCAACTCCATTGGAATACCAACTATGCTATAGATCTATTTTTCCATATCCTACACCAAAAATTCCTTTCAAACCCCCATGTGGATTTATCTTCTCGTTTGGGTTTTTGTAAAGAGTTGGAAAACTAAACCCTTTCCCATAATAGGTGCTTTCTCACAGAGTCTCTAACGAATACTAATCAAGGAACAAATATGCCTATATCCAAGATTTCATGGACCTTGGGGGACCTTCCTTACTATATTCATCGGATTCTAATAATAATTGATTTAGAGAACCCAAACCAAATCTGTTCCTGCATAAAAGAGATCTACCAATTCCGTAGGAAGCCTAAGTGGATCTACAACATAGCCTATGTCAATTGACATATCCATGTCCCTCCATAGATCTACTATCATTTTTCCCTTTTTTCATCGAGATTTATGTGGAGGAAGTGATTGCATATATATATAGTGAAATCAACATCACTGCTCTTATCTTCAAGGAAAATGATAGATATGATGTGATCTCTACTCCCAGAAAGGAAATCCGCTAGGTCCAGGCTGACATAGACCCTCCCATTTTATTGCATGGTGATTTACTTCACATATTGCTGGTTGGAAGATCATCTTCCTAGGCCCTTTCAAAGCCTTATTTTCCTTCGCATGCTTTGTTCCATGCAAGTGATTGATACCACATCTCCCATGAGACTCATTAGCACCGTAAAAAAAAAGCTTGCAGGGATTCTTTAGGAACTTAATGGTCGAGCCAAATCCGATCTGTTTTGCAGCAAATCGCTGCAGAAAGGAGCACCCTGGGTGACGAGGGAAGAATGAGGAATGAAAACACCCTAAGATTTTCTACATAGAACACTAGGCATCGCTCCTCGAAATATGACCAGATTTACTCTCCCATATATTATTTATCAAACTTAAATGACTACCATAAAGAAAATAATATACAAACTAATAATTATTCATAAATTGGAAGATCCATACACCATTTTCATGCATATAAAATTTCACATTGCTAGAATAACCCAATATTAAAGTTAACATGGCATATCTTCCAACAAGTTGATCCAATAGTGAATGGCTTTACCAATGATTCGATCAAATTGTTCTACTTTTCTTGTGTGCTTGGGCCATTTTTGTTTGGATAGTATTAGCTTTTTCCATGGAAACATTGGAGTCATTCTGGAGATCATAAGAAGATTTATTCACTTTGCCCAATAATTTTGGTGTGAGAGGATTCAACATAATAATCATAATTAATATTAATGTAAAAATCCACAAAATTTTAAGAAAATTTATAAATTGTTTGTTTAAGTTAGAGACGATGCAATGGGTATGAACGCATATCCACCTCATAAGGTTTGGTCATTTCCCAACCACACATGATCACTTGACAACCTAGGAGGGTCAAAGGAACATTGATACCCATACCACATTAATTTATTGCTCACTAGATACAATAGGAAAGTAGTTGACACATTTAAGACAAATCCAAATGTTAGGAGGGCATTAAAATATTAATTATTTTCAAATCATAATGAATTAATAATTCATCATATCACACAAAAACACAAAAAAGGACTAACAAATCCATGTCTGGAACTTGGATAGCTCATTTGAGAAATTGTGAGTTATATGTAATCATGGTGTCAATGGATTTTCCTAAACCAAAAAACAATACTCTCCCACCTCTCCACAGTCCCAAGCTCCAATGAAATTTTCAACAACGATAGAGCACAGTGGAAGAAGATAGAGTCTCCAACATTAATTGTAATTTCAATTAAAGATATTTCTAGAGAAGGAAAGAAGTGAGATTTCCTGGGAAAAGGAAAATTGGTGGGGTGTTGAGGTCTAGTAATAAAACTTTTATGCATGCCTTCAATGTGATATACCATCCTAAATTAATTAGCATTTATGATGTGTTTGATTGGGAACAACAAGTATATAGGACTCATCTCACGAAAAATGATGCTAATAGATATTAGCTCATAGCACCATCCAAAGTTCCCCCTTGCTTACTGTAAAATTGAAATTGCCCCCAATAATTTTGTTTTCCTTCTTAAAATTCTCATGAGCTAGCAATCTTTCTAGAAATTTGATCTTATTTCTTCGGGACAAAGTGTGAGAAAGTAGTGACAAAATACACCTAGAAGGTTATTTTTGTAAAGAAAAAAAGGTTTTGAGCAAAGTGAAAATATTTAGTGGCTTGTTAATGCCTTCAAAGTCAAGTTCTATGCAGGTGGAGTTAAGATTCTCTCCACTAGCAACCTAGGCTCATTTTTCATTGTCTTAAGTAGTTGTCTATTGAGTTTGTTTAGGAAAGAGGCTTTCCAATCATAACAAATATTTCCATGCATTATTTTAATTTGACATATGCCAATGAAAACTTATTCAATATGCCTACTCAAAATCTTAGATGCGTGCATCTCTTGCATATTTTTATGCATTTTGCTTGGACTTTTGATCTCCCAATGAAAACTTGGATTTTTGTTTGTTTGTTTTGTTAATATGAATCTCATTTTCTTAGTTAATTAGTTTTTTCATAGTCAAGAAAAGGCTTGATACCCTAGCTAGATTCAAAGTCCAAATACAAGAAAAATAAGTCAAAAGTGACAATGTCATGATGAAAAGAAACCAAGAGAGATAGCTATTATGGATTTTCCATTGTTTATTAGGAGTGTTTAGGTGGTTTTTTTTCCTCTGCAATAATTGAGCTATTTCAAGGTATACATTGTGGTTTTAAGGAAATTTATATGGATTGTTTCATGGATGGCATTCAAAAACACCTTTCAATAATCGAGGTGAGAGAGGTAGTCATCTACAATAAGATTTCTCATGAGAAAAATTCAATAAACAAAGTAAAGAAGATACATATATTTTTTGAACTTAATTGAAGACTATATTATGCATGAACTACAATGAATTAGATTGCCCCATTTGCATAGGTTATGTATAAATAAAGGGAAGCTATCATTGATCATGCATGATAGATCCAAATAGATTTGTTTTCGTTAATATTAAATCAAATCCAAGTGATAGATGCATGCGAATTTAAGGAAACAACGATCACGATTAGTCAAACCCGATAAAGTAAGTAATATTCTCTCTTTCCATTTATCAAGATATAGAGAATTTATCAACTGCATGTAAGAACTAGTAAAACCATTTCCATGTTTTTGATTCAATAGTGCAGAGGGATTATATGTCTTGGGCCTTCACTATAGTCACTTTAGATCATGGTAATTTCCATGCATATACTTTGGATAATGGGGTCCCATCCACTATGCCTTAGTAACCCTCCCACAAAGGGGTGAGAAAGTACTTAAGCATTGTTGTCAATCCAAATGTATAAGAGAATAATTCATCCTTGGATTAATCCTAGATCTCTTTCTTATAAGTGTACACAATCACCCAAGATTAGTGCAACAAACATTGTAGTTCATATAGTTTATTTGTGGGGTTTCTAGAAACTTGAGTTAATGTGACTAGTAAATCAACCTATAACTAAAGAAGTGAATGACATTTTCTTTATTTGTATAGAATTCTTTTACCTGTTACAAACTCGAGTACACACTATGATTGAAGGGGTATTTGTAATGTTTCCTTGCTTGTAGGGCTTTTGCTAGCAATTATGGAACACAAAAGGAATCGATCATGAATATTACTCCACAAGCATTGGACTCTTCTCAAGCTTAACATCAATCAATCATGAATACTACTCGATGAACATTAACCTCCTCTTAACTCATCTTTATTTAGCGACAACATCTCTAGAAAGACGAGAAATGTGGGTTATTCCTTATCCCCTCTCCCCTCTACCATTATATTTCAAGGTGGTCAGGTAGTGGCCTTCGAGGTGGTGGGAAGTGGAGTAGGGAATGTCCTAGATCATTGATTTTAGAGCATTGCATAAATGCATTGATTTGCAGTGTCATAAAATAATGCAGTTTCAGATAATCTAGTGTCAAAGATTGATAATATGTTACAAAATGCTCAATTTAACCTCCAAACTAATAAACCACACATATAAGTGAAATTTTGTTGATTCATTTATTTTTTTTACTTTTTAACAAATATTTAAAAATATTGATTCACCATTAAAAGAAAATTGAAATATAAATTTATAATAATTATAAAAAAACATTTTCTAATTTTTAAAATAAAAAGAACACACCTACTTCCTAAGAAACTTTGATAATTTTAAAACATAAAATTAAGTAATACGTAGTGAACTACATTTAATCACCTATAATTTCTAAAGGAGGTCGAGACTAACAAGTGGTCACTAAACTTTATGCATTTGGTTGATGTAACATTTGTTTATGTTAACAACTTAAATGAAGTGAATAAATAGAAAAGTTTGAATACACAATATTTAATATTTTAATATAAAAATATTTAAGGAAGAATTTATTTTTTATTAGTATATATTTATTTTAAGTAAAAATTTAATATGAGTAAAAAATATCAATTTTTTTATTTTTCTTTATTTTTCTAATATTTTTGAATGTTAAATAGAGTATAGATAAGACCAAATAAAATTTTTAACCATTAAACTTATTTTTTAAAAAATATATAATTTTTAAATTTGTTGTTGAGATATTTTTGAAAATAATAAGATTTAAACATCTTACTCATACAATTTTTTACTTTTATTCATTTTTTTATTATAGCTGACATTATTTTTCTATTTAGAACATATTTTTTATTTTTTATTTTTATTTTAAATGAAACAACCGATGGACAAACTTACACATTCTCTCATACTTGGATGTAGAATGAGCCTCTAAATCAATGAACATGCATGAATTAGTGAAGTGTTCATTTATCATACATATTTATAATAATAATATCAATAAATATAGTGTTCATTTTAGTGAAGTGTTCAATTACCATATATATTTACAATAATAAAATCAATAAATATAGTGTTCATTTATTAAATTATTTCTAAAATTTTAATTTAATTATCAATAATTATTAGATAAATGATAAAAATATAAGTTATTTAATTTATAAAAATTATGTGTTTTACAATTTTTCAGGGTATTAAATTTATTTATACATTCAAAATTTTCTTAAGGAAAAAACTTTATTTTTAGAAAATACAATTTAAAAAAAAAATGCATCTTTTGATACTACATAAAATTGTAAAATTAGATTTACAATATTTTTTTCAAAAAGAAAAAACTCTGGCTTATATAATGTGCCAGTTCAAATAACTTGCTTATGATTGTCATACATTAATCTTCTGTGATCATATAAAAGTCTATGGATAAGAAACCATACATTCAAGAGTGTTCATTCCTCTGACATAGAGTTCTATTGATGTCAACATTTAGTAAAAAAAAACAAAATAGTGAAAAACCATAGTGGATCGAAGTGGTCACAACCAAACCAAAAAGGTGTTGTCTACAGAAAAAAACCCTGTTCGCTACAGTCACCCAGCAAAGAGGAAAAACACTGTTTTTAAGAATTTTACAGGAGATCGGAGACCTCCTTTCACAGTAAACTACAACTCCAAAAAAGGCTTGACAAAGGACCCCAGAAAAACATCATAGTCCTATCATAGACCAAAAACAAAGCAAAGAGCATAAAAGAGATCATGAAAATTTCACCGTACCAACTGCTCCTTGCTCGCCCACGTCCACCAGTTCGTATTGCATAATTCCAAACATCCCCTTCAATCCTTTCTTAGATAACCTGTCTGCATGGGAATTATTCTCCCAAAATATGTGCTGAAAGTTAATAGTAGTGAAAGAGTCCCTTAAGATTTTTATGCACTCCAACCAAGTCACAAGATGGCCAAGGAAAAGATAGGATCCCTTGTTTAGATGCTCAATGAGAACCTTCAAATCACTAAAAACCGAGAGGTTATCGATACACAACTAGGAGGCAAACCATAATAAACCCCATAAAGCCAGCACTTCAACCCTCATATTAGTTGCTACTCCACTAAACCAATGGATCTTATAGTGATAATGTGGCGAAACCAACAACCATGCTCCACACCCACAACTTGAATGTTGTGAAGCGCCATCGAAGAAACTAGTTGGATAGTGAATCTCAAAGGGCCACAGACGCTTTGAAAGATCCACCGGAGGCCTATGTTCAGATTTCAATTTATCCCAGAGTTTAATAATATTATTAGTAGTCCCCTCAGGGCTGCATCTAATCTCTTCAAAAATCAAGTTGTTCCTGCTACACCAAATGTACCAATGGAACAAAGCCGGTAGAATTCTGAGATTGTAACTTTTCTTAAGACCCCAAGTTATAAAGTCTTTTGTATTCTCGAAGTCTGGAAATTGCACCTTAAAAAATTTATCTAATTCTTGTAGAACTTTTCTTGCAAATGAGCAGTTGTAAAAGAGATGTAGATTATCTTCTCCCTCCATCATACATAAACAACATATACCATGCCCTATCTTCCCTTTCCTCATCAAGTTGTCCCATGTGAGATTTCTATTATTCAGAACAAGCCATAGGAACAACTTCATTTTTAGTTGAGCATTAGTCTCCCATATACCCATTAAGATTTGGATCTTAGCCTCCTAGAAAGAATGGGATTGGAGTTTGGTATATAAATCTTTCACAACCAGCATACCATTAATTAACAACCCATTCCAAGACACTCTATCACCACCAGTGTTCCAGAGGAAACCTCGGCTTCTCAAGTCCGCGGTGTAAAACCCCCACTCCTCTTTATAGATATTCGGTAACTGAAGAAACTCCGACGAAGTCCATAAAGGAATACCATTGACTTGTTCCTGCACAATTTGGCTCAAGAAAAAAAGACCCTTTCCGTTTAAATGGATTATACGTCAAGTGCTACAAGAAATCTGGTTCCAGTCACCCCACAGGCCTGCTTGACCGATTAGGATCTTATCCCCGGTCCCAAACTTCCGTCTTAGGAACGTGGAAAAGCTAGGCCAGATGAGTTTGAAGCCATTCCAAATAGTAGAAGCCCCCTTAATATTACACCACCCCAGCATAAAGAGTTCCTCTAGTCCTGATGCATTTAAATACTTGAACCTAATGATCTTGTTCCTTATACCTTTTGACATCAGTGCCCTCCATAGGGATTTCATAAGGAGAGCCCTCCCAAAGGTGTCCAAATCCTTCAAGCCCCATCCGCCCCACTCCTTGGACTTCATGATCACGTCCCAACTTGGTAAATGGTACTTTCCCTTCTTCTCTCTTTCGTTCCATAGAAATTGCATCATGACTCTTCTAATGCTGTTTAGAATATTTTTTGGAATGACGTATATGTGGGCCCAATAAACCATCAATTGCTGTAATACTTCCTAAATCAAAATAACTCTGCCACCCAAAGACAACCATTTGGTGGACCAACCCCTGATCCTCTTCTCTACTTTATCAACCATCCAGGACCAGTCTTTAGAAGCATAGTTATTAGGTTTCAAATAAAAACCCAAATATTTAAAACCCAAACACAAGGGTGTAGAGCTGAAATTAAATAAATCACCAACAACAGTAACTATCTCATTTCCTGTCTCCTCATAGAAAATACAAGATTTACTGTTGTTAGCCATCATTCCAGTAGCTGCACAAAATCTGGAAAAAATATCATGAAAAACAATCCAGACAGATCTAATGATCATACCAAAAAGTAAGACATCGTCAACAAACAAATTATGACTAATCTCCCACAGATAAGACAACTTGATACCCTTAATGTGGCCTGATGAAACAACTTTCCTAATTTTGGTACTCAGAGTGTCCATTACCAAGATGAAGAGGAGCGGTGAAAGTGCACATCCCTGTCTTAAGCCACGCCCCGGCCTGAAAATATCCGACGCAACCCCATTGATGATAACCGCCATGGATGAATTGGTCACACATCCCATGATCCAATTAACCGAAACCCTGTCAAGTCCAATCTTGAATAAAACCATTCTTAGTAGCCTCCAATCAACCCAATTGTATGCCTTACAAAGGTCAATCTTCATGACCATTGCCTGCATTTTCTTAGTATGAATGGAATGTAAAACTTCTTGAGTGGATGCAACCACATCATGAATGCACCTATCCTTCAAAAAGCGAGACTATTCAGGTGAAATAACACTGGACAACACCCTCTTAAATATTTCAGCAATAACTTTCGAGATTACTTTGTAGAGGATGTTGCATAGGGAGATTGGTCTGAAATGATTAAATTATTTAGCGCCGAATTTCTTAGGGATCAGAACAAGAAATGTGGAGTTAACGGCCCCACTAAACTTCCCATTCCTTCTGACATTATCACCATTTCTGTAAGAAGGGAAAAAAAAATCTCAGCAAAATGGAGAAAAAAATCCGGGGTCCAGCCATCTGGCCCCGGACTCTTATCCACAGCGAAAGATTTCAAGACAAATAAAATCTCCGATTCACAAATTGGCTTGTAGAATTCCGATAACATCCTTTCATCATACATGGTAGGAATATCCTCAATAGCCCAAAGCTATTCATCATAGTAAACAGACTCCCGAGATTTAAACAAATCTTCGAAATGTTTGACTGCCATCGCTTGAATGTCATCAGAGGAAAAATAGGAGGTGCCATTATCCTCAATCTGCCAGATAACATCTGAGTTTTTTCTCGAGCCCTCTGCATATGCATGAAAATACTTAGTGTTCTTATCACCTTCACTTAGCCAGATCACCCTACTCTTCAGCCTCCATGACTGCTCCTCAATCAGAAGTATGCTCCTCTTCTCCCTCTCGACCTCCTTCAGTTTTAGCCAGGTGCCCTCTTTTGGAATAGCTTCCTCCAGTTCCTTCAAAAGGAAAACAATCTCCAACTCGAAAGCTTCTAGCCGGGCTTTCAGTTGCAGCTTTTTACCACGTTCCCAATACTTTACAACCTTCTTTAAACTCTTAAGTGTGTCCATAAGATAGTCCATCGCAGAGGTATCCTTACCCCACGGATTTAGTTTGAAGTGCTCCATCACCATTTTTTTGAAACATGGGTCCCCTAACCAAACTTGGTTGAAATTAAAAGGGGCACCCCCACCAGCCTTTGCAAAATCCCAAAATCCCATTTTTGTTGTGCATTTCTCCATCTACATCATCAAGTGAGTGTTTTTTTTTCAGCGCGAAAAACCTCTGGTGTATATTCATGTACCAGAACAAACTATCACCAAATACACATCATACGAAAAATTAAGAGAGTCATCCCAGTCGATTGAGCCTTTTGACAAAGCTCATACACATACAGAGACAGAAATTAAACCATTAAATCCTTAAACATCACGTTGTACACAAAAAAAAAAAAAAAGAAAGAAAGAAAGAAAGAAGAAGAAGAAAGAATGAAAGAAAAGAAGAAAGAAAAGAGGAAACAACCTCCCCAGCTGTAAATAGTCATCAAGTGAATGTTTACCATAAAGCGATCAATTTTCTTGCAGATCTAAGCACATCCCTGCCTTCCATTGAACCATATATGTAAACTAATTCGATGGATAGCTTTGTTCACTTAATTTACTTGGTCAATATGGGATTGATAGGACAACCATGATAGTTCAAACCTTAAAATGCAGTCCCGATTCAAACACGATATTTAACAAGACAACCAGGAGTGTCTAACCAAGAGGGTGTGGCCTGTAGAGAGTGCTACTATATCCTTGTCTCCCAATCCCATTTTGTAAAAATATGTTCGAAGATGGTTGAAACCTGCTATCAGAAATTCATGAACCTGCAGTTTCAGACAAATTTACAAAAGACCGGTTGAAAATCACCGAGCTTGTCCTGAGAAGAATACGCTTGTTACCTCCAGTGGCTTCAGGTAGCCTGCCTTCGGAGGAAGAGCTCTTAAAGCAAGGATGCATGCATGTAATGGAGAAAATAAGGAAGCAGATTGATTTTCTACCACATATGGCCAAGAACAAGAAAAGGGTAGATCTTGGCATCATAATATCGACTAATGCAATCGATAATTAAATTCCTGCACTAGCTTGAACGAGGTGCGATTGGAACCTTAAATTCCTACACTAGTTTGAAGGTGGTGTGATTGAAAGCTTAGTAAGTAGGTCTGTGGTTTGAGTCTGGGTTGGTCTGTCAGTCAGTAATGTCCAGGTGGATTGGATAGAGGAGGAAGGTAAACTGAAACAGATTGGATGCAAGAAAAGGGTTTACAATTCTTGCGCTCATGGAGATCAATGACGGTCTTTCAGTATGGCAGGCAGCAGCAACAGGGTCGTTTATGTTTTGGAGTTTTTCCATAGAAGGAATCTAGTCATTGCAGGTTGGATATCTAGCAGCAGATAGTTAAGACATGTCAATGGTTTCGAGTAGGTTATCCGGGCTGTTTACAGTTAAATAAAGGGGTTGAAGCTGGAACCCAAAAGAACATTTTGCCCGATTTCAGTGGCTTTACCTGGGCTAGGGGTAATACATCTTACATAACTAGCTGGTACCTGCGAGGACTTATTAGTGGTTATCAGTGGCTATAATCAGGTCTTTACAAGCTGGTACCCATTGAGGACGGATTGATGGTGGCTTGGGATGTCATTGATCTGGGTTTTGATTATATAGCTAGAACCTGATTGGGCTGATTATGGTCGCTCATTGTGGCTAATGTATATTGTGTATGTTGTATTACAGTCCGGTGCTCGTTTTTAGCTGGAACCTGAATGGGTAAACTGTTGCTTTCGGTGGCTTATCTCCTATTTTTAATTTATACTGTCAGTGGGATTGTCTTCATGCCTATTTTCTACTGGGTGTGATGGATGCCAAAGAGGTTGGTTATCAGTCCTCACAATGTTCCAATGGTCCCGATACATATGAATCATGTAATAGATTGTTTGGATCCGATTTTTGGTGTTGGCTAAAGGATCTGGTAGTTGTCTCTCGTCCATGTAAAAGTGCTGGTTTTAGATTATTCAGAAGGTGGTGGACGTTCCCTGGATGTTTTTGCTGCTGTTGCCAACTCTAGACTGATGCAGTTGGCGGTTTATTTTTCCGGCATGAGTTTTTGAATTTGATATTTCCGGGATGACTTTGGCATTGATTATCTGCCGGCGGGGGTGGTTCAGGTGTAGGGGATGACAGACAAGCTGTATGGGCTACTCAGCTTTGGTTGTTGCGAATTGGTGTGGAATACGAGCTCTGGGTACATATGGACTTATTCTATTATGACAAAGGGTGGTGTTTATGCAGGATGGTCATTTCAGCTACTTATGGCATTTAAGAGTTTCCCGTTGCTATATTATCTTTCTATTTAGTGAAGGGTGATGGGGGTAGTTAGCATTGTCAGGCATGGGAGTTTCAACGTTTCAGTATTGAATGTCGGATCCATAAGCAGAAATCCTTAAGTACACAAGATCTTGTCCATTTTAGGACCTGCAGAGGTATTTGTAGGACTATAAGTATATTATATAGAAAAGGTGATGGGGTCGGGGAAGTATGTCAGGAAGGGGTATTAGTTAGGGATATCTTCCTCCAGATTCACGTAGGATGAAGGGTACAAGTATATCTTTCACTTAGTCTCTACAAGCAACTAGGACAGGGCTGACATTCTCTGAAGTTGGCGGCAGTAGTAAAAGTAAGGATGAAGCCATTTGTGATTTGATATATCCGTCAGTTCCAGCAAAGATTGGTGACATATGGCTGACAGGATGCAGGGAGGCGATGACATTAGTCCGGCTGAGTATGTGATGGATGAGGCCATCATCAAACAGGGCATAGCTGATATTACAGAGGTAAATGCAAATCCTAAGTTCCGTTCAAGAGGTCATTTCCAGAGAAGAAATCGTCGAAGCAAGAGGAAGATTTTTAAGCAAAGGATGGAGGTCAAAGAAGTTCCTCTGGATTATGAGGACCTATGTATTAGGGTGACGAGTTTACAGCGTAGGGCTATAGTATGCAGGTGGGTTTTCCCAGACTCGGAGGATTATGATTCTGCATCCTGGATCCATAAGAAATGGAAGCCCATTATTGGATACTCCCCTATCGTAAGCAAGCTTATCAATGGATGGTTTAGCGTCCATTTCATGCATGAAAAGGATGTCCATAAGGTTACAGACAGTACCTGGGTTAGGGGTAGATGCTTTCTTCAGATTATTCCGTGGTTTATAGGTTTCAACCCGGTGTTGGAGGCTCCTCGAAGCAAATTGGTGTGGGTTAAACTCCCTAGCCTACCCTTAGAGTTCTGGACTACCAAAGCACTGCGCACAATTGGCAACTCAATTGGAACTACCAAATATATTGATCCTAGCATTGTGGGATATGCAGACAAGAGGATAGCGTGGATACTGGTGGAGATCAGTTATAAAGGTGATCTTCCAGGCGACGTCGACTTGTTGTGGAATAATACAAGGCATCGCCAGAGGATCGATTTTTGGGGTATCCCCTTTAGGTGCTTGATCTGCCATAAGACTGGTCACCTAAGGGATAATTGTCCCTTCAGACTTCGAATTCAAATGGCTCGGCGGGGATATGCGGCTGCCGGCGATGATGGAAGGTGCAATGATGGGGTGGGTCAATCGTGCAAAGGAAAAGAAGGTATGTCTCCTATCGTTCTCAATGAGGTTGAGCATTACAAGAATGCCGAATATAATCTTGATTCGGCTATATCCGATGCCATGGTACAGCCTAATATTGTTGGCCACCCTTCTGTGGGTCGTAAGTTGTATAGGGTGCTTCAGACTGATAGCGATAATCCGCCCCAACCGTGTCTCCCTAATGATATCAATATCCCGGTCGATAGAGATGACCCGGTCCCCTGCCCTTCATTAGAGCCAGCCGATGCCTTGTCAGACAGTTTCGCTATCCCTTGCAATAGTATGGGCAATACTATTAGGCGGGAGACTAGATCTTATAAGGATGTATTACAAAATTTGCCTCCTAGTCAAGATGATGACCTGTATTCTCCAGAGAATGAGCTGCCATTGTATAAGTCGACATTAAATAGGGGGGAATCTTCATAGGTTTAATGGCAGACGACAGGTCGGCCTGTGGGATCAAAATGGGCTCTACACAAACCTACCCAGAAAAATCTGGCCCCATTTATCTATCCGAGTCCCCTAGGAATTCAATTGGAAGTGACATAGACTCGCTGTTAGGGAACTCCAATTTAGATCTGGCAGCCTTAACGGTTTTCGATAAGCCCATTCCTAGTCCAACAAAAAACTCCTCTGGTTTATCGACAGCTATCTGCTCGCTTAAGAAGAAGGCAAAGGCGGTCTGTAGAATGAACAAAGGGAAATTCAAGGCTGTATCACTGTTTACGGATGATGATAGGGGTTTATCTGATGTACCGATTGCTGGTTATGATGGGCCCGATGGCCCAACAGGGGCGCTTAGAGCATGCCGCCCAAGGAGATCACTATCATGAACCACATAATATCTCTGAATTTGCGGGGATTGGGTGATGCCCCTAAAAGTCATTGCCTAAAGGAATTATTGAATGATAGGAATCCTATAGTTTTTCTGGGACAAGAGACAATGTCCAATTGGACGAAGGCTATTAATATGTTTCTGAATATAAGAAGAGGATGGCAGGCTGCGGCGATTAGTTCAAATGGCCGATCCGGTGGATTGCTGGCTTTATGGAATCCTAATAGGGCTACATTCAAACCATATAGTTTTTTTGGTGGTATGCTTCTAAATGGAAGTCTTAGAGAATTGGCAGGTAATTTTAACATCATCAATATATATGCTCCATATGCTAACAGAGTGTCTTTCTGGAGTAGAATGCAGACTTCTGGTATTTTATCCCTTCCAAACCTTATAGTGATGGGTGATTTTAACTTATCTCTTAACATGGACGAGATCTGGGGCAGTGCTGCTCGTATGGACCCTCTCGCTGGCTTTCTAAATGATATGTTCTTCTCACATGGTCTGAAGGACATTAGACCACACCCTATGGCGCCAACATGGACTAATAAACGTGAAGGGGCAAACTATATAGGCAAGAGGCTGGACCGGGTGTTAGTGCAAGAGCAGGTGATGGATATTTTTGAGAATGTTAGATCTTTGATATTTGTATCTGATATATCAGATCATTTCCCAATTTCTTTATCATGGTCGGATAATGTGGCGGTTGGAGGGCGCCCTTTCAAGTTTAATAGAATTTGGCTAGAGGATGCCGAATACTTGGATATGGTAGGTTGCATTTGGCGGGCTAAATATGATGGGCCATTCTCTGATGTCTGGGACCATTTTCACCATAGACTTCAGAAAGTAAAGGCTGCTTCAAAGTCCTGGGATCGAGAAAAGAAGCAAAAACACAAGCAGGAATTTAAGGACATTCAGGTACGGATGGAGAGGATAATTTCCTCATTTATCAACCAGTATCCGGATCAGAACACATTACAAGAGCTTATATGTCTTGGGGAAAGGAAAAGGGAGATTCTTAGGATCGAGGAGATTACCTAGAAATTGAAGAGTCGTATATCTTGGATGGCAGAAGGTGATCGGAACACTAAGTATTTTCATAAGTATGCAAATGGTAGGCGAAACATGAATACTATCTGGAGTATAAAAAAGGGGGGATGGATCAATTGCATATTCAACACAAGAGATCCAGAATGTGGCGTTTGATCATTTTTCTGCATTCTATTCGAGTCATGAAGGCATTGATAATGCGGCCCAGGTCTGGCTTTTGGAGCATGTCCATAGAGTTATGGATGAGGAGGCCATATTGGCTATAGACAACCAAATTTCTCAGAACGAGGTTTTGAAAACTCTCAAAGCATTCTCCTCGGATAAGAGTCCGGGGCCTGATGGATGGCCCTCGGAGTTTTTTATTCACTTCTTTGACTTGATGGGTGCAGAACTGACACAGGTTGTTGATCATATCAGAAGGAGGGGGGTGATGCCTGCAAACCTAAATTCTACATTCATCGTTCTAATTCCAAAGGTGGACGATGCTCAATCATTTGCGGACTATAGGCCGATTGCTCTCTGTAATATCCTTTACAAAGTTACCTCCAAGATTATAGCTGAGCGCCTAAAAGGTATTTTGAATGATTACATTTCAAGAGAACAATTTGGTTTCCTAAAGGGGCGCTCTATTCATGAAGCTGTGGCAATAGCACAAGAGGTACTTCATTCGGTTCATACTGAGAAGAGGAATGCTATTTTGATGAAAGTAGACCTTCATAAGGCATATGACTCAATAACCTGGTCATACATTCGACTAGTTCTTATGAAGATCGGGCTTCCCATAAAAACTATAAGATGGATAATGACTTGTATTTCGACAGTCCGATATGCAATCATTATAAATGGTATTCCTACACCATTTTTCGGTGCAGAGCGTGGCCTGAGGCAGGGCTGTGCGCTCTCCCCGCTAATTTTTATCCTCGTCATGGACAGCTTCTCTGGAATTATGCATAATGCGGAGCGCAGGGGCTGCATAGAGGGCTTTTCTTTCTCCAATGAAGTTTCTGTTACACATTCCTTATTTGTGGACGATCTATTGCTGCTTGGATATATGAAGAGGAACCATTGGTTCTTCATCCATCTAATGTTCAAACGCTTTGCAGCTGCCACAGGTCTTACAATTAACAAAGCAAAATCATTTATATTGTATGAATTTGGAGACAGAATGGAGGCCGAATTCATAGCAGAGTTCTCGGGGATGGAGATAAAGGTGGCTATGGGCGGATTCACGTATTTAGGATTCAGGCTTAAGCCCTGTGGGTATAAGAAACGGGATTGGCAGTGGATGCTTGACAAATTCAGGAGGAAGATTAATGGCTGGACGCACAGGTGGCTTTCTTTGGGTGGTAGGGTCATTCTTACCCAAGCGGTCTTATCTCAGACGCTTGTATATTGGGCCCATTTATTTTACATTCCAGATGGTATTATTAAATGCCTGAATAGCATCATGGCGAAATTCTTATGGGGTGGGGCTAATATGCCGCATAAAATCCATCTTTGTAAAATGTCCAGGTTGTGCAGACCAAAACAACATGACGGATGGGGAATTCTCAATTCCAGGACGTTCAACAAAGCCCTGCTTATAAAATCCTTCTGGAAGGCTGTACGTGGTTCCGGTATTTGGCAGGAAGTTATTAAGTGTAAATATATTCGGGGGGATCTAATGAAACAGATGCTTGTTTCAGACTTTCCCTCCACTAGACACATATCGGAGATCTGGAGAAGCTTTAAGATTATACGAGGCCACGTTTCAGAAAGACTAGCTTGGCAGTTTAGGGATGGGGGAGACATTCCGTTTACTTATAACAAAATTATTGGGTTGCCCATAAGCGTTTCTCCATCTAGGCTGCTGATACATTGCTTGGCACACAGAGGTATAAATTTCATCTCACAGACAATTAGGACATGGTCTTTTGACTCGCCGGAATTTAAGTCTGCGCTCCAACTTGGTTTGCCGGAGTATGTATCGGTGGAATGGGAGGGGCTTAGGGATGCGTACAGGGCAGCGGGGTTCAGTTGGGCGACTGGCGGGGATTTGGTTGTTTGGGATGGATCTTCGCATGAGGGTGCTCCAGTTGTCAAGGAGATATATAATGTTCTCAACATTGCCTCCTACAGGGATCAGTTGACAGAGTCTTTCTACATATATTGGAAGAGAAAAATCCCCACTAAAATTGTTTTATTTGGGTGGCTGGTATGGCAGGGAAGGATTCTTACGGGGGATAATTTGTGCAGGAGAGGCTTCCTGGGGCCTTTTAGGTGCCACATTTGCTGTCAGGATCTAGAATCTATCGATCATCTCTTCTTCCACTGTCCAGTTATTGTGCAGTTATGGAGGCTTTTCTCTATACATTTTATGGGTCCAACATGGTCTCCTTCTGATTTTCTGAATGCTGCCATGGATTGGGACAGCCTGAAAGGTAATTTTAAATCTCTGCCTTTCTTCTTCATTTGGGAAGTGTGGCTGGGGAGAAACAGATTAATATTTGAAGACGTGCCTTTTCGGATACATCAAGTGTATTCTTTTATCCTTGGTTGGATGGAAGATCGTCCTCGATCATGTGCTCCTATCACAGATTGTTCCTTTCGCATCAGACCTCATGTTATAGAAATTCCGGCGATCTATTTCGATGGCGCATGCGTGGATGGGCTCATGGGGTGTGGCGCTTGGATTAAATTATCTCAGCGGGAAAGGATTCATATTCATTGGAATGCAGGAATGGGATCCAACAACAAGGCGGAATTAGTTGCTCTGTGGGGTGGTCTCCGTTTTGCAGTCCTATTACAGATACAGGATGTTCATGTATACGGGGATTCACAGGTGGTAATCGGATGGGTCAAAAGGACTATGCAAATGCAGCGGCCTGATCTTCTGGGCTGGTTACACATGACTCGAAGTTTATGGGAATCTCTCAATCATCCTCCTATTACGCACATATTCAGAGAAAGCAATACCAGGGCAGATGGTTTGTCCAGGAAAGGTTTAGCAACTGATTTTGGGTCGATGCACGTTCAGCTTTTCAGAGATGGTCAAATCCACTGGAAAACAACAATCCCAATTCCATAATAGGATTTTTGACCATGATTTTGGGTTCGATGAGAGGCCTAGCAGTGGGGTCGAGTCATAATTTGGATGCCTGTTCTGTTATGTTTTTATGATAAGGTGTCTCATTCAGAAATATAAATATGGGCTGACTCTCGTTATACAGACATTTTCAACCGAGCCTGTTATTGCTTACTTAGGATGGCATTTTTGTTCTCGACTGGTAATTTCCAGTATGTCATATGATCTTCTTTTAGCAGGTATGGATATTATATACAAGCGAGCCTGTATCTAATAGTTCATCGAAGTCCAATCCTATACAATTTTCCTCTGGGCCTGTACATTGAGATCTTTCGAGTTGGGCTTGTACTAGAGTGACGTTCTGAATTATGTGGAGGGGCATCTCGACATTTCACAATGCTGGTCGAGACAGGTTTATATTGTATCAAGCGAGCCTGGCGGATTACTTCACAAGCGGTTTATTATTATAATCCGAGCTTCTCAATCTACAGACTTACATAGTTAGTCTGTCTGCAGGTCTATCTTCTCTGGGGGGTCTGTTATTCGTCATAGGAATATGTTTTTGCTTAGCGTTGTTGATTCTGGACTTCATACATATTTTGCGGGGCGGTTGGTTGGCGATCAGTGATGTTCTATCAAGTTTGTCTTCATTCATACTCTATTGTCATTTAGTACTCATCTTTCCTTTTCACAATGATCTTTTCCCGGAGGTCTTTACCCTCTTTCTATTAGCCATCCTATGTTTTTCACTCTCATTGATGGTCATGTTTGTTTGGGAAGGAATTTTTCCTGCTATGTGGAGGCCATATATTCATTTCTGCTCCTTCTTCTATAAGTGAGCTTTTCTTTTGGCCAGCATCTGATGGAATTCTCGCTGCTACACTTTACAGCTGAGATTATTTTGTATATGTACTGTTTTATATATTAATATAAGCAGTGTTTTTTTCTTCTGAAAAAAAAAAAAAAAAAACAAGACAACCATGATAGTTCAAGAAATCCCGTTTCAAACACGCCACTTCAAAATTCAATTCTTTAACAACTGATTTATTAGTGGCGAGCGTCCGACCCATTTATAAGAGATCCTATCCTTACGCGTAATTGACGAGAGTGCAAATTGGGTACTCAAAAACATTTTTACGATTAAAATCTTCACTTACCGATTCATGTTATTTTTTAGTTGATAACTGCCGAAAAGATACAAATTCAATAATAAAATTATTAATTAAAATTTCATTTAATAAAAAATAAAATAATATTTCGATTCTTAATTCAAAATCAAAATTTCTAATTAAAAAGGATTATTCGACTTCCTTTTAATCAGAAATACATCAAAGTCGAAAGATTTCAGTTGTTGAAAACTGAGAGGATTTTGATATTAATGAAAACTGTCTGGGAACAATTGTCTTAATGCATAACATAATAATAGCACTTTCATTGTGAATCTGGATTCAAACAATAATATCAACTTGATTAGCACTCTTAACTTCAAAGCAAATGACAGTGAGAGAAAGAGAAAGTTTAAATAAAATATTAATCTTAAATAAAAAAATAAAATGTTGTGTAAATATGTATAAGAATAATATTACGTAATAATGAGAATAATAAAAATATTAATATTAAATAATAAATAGATAAAATTATTATTTAAATATATAAGATAAAGTAAATAAATTTAATATTTCTATAATTAATTTAAAATGTTAAATAAATTAAAAATGAATATTTATAATTAAAATATTTATATATTAAATAAAAATTGTAATTTCTAACTTCGATAAATGTTTGCTATAAAATTATAGATTTTAAGTTTTTAAATTTATTTTATTTATATAGATTAAAGTTGTTTTTATCAAAAATTGTAAAAATATATATATATTTTTATTTAATTATGAGATAAGAATTATTAAAATAATATCACAATAAAAATGTTGTGGATTATTGCATTGAAAAATTGGATATAACCTTGTATTTTATATATCAAAATATAATTGGAGCTTTTTCTTAGCTCTTTGAAGTTGTTTTGTAAGTTGTAAATTGATCTATTAAGTTGTCTTGTAAGTTGTAAAGTGATCCATTTTGTCTTTACAATTCACCCTACTTAACAAGACAACATAATAAACCAACAATTTCCTCAATACTCCAAGAATTAAGGAATTGCATAACTTATGTGGTTATTTAGCTATTCATTTAGGTGATTTCTATTAGTCATCTTACTTCGAGCATAACCGAATGTTGCAAAGACAAATTTCCATCCAGAAGTATGCAACCACTAAAATAGGTTACTCTTCATAATGGAGTTTTCTCAATTTTTTTTTTCAAATAATCTTTATCTACTATTTAATCTATTAGAAATAGGAGCTTTTTATATTTAGTGATTTAATTTTTCAAGATGATATTCCCAAATCTTCTATTCTTTAGGTGTATCTTTGCACCTTTAGGAGCAATTGCTAATTTTTTAGCAAGTGAATCTTGGATCTCTCAGTTTTCATAAATTTCACATTTCTATCACGAATTGAACAAACTAAACAAAATTTAATAAATTTAAATAAATAAATAAATATATATATGTTTTATGAATTTTTTAAAATATTCAATTTATTTATATATTTAAAAGGAATTGTAAATAGTAAAAATTCAAGTTTGAATGGGAAAAAACCAAAATATCTCCATAGTATTCGAACAAGGGGATATTTTGGCCGCCTTGAAGTTCAGAATCCTCGGACCTTATTCAAGTCTGATTCATATAAATTGAAATAAGTTTATTTATGCAAGTACGATTTATATAGATTTAAATAAGTATACTTAACCTTTGGGAAGTCCTGTACTGTACTCAACCGCTAGCATGGGTTTGTACGAGATTTTGAAGGAGAAGTGCCAGGATCCGGGATCAAAACCAGGGAATCTATCCTTTTCAAGAAGATCATCGCAAATTTGGTAGTTGGAGGCATCGGTGCCGCCGTGGGTAACCCTGCTGATGAGGTCATGGTGAGAATGCAAGCCGTTTGGTGCCTTCTTCTTGTTCAGGGGTGCAACCGTGTAACTACACGAACACTACCGATGCCATTGATCATGGTTAGACAAAACCACATCACTTTACTCTGGACAGAGTTATCGTCCGGAAAATATGAAGCACCATGTAGTTATTGGCTGGATCTTTGTCCATCTTATTGGAATGAGATCTTTGGGCAAATTTTAAGCACCATGTAGTAGTTATTGGTTGATTCTGTGTCTATCTTATCTTGGATGATATTAGAGAGTAAAGTAATATTCAATGGATAGTACGTTTAGAATTTGACAAACATACTCAAGGGTTTCTATTTTCAAGAAGAAAAAAACATAATTATTCTTCATTATAGATGATGAAATTTTTACATATGTTTGGATCGTTTACATTCATTAAGTCTGCTCTCGAGAAGGCTTGGAAGACCAAAATCCTCTTCAAAATCCAAAATAGAGAATAATGCAAGAGAAGGGAGCAGAGCAACGACCACAACGACCATGCCAATAGAACATCATCATAGAATAAAAGAAGACTAAATTTGACACCAAATGATCTGTATTTGAAAACTTGAAGGTTTGATGAAATGTGAAAGTAAATTTTTATGTCTTTTACACAATTAGTGAGTTTGCAAAAGCACATAAATTAACGGTTTTTAACTCATTTTACAGCGTAAAAAACAGAGACAATAATATCATATACAGTAACACAAGACAAAAAAATGAAGGAGTTCATTCCTCGTGTGCTACATCTCCTTGTCTAGCTTCGAATGTTGGGCCTCTTTCATTAAGTGATCAATTTTGTGATTACATGGATTTGCAATACTCAGAATGTAACAATAATGTATCCAATGACTCCAGAACAGTAAAAAACCCCAAGTTAGGGTCTTATTGGGCTCAATTTGGCCAAAAACTGAAGAAGTTGCGCTCTAGAGAAGTTTTGCTGCTAACTGCTCTACAAACTGCACTCCTATGCTAATTGTTCTACGAATCTACATTTTTTGGAACCGCCAAGCAACAATTTTTCCTGGCACTGATGAGATTCATGCCTTTTGGGTGCAAATTATTGCCTCCTTTAAATGCATAGTGACCCTAGTGAGTGGGAAAAATTGGGCCACGTGCCTGTTGATCCGATGTTGAATCATAAACTCCGTGCTCGTAGTTGTGGTTAGTTTCTGTGGTACCGCGTTGTGGTTTGGTTATGTGCCACCGAGGTATATTATTTGTGCCTGAATCGTGGCAAGTTTTCATGGTACCATAGTTATCCTAACCTGCGCTGAACTATGGTAGTGTTATGGTACCAGGGCTTTGGGCCAGGCTTAAGCCCGAGCCCTCGACTCCCCTCTTGCCTATGGTCTCGTGGGTGGTGAGGTGATCGGGGACCAAGGCTTAACCCTGACCTTGACCCCATATATGAACCAATGAAAACATAAATAACAATTCACACCATAGTATGTTAAGTCTCACTTGACAATGTAGCGATAAAGTGTTGCGCTGCCACACCACCGGTCTTGTGTTCAATCCCCACGGAGGCCAATTCGGGCCATAACAAACTTTATTCAACCCTTAGAAAGCCATGTGGCTTCCCACCATTGGCCCACGTGGCTCCGATCCATTGGGCCAACAAACCAACCATTCAACCAATCAAAACTTGCAAATTAAAACCCATCTGGTGAGACCACTTGGAAGCCTACCATTGGCCCTAGAAACATAGTCAACCTGCCCAGTCAACGTACAAAATGCCCAGTGAACATACCTACATCGAACCTACAATTTTTTTAGCTATTTAGGAAAATGATAAGAACGTGATATCAAGAGCATACAATATTAGTTTTGAGTGATTCAAGTTACGTTGTATTCATGGCAACAAGATCTACATTTTGGCACTGATTTTGAACACTTTTGAATACTTTGAATTTTGACCACTTTACCGATCCATTAGATCTTTCCTCCCCACTGAAATCTTTTGGACCTCCAAAAGATTATTTTCAGTGAACAAAATATGAGGGTGTAGTTCCCTCACCCTTCCAATCTTAATCCATTTGGATTTTCTTGGATTTTTACCTTTGATCCCCACATGAAGGTACCCCATGTTCCCTCCTTTTGAAGTTCTTGTTTTCCTGTCAAGGATGACGTCTTGCTGCAATTCTTTAAGATATTTAGGAGAGAAATATTCAATTGAAGGAATTTGAACATTCTCTCCTTGATCTTCAATCAAAGGAGGCTCATATAATCTCAATTTTTCAACATTAACAACTGCATATATTTGCATGCATGGAGGAAAATTTAACCTAAAGGAATTATTACCAATATTTTATAAAATCTTGAATGGACCATATCTGATTAGTTTAAGTTTTTTACCTTCTCCTTGGAGTCTTTCCTTTCTAATGTGAAGCCAAAGTTCATCTCCCACTTGAAAATTGTGATCAAAACGATGCTTATTATGTCTTTTCTTGTACTTGGCTTGGCTACTTTCCAACTGTTCTTGAACCATATGATGCACCAATTGAACTTTTTTAATGAATCACTTGGCCTTATCTATGTCACTATGTCCATCAATAGCAACATCTTTCTCAAAGATAAAATCTAGAGGAGATTTTGGTAAGTATCCCAAGCATGCCTCAAATGGAGATGTTTGAGCCGATGAATGCTTGGCCTAGTTGTAAGCATGCTGAATGTAGTGAAAATTTTCATCCCACAATTTAGGATGCTTGTTGCAATAACTATGAAGAAGGTTTATTACCATTCTATTCATGACTTCTGTTTGGCCATCAATTTGCGAATGGAATGCTGTGCTCTTTTTCAATTTGGTGTCCATGAGTCCCCACGAGATTGACCAAAATTTCTCGAAAATTTGAGAATATCGATCAGAAATAATGGATGTGGGCAACCCGAAATGCAACCATACATTTTGAAAGAACAAATGTGTAGTTTGTTCAGTTGTAACCTGCTTCTTACAAGGCATCAAATTACACATTTTGCTGAAATTATCCACAACAACATAGAGATAATAATGACCTTTCCTAGGCATAGGTAGACCTCCCACAAAATCCATAGAAACACTTTCCCAAGGACAAGAAGGAACAAGAAGTTGAGTATACAATCCCAACTTTATATTGCTACGCTTACTGATAGCACATAAAGAACATCCTCTTACATATTGTGACACACTTTCAATCATACGAGGCTAGTAAAAATACCTCTGTAATTATGCCACTATGTTTCCTACACCAAAGTGGCCAACAATAAGAGAAGTATGCACTTCCCTTATTATGTTGACTCGTTCTCATTGTGGAATACATAGCTTGCAAAGATGATATAAAAATTTATCATGCACATGATAATCTTATTCCTCTACTTGGTTTTCTTGACACAAAGTTGCATATACATCATTAAAATCCTCATCTAAAGCATATTGCTCAATGTAGCTCTCATGCATGATAGAATTGTGCTTATGAATAATGGATGCACTAACAATTGGCCTAAAAATCATGTCAACAATTTTTTTATAGATACCTTTCTTATACTTTATCACCAAGTGGAATTGTTGTAAGAAACCCATCCATATTAAGTGCCTCACTTGTTGTAGCTTGGTTTGTGATTGCAAGTATTGCAACGGTTGATGGTGAGTGTGAACGATAGTTTCCTTACCCATCAAGTAATGTTTCCATTTTTTCACACTTTGCACTAAAGAATACAATTTTGTTATCATATGTAGGATGGTTAATCATTGCACGATTAAAAGTTTTAGAATGAAAAAAACTAGGCTTACCATGTTGCATCAATACTGCTCCCATGAATAGTCACTTGCATCGATTTGTGTCTCAAATTTGGAAGTGAAAGCACTGGTATTGTAATGATTCTTTCTTTCAATGCATCGAAGGCTTTTTGTTGCTTACCTCCCCACTGAAAAACCTATTTCACATTTTTCATTGCATGCAATGGAGCTGCAGTGGAAGAAAAGTTAGAAATTAACTTTCTCAAATATTGGGTTGCTCCCAAGAATATTCTAACCTTTATTACAGTCTTGGGTTTTGGCCAATTCAAAATGACTTTGACCTTTGAGGGATCTATCTTCAACTCACCCCCTCCAACAATATGACCCAAGTATACTAAAGAAGTTTTCCCAAATTCAAATTTAGACATCTTTAAAAATGAATTTTCTTTCTTTAAGACATCTAGTACTTTCCTAACATGCTTGACATGCTCCTCACAAGTCTTGCTAAAAATCAATATGTCATCTAACTATACTATCAAAAAATCATCAATAAAAGGCCTTAAAACATCTTTCATAACCCTCATGAATGTAGCAAGAGCATTAGAAAGCCCAAATGGCATAACCAACTACTCAAACAAACCTTGCTTTGTCTTAAAGGACGTCTTCCAAATTTCTCCTTCAACAATCCTAATATGATGATAGCCACTCCTCAAGTCCAACCTAATGAAATAAACAACATATTTCTATTAATCAAGTAAATCATCAATTCGAGGAAGAGGGTAACAATTCTTTACCTTGATTTTGTTCAAGGCTCTAAAGTACACACACATGCGCCAAGTTCCATCCTTCTTTGACACTAAAACAATAGGTGACCCACACGGAGATGTGCTTGGTATAATTACCCCTTTATCAAACAACTCTTGGATTTGTTTCTTGATTTCTTCATTCTCCATGACTGACACCTTGAACATGCCAATGTTTGGAAGAGGACAATCTTGCTGCAATTGGATCTCAAGTTGGATTCCTCTTTTAGGAGGCAATCCTTTAGGTTCCTAAAACATCTCGTCATAGGTGTTAACAATCTCATTCAAATTAGATTTTAACCTTGCATCACATCCTTGGAAGGCTTCATTCTCAAAATCATTTTTGAGTTTGATCATCAAAAGTAAAAAATTCTTGCTAGAATTAACAAGCCTCTTCATTTTTCTAGCATTTACAAGATATAAATTTAATTTTCTTGGGATGTGCTCTAACAATATACTCAATCTCATATTTAAACAAATGATACTTGTTCTCATGGTGATGAAACATAGCTTTTCTATCATAAAGATATGGGCTTCCCAAAACAATACCACATATGTCAAGTGGAACTACATCAAGTTTTAATTTATCAATGAAGTTTGTAGTGATGGCGAATTGAGTTTGTATTTTCTTGTCACTTGCGATTTTGCATTGTCACATACCCAACCGAAAGGATAAGGTTTAGGATGAGGAATGGTTTCAAATTTCAGTTTCTTGACAATGGTTTTTGAAATAAGGTTGGCCTGTGATTCACTATCAAGCAAAGTGTCAAGTTTGTTATGTTTTGAGATGACTCTAATATGGAAAAGCTTATTCTTTCTTTATCTTTTTGAGTTTCATTGAGGTTACTAGAAGAAATAGTACTTGCAATAGAATCCTTACCTTTCAATCCCATGGCTGTGATCTTTGTTTCATATCCAAAATCAAATCCTAAATCATGTTGTGTAGTTGCAAAAATCTTTTGCTTTCCCTTGTTGTTATAATTTTTGGGTCACATCCCAGGATGAAGTTTCCAACAATTGTCTTCAACACTGTTACCGATGAAATAGGTAACCTGACCTCAAAACGGGAACTCTAGCCCAAAAAGACTTAAAAAACATGAAAAAACACCTCAAAAGCAAAAAAAGTGTATTCCAGAATGCACCTAGTTTTTTTTAAAGGTCAAATTTCAACATTTTATAAAATTATGCTAAAAACAAAATTGTTTCTTGAAAAAATGATTGAAAAAACACCCTCAAAACAAAACTAGTTGATGCTGGAAAAAAAAATAAAAATTGTGTCATATTTTTGACATTTTAAAAAATAGAAATAACATTTTTTAATTTTTAAAATTCAAACATTAAAAAAAAAACTAAAATTTAAGAAAAAAATAAATTTAAAAAATAAAAACATTTTAAAGCTTAAAATTTAAAAATATATAGGAATAAAAAAATAAAAATAAAAACAAAATAAAAATTTTAATTCAAACATTAAAAAAACCTAAAATTTAATTAAAAAAAAAAAAAAAAAAATTTAAAGATTAAAATTTCAAAATATATAGAAATAAAAAAATAAAAATAAAAACAAAATAAAAATATTAAATTAAAAAAAAAACAAGTTAAAAAAAAAGAAATTATAAAAAATAAAATATAGAAATTAAATTTAAAAAAGAAAAAGAAAAAAATTATTAAAATATATATATATATATATATATATATATATATATATATATATAAAATTAAATTTAAAGAAATATATTAAATTTTAATAAATTTAAAACTTTAAAATAACAATTTAAAAAAAAAAACATTATTTAAATTAAAAGTAAAAAAATGAAAAATTAATTAAAAATAAAAAATGAAAAATAAAATACAATAAAAATATTAAATTAAAAAAAATATATATTAAAAAAACAAATAAATTAAAAATAATAAATTAAATTTAAATTATAAAAAATTATATATATATATATATATATATATATATATATATATATATATATATATATATATATATATATATAAACTTATATAAAAAATATATATGTTAGATATTATTAAATTTAAAAAAAATGTTAATATTAAAATAAAAAATTAAATTAAAAAAAAATATTAAATTTTAATAAATAAATGAATAAACAAATAAATTTTGAAATAAAAAATAAATATAAAGAAAAAAAAAACATTGTTAAAATAAAAAATTAAAAAACTTAAAAAATCAATTAAAAATGAAAAATTGAAAAAAATAAATTAAATAAAATATATTAAATAAAAAATAAAATAAAAAACAAATTAATTTGAAAATATTAAGTTTAATTAAAAAAAAAATCTAATTTTAAATACACAATTTTAATTGAAATAAAAAAATATAAAAATTTTATGTAATTAAAAAAATAATAATAAAAAAATGAAAAATTAAAAAAAAATATTAAATTCAAATAAATAAAAAAATTACAAAATTTATTAATTTTTAAAAAATTAAATGAAAACACTAAACATAAAATTTAATTATAAAAAAAAAATGAAAAAATTAAAAAAAAAATCAATTAAATAAAAAAAATACAAAATTTAATAAAAATTATTAACAAAATTTAGAAAAAAAATAAAAATAAAATAAAAATAAAAATAAAAAATAAAAAATAAAAAATTAAATTAAAAAAAATTAAATATCAAATATAAAAATTAAATTAAAAAAAATAATTTAAAATTTTTTGAATTTAAAAAAAATTAAAAAAGAATCGAATTAAAAAAAAAATATTAAAAATTAAAAAAATTAACCCAAAAAAAAAGAAAATAATAAAAAAGATTTTTTTGATGGTGGTGGCGAGAGGGCGATTCTAGGAATCGGCCTCCCGTGGCTGGAGGGCGATTCCGGGAATCGGCCTCCTGCGGCGGGAGGTCGATTCCCGGAATCGGTCTCCTGTCCAGGTGGCGGCGGAGGTCGGCCGCTGGGCGGGCGGGGGGCTGCATGCAGCCTCCTCAGCCGATTGGTGACGTCACCACGATAAAAATATTCTTCTTCTTGTTTCTTCTTTTTTTTAAATTTTTAATAATTTTTTTTTTTTAATAAATTTTTTTAAATTTTTTTTTTTTTTAATATTTTTTAATTCGTAACATACAAAAGATATATATATATATATATATATATATATATATATATATATATATATATATATATATATATATATATATATATATATTAATTTTATTTATTTATTTTTTAATTTGATTTTTTTCGTTTTTGTTTTTAATTTTTTAATATTTTTTTTTAATTTAATTTAATTTTTTTATTTTTTATTTAATTTTTTTTTGTTAATTTCAAAAAATTAAAAATTATTATTATTTTTAATTAAAATTTTTTATTTTAAATTTAATTTGTTTTAATTTTATTTTTTTAAATTTTTGTTTTTAAATTTAATATTTTAGATTAATTATTTTTTAAAATTTAAAATTTATTTATTAAATTTATTAAATTTTATTTTAATTTAATTATTTTTTATAATCTTTTAGTTTATTTAGTTTTTCATTTTTAAAATTTATAAATTGTTTCATTAAAAAAGAAAACTGTAAATTTATGGATATTTGTTTTTTAATTATTTTCACGTGGTTTTTTTCATTTTTTTTTTAAATGATTTTTTTTTTTGTTTAATTTGTTTTTTTTTGTTAATTTTAATTTTTGTATTTTTTTTCTTATTATTATTATTTTTTTAATTTAAAATTTAAAATTAATTTTTTCTTTTTTGTATTGTTTTTTAATCTAAATTCTAATTTTGCAATTTTAATTATTTTTAAATTTTTTATTTAAATTTTTTTTTAATAACTTAGAAAAAAATGTTTTTGATGTTTTTTTTTTTAAATTTTTTTGGTTAATTTTTGTTTTTTTCTTTTATTTAAATTATGTGTTTTTTTTTCAAATTTTGTCATTTCTTTTGATATAATTTTCGAATATTTTTGTTTTTATTTTATTTTATTTTATTTATTTATTTATTTTTGTTTAATTTTTTTTTATTTTTACGAGTTAATTTTGTTTCTTTTTACATTTTTATTGGTTTTTTTTATTGTTTATATATATATATTTTTAATCTAAGTTTTGTGTTTTATTACCAACATGAAAATCACCACTCTAAAAAAAAAAGTTGATGCTGCATCAATACGTTTCAAAATTAGCATGAAAATCACCGCTCTAAAAAAAAAAGTTGATGCTGCATCAATACGTTTCAAAATTAGCATGAAAATCACTAACATTTTAAAACAAATATTCATACTTCATAAATAAAAATATTGGAGTGTCAAAAATGTGCTAAAAAAAAAAAGAGGTGATTCTGCATCACCACTTTTCAAAATCGGGTGCTTTTTATGCTACCAAAAAAAAGTAGGTAACAGTGCGGTTACCTATTTCATCTGTAACAGTGTTCTTCATCATGGCCTTCTTTTGAACAATGTTTGCATGTGATTTTTTCTCTTTCTTTCTTGATGGAAGCATTATTTTTCCCCTTGCCTTTGAATTTACCCTCTCCTTTGTGTCCACTCTTGAATTTTGAAAACTGAAACAAGAAACAATGAAATTAGCATCCAAAAATGAAATCCAGAAAATGACACCGAGAAATGGCTACCATATGAGGCTTTTGATTTAATTTTCCCTTAATAAAATTGAAAGAAAAATTGTAATTTCATCTCATGACAACTTGTATTAGTTAACTAAGCCAGGAAGACTTAGTTAGCTTAGGAAATTCGAGTTAGAGGTCTAAGAGGATGCATGCAAAGGGATTTTCTATTTTTAGAGGGTCCAAATATAGTTATTTTTGAGTTGTAATTAGTTAACTCAATTAATTGAGTTAAAATCAGTTTAACTAGTTCTAACTAAGAGATGAGCTAGTGAGAGGTCCAGCGAATTAAATTAGATTTAATTCAAATGCAATGATTAATCAATTAAATTATGATTCACTATAAATAGTTGTTTCATGTCAGCTCTAAGGAAGACCCAGTTGAGACTGAGGTTAAAGGGAAGAGATCTATCAGTTGCACTATTAGAAAATTGTACAGGTCATGCATGAGGTTAATGGGAAGGCCTTAAAGGATTGCACAATCATTATTGGGTATTTTAATAACTAATAGGGGCTCAATTAGCCCAAGAATGAGTAAGCAAGGCAGGTCAGGCAGATGCAAGCAAAAGGTCAATTAATTGACCGATTTTTCTTAAATTGCAAGCTAATTTCGAGCAGGATTGGAGTGAGACAGTCAATAGAGTGCAATAAGTTTCTCTGGTGTGCGAAAGCATTGTATTGTTTCATGACCTTAACCATATGAAATATAGAGATAGATGGGTTTTGAGAAGTTGCTTTCCCCATATACATCTTGTGTTGTGCGATTGATTGTCTCTTTCTCTTAATTGTTTATGTGATTGTGCGATCGGTTTGTTTCTGCAAATTGTAGAAGGGATTCAATATATTGTTTTATACATCATAAGATCAGATTGAATCTCGTTGTAGAAATTAATACAAGGCATTAGAGTTCCAGGAATCACAATAGAAGATAAGAACGTAGTTTTGTCTTGAACATGTTCAAATTTGCAGATTCATTCTTCAGGATCCAACAACAAATTAAGATGTCTTTCAATGGCTTAAGACTCGAATATTCTCTTAAGGGAAATTAAATTACATAGCATGAAAGAATAGGATGGAGGCAGTGTTGGAGGACAACAGGTTGAAGGAATTCATAGATACTGATATTCCCAAGTGCGCAACAGTAGATGGCCAACTTCTTGATGCATGGTAGAAGAAGGTAGCAAAGGCGAGAATGATCTTATTAGAGGGAGTTCGAGATCATATTCTCTCAAGTCTCCATGGGAAGGTGACTCCATATGCTATGCGAAAGGCCTTGATAGATCTGTTTCAGAATAACAATGACCACTAGAAGTTGGCGCTGAAAGAAAAGCTCCTAAAGATCAAGATGGAGGAGGGCGACATGATCTAGAAATACTTGAAGAAGTTCACTCAATGTCGAGATGAGCTTGGAAGTGTTGGGGTGATTGTTTTCGATGATGATTTTGTGAGTCTAGAAATTCTAGGCCTTGTCAATAGGTGGCATAGTTACCAGGACTCTGTGAATGGGAGGGAGAAGTTACTAGGCTAGGAGCATTTGTGGTCCGACTTGGTAATAGAATAGATAAGGCGAAGCACCAGAGACAGGACCTACAGAAAAGAAAAAGAAGAAGATTTTGCATTGGTGGGAAAAGGAAAGAAAGCCAACGAAAAGAAGTCCCAAGGTGAAGAGGAAAGAGAGACTTGTCCAAGATCAAGTTTTTTCACTGTCACGAGCACAAGCACTATGCCTCTAATTGTCCAAAGAAGAAGGAAAGCAAGAATGAGCCTGCAGTTGCAGCGGATGAAGTGCTAGCTTCACAGTTCGAGTTTGATTTTACTCTCATTTCATGCATGGAAAAAACATTAATGGGATGCATGTGGTATCTAGACAATGGTGTCTCATTACATATGACGAGGAATAAATATCCCTTCAGTGACTTGGAGGAGAAGGACCTCCCGCAGAACATAGAGTTTGGAGATGACGGGAGGTATAATGCGACTGAAATAGGTACAATTACCTTTCAAAGGGAGTCTTTCTCCCCTCTTAGACTGGCTGATGTTTTGTATGTTCCAGGACTAAGGAAGAATCTTGTTTTCGTAGCGGAATTAGAAATCTGTGGTTATGATGTGATATTTAGAAAAGAGAAGGTTTTCCTTAGACACATCGCCACAAGACTGGTGAAACAGATCGGTGTAAGAGTCAAGAACCTGTATGATCTTAAGGCCGGGGATGCATGAAAATATTGAGGAGAAAAGCAGAGGTTAGTGACTTGGTGGTTGAGAGGTAGCATCTAAACATACCTCAAAAGCAGTCTCAGAAGGTTGTGGAGCAACCATAATTGGAGAAGCAGAAAGGAGACCGAGTGGAAGCATCCACTAAAGTAGAGACCTCCGATAGGGGTAAATTTCAAGCTAGATGGGTAGAGGGAGCACATGAAACCATACCTCCATGTGAGAGGTGGGGCGATGTGCAAATATAATCCCAATAAAAGAAATTTGGGTAGGTTCCATTGAGATGGTGTGTCTCATGGATCAAACCTGGCTACAAGGAGCCCACATTACAACAATAACAGGAAGGATTAGTTATATTGATGCAGTCGAATGTTAGGAAGATAGAAATTAGAGTGATGGATGTTAGATATTGGATTGAAGATAGGATTTGGCAGTAGTGCAAAGGGCACATATGCAGAGTCAGCAACAATGCAAAGATTTCAGTAGACAGTGCAATATCTAGTAGCACTCAAAGATGCTAATGATAGATGCATCATACTAATTCAATTTTTTGGAGGCTATTCAGTTTCAGGAGCTACATTAGGAACAACACTAGAGAGAAGAGTTACATGTAGAACATTCCAAAGGTACTAGATCAGGATATATAGGATTCCTTTCTTGTTGAGAGGGACTGTTGAAATTTGCAACAAGAAACAGTGAAATTGGCATCCATAAATGAAATACAGAAAATGACACCCAGAAATGGCTACCATATGGGGCTTTTGATTTAGTTTTCCCTTAATTAAATTGAAAAAAAAATTGCAATTTCATCTCATGAGAACTTGTATTACTTAATTGAGTTAGGAAGACTTAGTTATCTTAGGAAATTAGAGCTAGAGGTCCAAGAGGATGCATGCAAAGGTATTTTCTATTTTTAGAGGGTCCAAATATAGTTATTTGTGAGTTGTAATTAGTTAACTCAATTAATTGAGTTAAAGTTAGTTTAAATAGTTCTAACTGAGAGATGAGATAGTGAAAGTTCTAGTGAGTTAAATTAGATTTAATTCACATGAAGTGATCAATCAGTTAACTGATAATGTGCTATAAATAGTTGTTGCATGTCAGTTCTAAGGAAGACCCAGTTGAGACTGAGGTTAGAGGGAAGATATCTATCATTTGTGCTATTAGAAAACTATACAGGTCATGCATGAGGTCATCGGGAAGGACTTGAAGGATTGTGCAATAATTATTGGGTATTTTCCTAATTAATAGGGTATTAATTAGCCCAAGAATGCATAGGCAAGGTAGGCCATGCAGAGGCAATAAAAATTTTAAATACTTGACCGATTTTGCTGAGATTACAAGCCAGTTTTGAGCAGGATCAGAGTGAGACAGTCAGCAGAGTGCAGGAAGTTTCTTTAGTGTGAGAAATCATTGTATTATTTCATGATCTTCACAATATGAAATATAGAGATAGAGGGGTTTTTAAAATTTTCTTTCCCAATTTACATATTGTGTCGTGCGTTTGGTTGTATCTTTCTCTTACTTTTTTATGTGATTGTGTGGTTGTGTTTGTTTCCACAAATTGTAGAAGGGGTTCAATATCTTGATTTAGCACATCATAAGATCAGATTGAATCCCATTGTATAATTTTATACATTGAATGGATTCTTACTATTCTCTTGGGGGACATTCTCCCCTCTTGCTTCTAAATGAGTTTCCTGTACACACAATTTATCTAGATTTGTAGGGTTAAACATGAGAACTGTGTGTCTCAAGTAACTATGTAAACTTCCAATGTATTTGAGTAGCGTGTAATGAGAGGATACATCTACACCCAATATAAAAGGTCTTTTTCTAAACTCTTGGGTATAACTTTGCACACTCTAACCCTTAGCTTTCCTAAAGTTTGCCAATCCATTATAGCTTTTCACATGTATTCTAAATGATCAATTTGTCTTCTTAATGCAACCATAAAATCATTCCAAGAAGTTATAATCTTACCTCTTTTCTTGATATCTTCTTGAGTTTTGGCATCTCACGAAATGAGTGTTGCACTTTCCATCCTTAGAGAAGCAAGTTGAATCTTGGTCTCATCATATTTGATCCTTTGTTTCCTGCAATACACTTCAAGCTGACGAACCTAATTATCCAATTTCTCATCATTTACCTCTCCATTATACATAGGAAATTCAAACTTTATGTCAAGATTTAACAAAGGAGTTTTACCATGTCCCTTTGGAGAATGTGGAGGTGTTTGTGAACGGGTTGAGGTAAAAGAACATGAGGGTGAAGATTAAGGTGAAGAGAAAGGTTGAGGCAGAGGTGGTTTGTCACCATTCTCTCCATTTCATTTTGGAGGTTTGTCTCCATTTCCTCCATTTCCTCCTAGAGGATTTGAGCTCTCTCCTTTCAACCTTCAATTCCTTTCATCATAAATAAATTTCACCATATTAGTCAATTCAAAAAATTCTTTTTTGAAAGTATTCTCATCCTCAAACATAGTGTCATGACCTCCTTCATGTGCCATGATTGATGAGGATTTGTGTGACACTTGAGGTGAAACTTGAGGTGAATGTGCTCTCCTTGAACTAGCTTGAAGACTTGTTCCCACAATATTCCCTTCTCGTCTTTTAAGCTTAAACCTTTTAAGCATTAGAAAACACTTGCGAAAAAATTAAACCTTCAAAACAACCAAATCTTTGATACTAAACTGATATGCATTTGAAAACTTGAAGGTTTGATGAAATGTGCAAGTAATTTTTTATGTACTTTAGGAAATTAGTCAATTTGTAAAAACACATAAATTAATGGTTTTTAACTGAGTTTACAACATAAAAACATAGACAATAATACCATATACAACAACACAAGATAACAAAATGATGAAGGAGTTCACGCCTCCCGGGCTACAAGGAGCAACTTAGCGTGAGCGATAGTGCCTCCCAAGGGACTGCCCCGCTGTGGTGCCTACTAGATAAGATCAAATCCATATTGGTCCTATTCTTTAGCTCTTAAATGGTAATATTTCATAAACCACGACATAACTCATTACAAATATATCAGTATTTGTGGGTAAATCTCTTGGTCCAACTTCCAATGTTGGGCCTCTTTCATTAAGTGCTAAAATTTGTGATTACATAGATTTGTAGTGCTCAAAATGAAAAAATAATGTCTCCAATGGATCTAGGACAATAAAAAACCGCAATATGGGCTCTTGTTGGGCTCAATTTGGAAAAAAACCAAAGAAGGTATGGTCTAGAGAAGTTTTGTTGCTAACTAATTTACAAACTGCACTCCTATGCTAATTGTTTTACAAATCTGCTTTTTCAAGAACCACCAAGCGACAATTTTTCGTGACACCGGTGAAATTCGTGTCATTTTGGGTGCAAATTTTCACCTCCTTTAAATTCATAGTGACCCACGTGAGCGGGGAAAACTAGGACACATGCCCATTGATATGGCATTGAAACAAATACTCCATGCCAACCCGTTATACTCCGCGCTTACAACCGTGGTTAGGTTCCTTGTCACTGCGCTATGGTTTGGTTATGTATCATTGGGGTATATTACCTGTGCCCAAACCATGGTAAGGTTTCATGTTACCATGGTTATCTAAACCTGCGCCGAACTGTGGTAGTGTTATGGTATCGAGGATTTGGGATGGGGTTAAGCCCAAGCCCTCGACTTCCCTCCCGCCTATGGTCTCATGGGTGGTGAGGTGACCAGGGAATAGGTATCAACCCCGACCCCAACCCCCATATATGAACCAAAGAAAACATAAATAAAAATTAACACCATAGTATTTTAAGTCTCACCTAGGAGTGTAGCGGTAAAGTGTTGTGCTGCCACACCACTGGTCTTGTGTTTGATCCCCACAAAGGCTAGTTCGGTCATAAAAAAATTTAGCCAACCCTTGGGAAGCCACATGGCTATGAACCATTGGCCCATGTGGCTCCCATCCATTGGGACAACAAGCCAACCATTCGAACAATCAAAACTTGAAAATTCAAACCAATCTAGTGAGGCCACTTGGCAGCCTGCCATTGGGCCTAGAAATGCAATCAACCTTCCCATTCAACATATGGGCTGCACAGTCAATGTACCTACATCCAACTAGAATTTTTTTTTACTTATTTAGGAAAATGATTAGAACGCGATATCAGGAGCATATGGTATTGGTTTTGAGCGATTCAAGTTGTGTTTGATTTAGGTCGATGAGATCTACATTTTGGATCCAGTTTTGAGAACTTTTGAACACTTTCAATTTTGAGCACTTTACTGATCCACTGGATCAACCGAGCACAACAAAAAATAAACCAAACAGACCAAGGAGGGAACTTTGAGGGGAGGAAAAAAACTACAGGATAAACCACTAATAAATCTCAAAATATCCATGTCCACATATCGTACTATCAACAATTTATTCAAAAGGCATAAACCTAGGGGAAAGAGACAAACCCTATTTGGAGAGGGAATCTGCTTCAAGATTTTTTCCAAGTATGCATGTTATAAGGAGATGTCGGTAAAAGCATCCTTTAAATCCTTGATATGAAGCATCTGATTACATAGGGAGGGGACCACTAAGTTGTAATTTCCCAAAATCCATTGGATTAGAGTAAGAGAATCCCCAAAGATTGAAATCCACTCCATGCCCAACCATGAAGAACATTGAAAAGCACGCCACAAAGTGATCATTTCTTCCCTAATGTTTTCTCCCCTGCCTCCATACCAACAAAATATATAATGTGATGAGGGATAAATTCTTAGGAGCACTCCACAACCACATATTCCACTCAAAGTAGCTCCATCAAAGTAACATATGGGAAATATACCAGATTGATCAAGAAGAGAAATGGAGCTGGAGGGAGCCTTAGGGATCCAAGGTCCAATTTCCATGAAGAAGTCAACAATTTTCAAGGCAACCTAATTTGTACCCAAAATTTTTCCTTCAAAGATGAGATCATTCCGAGCCCTCCATATTGACCGTAGAACATATAATGGAGAAATCTTGTAAGCAATAGCACATTGATACCAGAACATGAGGCAGACCATAATGTAAGATTCATATCAAGTAACAAATACTCCCAACAATTGTGCTACCTCCATCCAAACAATAGAAGCAAAGGGGTAGTGTAAAAATAAGTGAGAGTAGACCTATGAAGCCGATTTGCATAAAATACATTTTCCAGGCCAATAAACCCCTTCTTATTTAAGGTATCCCATGTGAGAATATAGTTATGGATCGTAAGCCAAGAAAATAATTTTATCTTCAATGGAGCATCCCAACCCCACATTCTTGTAGACTAATCATAATATGGTAATGACTATATGGAGGAGGGAATGTAAGAGTATACATCCTTAACAAAAATCCAACCATTCAATATTTGTTTTCCCCATACCAAAATACCCTTGTTCATCAATAAGGTGATCCTTGCTTGAAATAGAAGATTTTGATATGTCTCTCGCTCCACTTCCAGATGTTTGAGGATGCTAAAATTCCAAGCATGAGGCTAGATAATGGAAGTGAGAGGAATGGGATCCACCATTGACAGATTATAAAGTGTAAAAATCTCTTGTTGATTTAGAAAATGTATTGTGTGGATAGAGAGAATATGGGAACCAAGAAGGCCCTTAATAACATCCATCCCAACCTGGATACATTGGCCATTCCCCACCAGCCAATGAAAATTACTACAAAACCACGAGATCACATGTTTGAAGCTTCTCCAAATGATAGATGACCTAGGATTTGTTGGCACACCTGCAACCACCCACTCCTCTAGCCCTTGATGTTGGAGGTATTTGCTGAAAATTATGTTTTGCTATAGATCCATTTCTTTGAAATCCATCCACACATTGGTAGACAAGAGAGCAAGATTAAACCTCCTAGATTCCAACATTCCCCATCCACCCAACATAATGGGCCTAGAATTCACATTTAGGCAACTGAGTTGAATCTTGCAGTCAGGTTCGGTTCCGGACCAAAGGAATTTGGAGATAAGGTAATCAATATTGTGAATGATTTCTTGATGGATATAGAAGAGATGCATCAAATATACTAGGATACTTTTCAAAATGACTTTAATCATGATGACCCTACCTCCAATCGAGAGCCACTTGTGATTCCAACATGTCAGCTTCTTTTCGACTTTCTTTTACAACCATGTCTAGTCCGTGTTAGGATATTTTTCAGGTTTTAGATAACACCCCAAGTATTTGAAACATGCAAACATAGGGCATATTTTCACCCCAAATAGAGAAGCAATCTGCTAAATCTGATATGAGTCTACATCATTTGAGAAAATTTCAGTCTTGTTTTTATTAATTAGTAAACCATAAGATTTTCTAAAACTGTCAAGAAAAATATGGAAAGATTCCCATTCTTCATATGTCTACTCCCCTGCACATAGGACATCATCGACAAATAAAATGTGGGACAAAGTACAATTTCTAGTCACCTTACATCTGGTTATAGCGCCTTCGTCCATTTTATCCTTTATACCTCTGTTGATGACATCCATAATCAATATAAAGAGAAATGGAGACAACACGTAGCCTTGATAAAGCCCCCTATATATTTTGAAGAAATGGGTGGGATCACCATTGATAAGAGCGAACATAGCAGCTGAAGGAAGCATGCCTTGATCCACTAGACATGTCTGTGGGGGAAACCAAATTTATATAATATAATTATTAAAAATTCCTAGTCCACACAGTCATATGCCCGAATAAGATCAATTTTCATGAGACATGAATATAATTTTCTGGTTTTTATCGAGTACATGGTTCTTGTGCAATTGCGACAACATTTTTATTCTTATAGATTTGAGGCTTTTGCGATTAGTGTTTTGTGTAGAGATGTTTTCTGGATCAATCACATCCATTCTTGATAAATTCGACGTTTCAAACCAAGCCACCGTGGTTCATCTTCACGAAAAGATCCATGAGTAAGACTGATATCACAAGTAAGGTATAAATATGAGAGAGAGGGATGATGAACGATAGGGAGATGAAAGGGAGGCCAACCAAAAAAGTTTGAAAATCAAACAAATTAATTCATATTTTGAGGAATGTGAGATCAGAGTTTTTTTCTTGCAATCAGAGATCTGTATCATTCAAACAACTGAACTTCTTTTAATTCCCCCCTTCCATATAGGTTTAAAATTATAGATTTGAGGATTCTGCGATTAGTGTTTTGTGTAGAGATGTTCTTTGGATCAATCACATCCATTCTTGATAAATTCGACGTTTCGAGCCAAGCCACTGTGGTTCATCTTCAGGAAAATATCCATGAGTAAGATTAATCTCACAAGTAAGGTATAAAAATGAGAGAGAGGGATGATGAACGATAGGGAGATGTAAGGGAGGCTGACCAAAAAGGTCTAAAAATCAAACAAATTAATTGATTTTTTGAGGAATGTGAGATTCAACTTTTTCTTGCAATCATAGATCTATATCATTCAAACAACTGAATTTTTTTTAATTTTTCCCTTCTATATAGGTTTAAAATTATAGATTTGAGGCTTCTACAATTAGTTTTTTGTGTAGAGATGTTTTCCGTATCAATTACATCCATTCTTGATAAATTTGATGTTTCGAACCAAGCCACCATGGTTCATCTTCAGGAAAAGATCCATGAGTAAGAATGATCTCACAAGTAAGGTATAAATATGAGAGAGAGAGAGATGATAAATGGAAGGGAGTTGCAAGGGAGGCCGACCAAAAAAGTCTAAAAATCAAACAAATTAATTAATCTTTTGAGGAATGTGAGATCAAAATTTTTTCTTGTAATAAGAGATCTGTATCGTTCAAACAACTGAACTTCTTATAATTTTTCCCTTCCCTATAGGTTTAAAATTATAGATTTGAGGCTTCTGCGATTATTGTTTTGTGTAGATGTGTTTTCCGGATCAATCACATCCATTATTGATAAATTCAATGTTTCAAACCAAGCCACCGTGGTTCATCTTCAGGAAAAGATCCATGAGTAAGACTGATCTCACAAGTAAGGTATAAATATGAGAGAGAGGGATGATGAACGAAAGGGAGATGCAAGGGAGGCCGACCAAAAATGTCTAAAAATCAAACATATTAATTAATCTTTTGAGGAATGTGAGATCTTACCATTTTCTTGCAATTAGAGATCTGTATCGTTCAAACAACTAAACTTCTTGTAATTTTTCCCTTCCGTATAGGTTTATAATTATAGATTTGAGGCTTTTGCGATTAATGTTTGTGTAGAGATATTTTCTGGATCAATCACATCCATTCTTGATAAATTCGATGTTTTTGTTGAGATTCAACAAGATGACGAGCTTAGTGAAAATTAGTCACCTTCACTAAGTGGACCCGCAGGCTATTTTTAGGTGTAAGTCTATTTTTAGACATGGTGATCATATTTCAGAAGTTGCAGGATTCTATTTGTGGATGGTTGGTCAAGTTGGAAAAATGGATGAAATTCTATTTTTAGAATATTGAGCGAAGTCTATTTATATATCGTCGATCTAAAAATAGAAGTGTCGATTATTATTAGCCCTTAATAATAATCAGACTCTAAATATCGACTTATTCTCTTGGAGCACTTTATTTCAGTATACAGATTTGGAAAATCAGTGGGCTGAAGGAATTATGCAATTCCTAGGGTTTTTTGGTGGTTCATGCATGGAGGACTCAGTTAGAACTAAAGTGGCAAAGATATGACAGAGTTGGAAGAGTAGTTCATGTAGTTGTTATTCAGTTTAACTCAGTTAATGGAGTTAAACTCAGTTGAGCTAGTTGTATCTAGTCTAACTGAATGATACACTACTTAGAGTGGAGTGAATTAATTCACAAATAATAACTCATTAATCAACTGAACAAATACAATAGTTAACTACAATGCATGTCGGTTCCAGTGGAGACCCAGTGGAGATATCGATGAAAGGGAAAGATGGACTATCTGTTGTGACTATAGTGATGCATTGATTGCACCACACACACATTGGAGTTTCCAATGAGGATTGCGCAGTGCAAGCAAGGTAGATTCAAATTTATTCAGGGGTCTTCTTCAGCAGGGATTATGCAGTGGAGGCAAGGCTATCAGGAGGTAGAAATCAGTGCATGGATTTGCAGCTTTCTTCTTGTTAGTGTGTGACGATTGATTGTACTGAGAGCTTGATGTACTAATATTTGTATGAGATTGTTACATGATCTCCATGATACATAATATATGATATTTGGGGTTTTTAGCTTCAGGATTTCCCGTTAAACAACTGTGTTATGTGCGATTTTTTTTATTACTTCATGTATTTGCAATTGAGTTTTTAAATTATCCATAGTGAAAGATTTCAAGACAGATAAAATCTCCGAGTCACAAATCGGCTTGTAGAATTCCGATAACATCCTTTCATCATACATGGTAGGAATATCCTCAATAGCCCAAAGTTGTTCATCATAGTAAACGGACTTAACAAATCTTCAAAATGTTTGACTGCCACCACTTGAATGTCATCAGAGGAAAAATAGGAGGTGCCATTATCCTCGATCTGCCAGATAGCATTTGAGTTTTTTCTCCCCTCTGCATATGCATAAAAATACTTAGTGTTCTTATCACCTTCACTTAGCCAGATCACCCTACTCTTCAGCCTCCATGACTGCTCCTCAATAAGAAGTATGTTCCTCTTCTCCCTCTCCACCTCCTTCAGTTTTAGCTAGGTGCCCTCTTTTGGAAGAGCTTCCTCTAGTTCCTTCAAAAGGCAAACAATCTCCAACTCGAAAGCTTCTAGCCGGGCTTTCAATTGCAGCTTTTTACCACGTTCCCAATACTTTACAACCTTCTTTAAACTCTTAAGTGTGTCCATAAGATAGTCCATCACAGAGGTATCCTTACCCCACGGATTTAGTTTGAAGTGCTCCATCACCATTTTGTTGAAACATGGGTCCCCTAACCAAACTTGGTTGAAATTAAAAGGGGCACCCCCACCAGCCTTTGCAAAATCCCATTTTTGTTGTGCATTTCTCCATCTACGTCATCAAGTGAGTGTTTTTTTTCATCGCGAAAAACTTCTGGTGTATATTCATGTACCACAACAAACTATCACCAAATACACATCATACGAAAAATTAAGAGAGTCATCCCAGTCAATTGAGCCTTTTGACAAAGCTCCTTTTGACAAAGCTCATACACATACAGAGACAAAAATTAAACCATTACATCCTTAAACATCACCTTGTACCCAAATAAATAAATAAATAAATAAATAAATAAATAAATAACAAAAACAAAAACAAAAAAACACACAACAAAAAGAGCAGACAACCTCCCTGTAAATAGTCATCAAGTGAATGTTTACCATAAAGCGATCAATTTTCTTGCAGATCTAAGCACATCCCTGCCTTCCATTGAACCATATATGTAAACTAATTTGATGGATAACTTTGTTCACTTAATTTACTTGGTCAATATGGGATTGATAGGATAACCATGATAGTTCAAACCTTAAAATGCAGTCCCGATTCAAACACGATATTTAACAAGACAACCATGATAGTTCAAGAAATCCCGTTTCAAACACGCGACTTCAAAATTCAATTCTTTAACAACTGATTTATTAGTGGCGAGCGTCCGACCCATTTATAAGAGATCCTTACGCATAATTGACGAGAGTGCAAATTGGGTACTCAAAAACATTTTTACGATTAAAATCTTCACTTACCGATTCATGTTATTTTTTAGTTGATAACTGCCGAAAAGATACAAATTCAATAATAAAATTATTAATTAAAATTTCATTTAATAAAAAATAAAATAATATTTCGATTCGTAATTCGAAATCAAAATTTCTAATTAAAAAGGATTATTCGACTTCCTTTAATCAGAAATACATCAAAGTCGAAAGATTTCAGTTGTTGAAAACTGGGAGGATTTTGATATTAATGAAAACTGTAGGGGAACAATTGTCTTAATGCATAACATAATAATAGCACTTTCATTGTGAATCTGGTTTCAAACAATAATATCAACTTGATTAGCACTCTTAACTTCAAAGCAAATGACGGTGAGAGAAAGAGAAAGAGAAAGTTTAAATAAAATATTAATCTTAAATAAAAAAAATAAAATGTTGTTTAAATATGTATACGAATAATATTAAGTAATAATAAGAATAATAAAAATATTAATATTAAATAATAAATAGATAAAATTATTATTTAAATATATAAGATAAAGTAAATAAATTTAATATTTCTATAATTAATTTAAAATGTTAAATAAATTAAAAATGAATATTTATAATTAAAATATTTATATATTAAATAAAAATTGTAATTTCTAACTTCGATAAATTTTTGCTATAAAATTATAGATTTTAAGTTTTTAAATTTATTTTATTTATATAGATTAAATGAAAAATATTTGTTTTTTATTTAATTATGAGATAAGAATTATTAAAATAATATCGCAATAAAAATGTTGTGGATTATTGCATTGAAAAATTGGATATAACCTTGTATTTTATATATCAAAATATAATTGGAGCTTTTTCTTAGCTCTTTGAAGTTCTTTTGTAAGTTGTAAATTGATTTATTAAGTTGTCTTGTAAGTTGTAAATTGATCCATTTTGTCTTTACAATTCGCCCTACTTAACAAGACAACATAATAAACCAACAATTTCCTCAATACTCTAAGAAGTAAGGAATTTCATAACTTATGTGGTCATTTAGTTATTCATTTAGGTGATTTCTATTAGTCATTTCACTTCGAGCATAACCAAATGTTGCAAAGACAAATTTCCATCAAGAAGTATGCAATCACTAAAATAGGTTACTCTTCATAATGGAGTTTTCTCAATTTTTTTTTCAAATAATCTTTATCTACTATGTAATCTATTAGAAATAAGAGTTTTTTATATTTAGTGATTTATTTTTTCAAAATGATATTCCCAAATCTTCTATTTCTTAGGTGTATCTTTGCACTTTTAGGAGCGCTAGTTTTTTAACAAGTGAATCTTGGATCTCTCAGTTTTCATAAATTTCACATTTCTATCACCAATTGAACAAATCAAAATTTGGTAAATTTAAATAAATAAATAAATGTATGTATGTTTTATGAATTTTTTAAAATATTCAATTTATTTATATATTTAAAAGAAATTGTAAATAATAAAAGTTCAAAGTTTGAATGAAAAAAAACCAAAATATCTCCATAGTATTCGAACAACGGAATATTTTGGCCGCCTTGAAGTTCAGAATCCTTGGACCTTATTCAAGTCTGATTTATATAAATTTAAATAAGTTTATTTAGGCAAGTACGATTTATATAGATTTAAATAAGTATACTTAACCTTTGGGAAGTCCTGTACTGTACTCAACCGCTAGCATGGGTTTGTACGAGATTTTGAAGGAGAAGTGCCAGGATCCGGGATCAAAACCAGGGAATCTATCCTTTTCAAGAAGATCATCGCAAATTTGATAGTTGGAGGCATCGGTGCCGCCGTGGGTAACCCTACTGATGAGGTCATGGTGAGAATGCAAGCCGTTTGGTGCCTCCTTCTTGTTCAGGGGTGCAACCGTGTAACTACACGAACACTACCGATGCCATTGATCATGGTTAGACAAAACCACATCACTTTACTCTGGACAGAGTTATCGTCCGGAAAATATGAAGCACCATGTAGTTATTGGCTGGATCTTTGTCCATCTTATTGGAATGAGATCTTTGGGCAAATTTTAAGCACCATGTAGTAGTTATTAGTTGATTCTATGTCTATCTTATCTTGGATGATACTAGAGAGTAAAGTAATATTCAATGGATAGCACGCTTAGAATTTGACAAACATACTCAAGGGTTTCTATTTTCAAGAAGAAAAAAACATAATTATTCTTCATTATAGATGAGGGAATTTTTACATATGCTTGGATCGTTTACATTCATTAAGTCTGTCCTCGAGAAGGCTTGGAAGACCAAAATCCTCTTCAAAATCCAAAATAGAGAATAATGCAAGAGAAGGGAGCAGAGCAACGACCATGCCAATAGAACATCATCATAGAATAAAAGAAGACTAAATTTGACATCAAATGATCTGTATTTGAAAACTTGAAGGTTTGATGAAATGTGAAAGTAAATTTTTATGTCTTTTACACAATTAGTGAGTTTTCAAAAGCACATAAATTAACAGTTTTTAACTCAGTTTACAGCATAAAAACAAAGACAATAATACCATATACAGTAACACGAGACAAAAAAATGAAGAAGGAGTTCACTCCTCATGGGCTACATCTCCTTGTCTAGCTTCCAATGTTGGGCCTCTTTCATTAAGTGATCAAGTTTGTGATTACATGGATTTGCAATACTCAGAATGTAACAATAATGTATCCAATGACTCCATAACAGTAAAAAACCCCAAGCTAGGGTCTTATTGGGCTCAATTTGGCCAAAAACTGAAGAAGTTACGCTCTAGAGAAGTTTTGCTGCTAACTGCACTCCTATGCTAACTGTTCTACGAATCTACATTTTTTGGAACTGCCAAGCAACAATTTTTCCTGGCACTGATGAGATTCATGCCTTTTGGATGCAATTATTGCCTCCTTTAAATGCATAGTGACCCCAGTGAGCGGGAAAAATTGGGCCACGTGCCTGTTGATCCGATGTTGAACCATAAACTCCGTGCTCGTAGTTGTGGTTAGGTTCTGTGGTACCGCGTTGTGGTTTGGTTATGTGCCACCGAGGTATATTACTTGTGCCTGAATCGTGGCAAGTTTTCATGGTACCATAGTTATCCTAACCTGCGCCGAACTGTGGTAGTGTTATGGTACCAGGGCTTTGGGCCGGGCTTAAGCCCGAGCCCTCGATTCCCCTCTTGCCTACGGTCTCATGGGTGGTGAGGTGACCGGGGACCAGGGCTTAACCCTAACCTTGACCCCATATATGAACCAACGAAAACATAAATAACAATTCACACCATAGTATGTTAAGTCTCACTTGACAATGTAGCGATAAAGTGTTACGCTGCCACACCACCGGTCTTGTGTTCAATCCCCACAGAGGCCAATTCGGGCCATAAAAAACTTTATTCAACCCTTAGAAAGCCATGTGGCTTCCCACCATTGGCCCACGTGGCTCCGATCCATTGGGCCAACAAACCAACCATTCAACCAATCAAAACTTGCAAATTAAAACCCATTCGGTGAGACCACTTGGAAGCCTGCCATTGGCCCTAGAAACATAGTCAACCTGCTTAGTCAGCGTACAAACTGCCCAGTGAACATACCTACATTGAACCTACAATTTTTTTTAGCTATTTAGGAAAATAATCAGAACGTGATATCGAGAGCATACGATATTAGTTTTAAGTGATTCAAGTTACGTTGTATTCATGGCAACGAGATCTACATTTTTTCACTGATTTTGAGCACTTTTGAACACTTTGAATTTTGACCACTTTACCGATCCATTAGATATTTCCTCCCCATTGGAATCTTTTGGACCTCTAAAAGATTATTTTTAGTCAACAAAATATGAGGGTGTAGTTCCCTCACCCTTCCAATCTTAATCCATTTGGATTTGCTTGGCTTTTTACCTTTGATCCCCACATGAAGGTACTCCATGTTCCCTCCTTTTGAAGTTCTTGTTTTCCTGTCAAGGATGACGTCTTGCTACAATTCTTCAAGATATTTAGGAGAAAAATATTCAATTGAAGGAATTTGAACATTCTCTCCTTGATCTTCAATCAAAGGAGGCTCATATAATCTGAAATTTTCAACATTAACAACTGCATATATTTGCATGCATGGAGGAAAATCTAACCTAAAGGAATTATTACCAATATTTTATAAAATCTTGAATGGACCATATCTGATTGGTTTAAGTTTTTTACCTTCTCCTTGGAGTCTTTCCTTTCTAATGTGAAGCCAAAGTTCATCTCCCACTTGAAAACTGTGATCAACACGATGCTTATTATGTCTTTTCTTGTACTTAGCTTGGCTATTTTCCAACTGTTCTTGAACCATATGATGCACCAATTGAACTTGTTTAATGAATCACTTGGCCTTATCTATGTCACTATGTCCATCAATAGCAACATATTTCTCAAAGATAAAATCTAGAGGAGATTTTGGTAAGTATCCCAAGCATGCCTCAAATGGAGATGTTTGAGTCGATGAATGCTTGGCCTAGTTGTAAGCATGCTGAATGTAGTGAAAATGTTCATCCCACAATTTAGGATGCTTGCTGCAATAACCATGAAGAAGGTTTATTACCATTCTGTTCATGACTTCTGTTTGGCCATCAATTTGCGGATGGAATGTTGTGCTCTTTTTCAATTTGGTGTCCATGAGTCCCCATGAGATTGACCAAAATTTCCAGACAAAATGAGAATATCGATAAGAAATAATGGATGTGGGCAACCCGAAATGCAACCATACATTTTGAAAGAACAAATGTGCAGTCTGTTCAGTTGTAACCTGCTTCTTACAAGGCATCAAATTACACATTTTGCTGAAATTATCCACAACTACATAGAGATATTAATGACCTTTCCTAGGCATAGGTAGACCTCCCACAAAATCCATAGAAACACTTTCCCAAGGACAAGAAGGAACAAGAAGTTGAGTATATAATCCCAACTTTATATTGCTACGCTTACTGATAGCACATAAAGAGCATCCTCTTACATATCGTGACACACTTTCAATCATATGAGGCTAGTAAAAATACCTTTGTAATTATGCCACTATGTTTCCTACACCAAAGTGGCCAACAATAAGAGAAGTATGGACTTCCCTTATTATGTTGACTCATTCTCCTTGTGGAATACATAGCTTGCAAAGATGATATACAAATTTATCATGCACATGATAATCTTATTCCTCTACTTGGTTTTCTTGACACAAAGTTTCATATACATCATTAAAATCCTCATCTAAAGCATATTACTCAATGTAGCTCTCATGCATGATAGAATTGTGCTTACGAATAATGGATGCACTAACAATTGGCCTAAAAATCATGTCAACAAATTTTTTATAGATACCTTTCTTATACCTTATCACCAAGTGGAATTGTTGTAAGAAACCCATCCATATTAAGTGCCTCAATTGTTGTAGCTTGGTTTGTGATTGCAAGTATTGCAACGGTTGATGGTGAGTGTGAATGATAGTTTCCTTACCCATCAAGTAATGTTTCCAGTTTTTCACACTTTGCACTAAAGAATACAATTTTGTTATCATATGTAGGATGGTTAATCATTGCATGATTAAAAGTTTTAGAATGAAAAAAACTAGGCTTACCATGTTGCATCAATACTGCTCCCATGAATAGTCACTTGCATCGATTTGTGTCTCAAATTTGGAAGTGAAAGCACCGGTCTTGTATTGATTCTTTCTTTCAATGCATCGAAGGCTTTCTGTTGTTTGCCTCCCCACTGAAAAACCTATTTCACATTTGTCAATGCATGTAATGGAGCTGCAATGGAAGAAAAGTTAGAAATTAACTTTCTCAAATATTGGGTTGCTCCCAAGAATCTTCTAACCTTTATTACAGTCTTGGGTTTTGGCCAATTCAAAATGACTTTGACCTTTGAGGGATCTATCTTCAACTCACTCCCTCCAACAATATGACCCAAGTATACTAAAGAAGTTTTTCCAAATTCACATTTAGACATCTTTAAAAATGAATTTTCTTTCTTTAAGACATCTAGTACTTTCCTAACATGCTTGACATGCTCCTCACAAGTCTTGCTAAAAATCAATATGTCATCTAAGTATACTATCAAAAAATCATCAATAAAAGGCTTTAAAACATCTTTCATAACCCTCATGAATGTAGCAAGAGCATTAGAAAGCCCAAATGGCATAACCAACCACTCAAACAAACCTTGCTTTGTCTTAAAGGACGTATTCCAAATTTCTCCTTCAACAATCCTAATATGAAGATAGCCACTCCTCAAGTCCAACCTAATGAAATAAACAACATATTTCTATTAATCAAGTAAATCATCAATTCGAGGAAGAGGGTAACAATTCTTTACCTTGATTTTGTTCAAGGCTCTAAAGTACACACACATGCACCAAGTTCCATCATTCTTTGACACTAAAACAATAGGTGACCCACAAGGAGATGTGCTTGGTCTAATTACCCCTTTATCAAGCAACTCTTGGATTTGTTTCTTTATTTCTTCATTCTCCATGACTGACACCTTGAACATGCCAATGTTTGGAAGAGGACAATCTTGCTGCAATTGGATCTCAAGTTGGATTCCTCTTTTAGGAGGCAATCCTTTAGGTTCCTGAAACATCTCGTCATAGGTGTTAACAATCTCATTCAAATCAGATTTTAACCTTGCATCACATCCTTGGAAGGCTTCATTCTCAAAATCATTTTTGGGTTTGATCATCAAAAGTAAAAAATTCTTGCTAGAATTAACAAGCCTCTTCATTTTTCTAGCATTTACAAGATATGAATTTAATTTTCTTGCGATGTGCTCTAACAAGATACTCAATCTCATATTTAAACAAATGATACTTGTTCTCATGGCGATGAAGCATGGCTTTTCTATCATAAAGATATGGGCTTCCCAAAACAATACCACATATGTCAAGTGGAACTACATCAAGTTCTAATTTATCAATGAAGTTTGTAGTGATGGCGAATTTGAGTTTCTATTTTTTTGTCACTTGCGATTTTGCATTGTCACATACCCAACCGAAAGGATAAGGTTTAGGATGAGGAATGGTTTCAAATTTTAGTTTCTTGACAATGGTTTTTGAAATAAGGTTGGTTTGTGATACACTATCCAGAAAAGTGTCAAATTTGTTATGTTTTGAAATGACTCTAATATGGAAAAGCTTATTCTTTCTTTATCTTTTTGAGTTTCATTGAGGTTATTAGAAGAAATAGTACTTGCAATAGAATCCTTACCTTTCAATCCCATGGCTGTGATCTTTGTTTCATATCCAAAATCAAATCCTAAATTATGTTGTGTAGTTGCAAAAATCTTTTGCTTTCCTTTGTTGTTATAATTTTTGGGTCACATCCCAGGATGAAGTTTCCAACAATTGTCTTCAACACTGTTACTGATGAAATAGGTAACCTGACCTCAAAATGGGAACTCTAGCCCAAAAAGACTAAAAAAACATGAAAAAACACCCAAAAAACAAAAAAAGTGTATTCCAGAACGCACTTGATTTTTTTTTAAGGTCAAATTTCAACATTTTATAAAATTATGCTAAAAGCAAAATTATTTCTTGAAAAAATGATTGAAAAAACACCCTCAAAACAAAACCAGTTGATGCTGGAACAAAAAAAAAAAATTGTCATATTTTTGACATTTAAAAAAATAGAAATAACATTTTTTAATTTTAAAAATTCAAACATTAAAAAAAAACCTAAAATTTAAAAAAAAAAAAAATTTAAAAAATAAAAACATTTTAAAGCTTAAAATTTAAAAATATATAGGAATAAAAAAATAAAAATAAAAACAAAATAAAAATTTTAATTCAAACATTTAAAAAAAACCTAAAATTTAAGAAAAAAAAATAAAAATAAAAATAAAAATTTAAAGATTAAAATTTCAAAATATATAGAAATAAAAAAATAAAAATAAAAACAAAATAAAAATATTAAATTAAAAAAAACAAGTTAAAAAAAAAATTATAAAAAATAAAATATAGAAATTAAATTTAAAAAAGAAAAAGAAAAAGTTTATTAAATTAAAAAAAAAATTAAAATAGAAAATTAAATTTAAAGAAGTATATTAAATTTTAATAAATTTAAAACTTTAAAATAACAATAAAAAAAAATAATTAAAAATAAAAAATGAAAAATAAAATACAATAAAAATATTAAATTTAAAAAAATATATATTAAAAAAACAAATAAATTTTAAAAAATAAATTAAATTTAAATTATATAAAATAACATATATATATATATATATATATATATATATATATATATATATATATATATATATATATATATATATATATATATATATATATAAACTTAAATTAAAAATATATATATTAGATTTTATTAAATTTAAAAAAAAATTGTTAATATTAAAAAAAAATTAAATTTTAATAAATAAATGAATTAACAAATAAATTTTGAAATAAAAAATAAATTTTAAAGATAAAGAAAAAAATATATTTTTAAAATAAAAAATTAAAAAACTTTAAAAATCATTTAAAAATGAAAAATTGAAAAAAATAAATTAAATAAAATAAATTAAATAAAAAGTAAAATAAAAAACAAATTAATTTGAAAATATTAAGTTTAATTAAAAAAAAATCTAATTTTAAATATACAATTTTAATTGAAATAAAAAAATATAAAAAATTTAAGTAATTAAAGAAATAATAATAAAAAAATAAAAAATAAAAAAAATATTAAATTCAAATAAATAAAAAAGTTACAAAATTTATTAAATTTCAAAAAGTTAAATGAAAAAACTAAACATAAAATTAAATTACAAAAAAAGATATGAAAAATTAAAAAAAAAATCAATTAAATTAAAAAAATACAAAATTTAATAAAAATTATTAACAAAATTTAGAAAAAAATAATAAAAGACAAAAAAATAATAAAATTAAAAAAAAAATGAAAAAAAAAACAAAAAAATTAAAACAAATTAAATTTCAAATATAAAAATTAAATTAAAAAAAATAATTTAAAATTTTTTGAATTTACCAAAAAAAAAAATTGAATCAATAAAAAAATATTAAAAAAAAAAAATAACAAAATAATAATAGTAATAATAATTTTTTGATCGTGGTGTTGCTGCCAATCTGCCTCTCGCCCAGGTGGCGGCAGGAGGGCGATTCCGGGAATCGGCGTCCCGCAGCGGGAGGGTGATTCCAGGAATCAGCCTCCCGCGGTGGGAGGCGGATTCCCGAAATCGGTCTCCCGCCCTGGTGGCGGCGAAGGCCGACTGCTGGGCGGGCGGGGGGTTGCATGCAGCCTTCCTGCCCGCCCAGTGACTGTCCTCTGCTGCTACCTGGGCGAGAGGCCAATTGGCGGCGTCATCACGATCAAAAGATTCTTCTTCTTTTTCTTTTTAATTTTTAATATATATATATAAATATATATATATATTTTTTTTTTTAAGTTTTTTTTTTATTTTTTTTTATTTTTTTATTTTTAATATTTTTATTCATAATATATATATATATATATATATATATATATATATATATATATATATATATATATATATATATATATATATTATTTTGTTTTTAATTTTTAATTTTATTATTATTATTATTATTTTAATTTGATTTATTTATTTTTTCTTTTTAAATTCTTTTTAAATTTTTTAATATATATATATTTTAAATTTAATTTATTTAATTAATTAATTAATTAATTTATTTTTTTTATTTCAAAAAATTAAAAATTATTATTTTTTTAATTCAAATTTTCAATTTTAAATTTAATTTGTTTTGTTTTGTTTTTTTTTTTAATTTTTGTTTTTAAATTTAATATTTTAGATTAATTATTTTTTAAAATTTAAAATTTATTTAGTAAATTTATTAAATTTTAATTTAATTTAATTATTTTTTTAATCTTTTAGTTTATTTAGTTTTTCATTTTTAAAATTTGTAAATTGTTTCATTTAAAAAAAACAGTAAATTTATGGATATTTGTTTTTTAATTACTTGCATGTGGTTTTTTTCATTTTTTTTTTTTAAATGATAGTTTTCTTTATTTTAATTTTCTTTTTCAATTTTAAATTTTGTTTGTTTGTTTGTTTTGTTTTGTTTTTTTTTTTTAATTAATTTTAAAATTTGTATTTTTTCTTCTTATTATTATTTTTTTAATTTAAATTTTTAAATTTAATTTTTTCTTTTTTGTATTTTTTTTAATTATATATATATATATATATATATATATTAATTTTGTAATTTTAATTATTTTTAAATTTTTAATTATTTTTTTTTAAAAATTATATGGTTTTTTTAATAACTTAGAAAAAAATGTTTTGATGTTTTTTTTTTTTTAAATTTTTTTGGTTAATTTTTGTTTTTTTTTCTTTAAATTATGTGTGTTTTTTTTTCAAATTTTGTCATTTCTTTTGATATAATTTTCGAATATTTTTGTTTTATTTATTTATTTTTGTTTAAATTTTTTTATTTTTACGAGTTAATTTTGTTTTTTTTTTAACATTTTTATTGGTTTTTTTATTGTTTATATATATATATATTTTTAATCTAAGTTTTCTGTTTTATTACCACATGAAAATCACCACTCTAAAAAAAAAAGGTTGATGCTGCATCAATATGTTTCAAAATTAGTATGAAAATCACCGTTCTAAAAAAAAAAAGTTGATGCTGCATCAATATGTTTCAAAATTAGCATGAAAATCACTAACATTTTAAAACAAATATTGATACTTCATAAATAAAAATATTAGAGTGTCAAAAATGTGCACAAAAAAAAAGGGTGATTCTGCATCACCACTTTTCAAAATTGGGTGCTTTTTATGCTACCAAAAAAAAGTAGGTAACAGTGCGGTTACCTATTTCATCGGTGACAATGTTTTTCATCATGGCCTTCTTTTGAACAATGTTTGCATGTGAGTTTTTCTCCCTCTTTCTTGATGGAAGCATTATTTTCCCCCTTGCCTTTGAATTTACCCTTTCCTTTTTGTCCACTCTTGAATTTTGAAATTTGAAACAAGAAACAATGAAATTAGCATCCAAAAATGAAATCCAGAAAATGACACCGAGAAATGGCTACCATATGAGGCTTTTGATTTAATTTTCCCTTAATAAAATTGAAAGAAAAATTGTAATTTCATCTCATGACAACTTGTATTAGTTAACTAAGCCGGGAAGACTTAGTTAGCTTAGGAAATTCGAGTTAGAGGTCTAAGAGGATGCATGCAAAGGGATTTTCTATTTTTAGAGGTTCCAAATATAGTTATTTTCAAGTTGTAATTAGTTAACTCAATTAATTGAGTTAAAATCAGTTTAACTAGTTCTAACTAAGAGATGAGCTAGTGAGAGGTCCAACGAATTAAATTAGATTTAATTCAAATGCAGTGATTAATCAATTAACTTATGATTCACTATAAATAGTTGTTTCATGTCAGTTCTAAGGAAGACCCAGTTGAGACTGAGGTTAAAGGGAAGTGATCTATCAGTTGCACTATTAGAAAATTGTACAGGTCATGCATGAGGTTAATGGGAAGGCCTTAAAGGATTTCACAATCATTATTGGGTATTTTCATAACTAATAGGGGCTCAATTAGCCCAAGAATGAGTAAGCAAGTTAGGTCTGGTAGATGCAAGAAAAAGGTCAATTAATTGACCGTTTTTTCTTAAATTGCAAGCTAATTTCGAGCAGGATCGGAGTGAGACAGTCAATAGAGTGCAGTAACTTTCTCTGGTGTGCGAAAGCATTGTATTGTTTCATGACCTTAACCATATGAAATATAGAGATAGATGGGTTTTGAGAAGTTTCTTTCCCCAGATACATCTTGTGTTGTGCGATTGATTGTCTCTTTCTCTTAATTGTTTATGTGATTGTGCGATCACTTTGTTTCTGCAAATTGTAGAAGGGATTCAATATATTGTTTTATACATCATAAGATCAGATTGAATCCTATTGTAGAAATTAATACATGGCATTAGAGTGCCAGGAATCACAATAGAATATAAGAACGTAGTTTTGTCTTGAACATGTTCAAATTTGCAGATTTATTCTTTAGGATCCAACAACAGATTAAGATGTCTTTCAATGGCTTGAGACTCGAATATTCTCTTAAGGGAAATTAAATTACATAGCACGAAAGGATAGGATGGAGGCAGTGTTGGAGGACAACAAGTTGAAGGAATTCATAGATACTGATATTCCCAAGTGCGCAACAGTAGATGCCCAACTTCTTGATGCATGGTAGAAGAAGGTAGCAAAGGCGAGAATGATCTTATTAGAGGGAGTTCGAGATCATATTCTTTCAAGTCTCCATGGGAAGGTGACTCCATATGCTATGCAGAAGGCCTTGATAGATCTGTTTCAGAATAACAATGACCACTGGAAGTTGGCGCTGAAAGAAAATCTCCTAAAGATCAAGATGGAGGAGGGTGACATGATCCAAAAATACTTGAAGAAGTTCACTCAATGTTGAGATGAGCTTGGAAGTGTTGGGGTGATTGTTTCCGATGATGATTTGGTGAGTCTAGAAATTCTAGGCCTTGTCAATAGGTGGCGTAGTTACCAGGACTCTGTGAATGGGAGGGAGAAGTTACTAGGCTAGGAGCATTTGTGGTCCGACTTGGTAATAGAAGAGATAAGGCGAAGCACCAGAGACAGGACCTACAGAAAAGACAAAGAAGAAGATTTTGCATTGGTTGGAAAAGGAAAGAAAGCCAATGGAAAGAAGTCCCAAGGTGAAGAGGAAAGAGAGACTTGTACAAGATCAAGTTTTTTCATTGTCATGAGCACAAGCACTATGCCTCTAATTGTCCAAAGAAGAAGGCAAGCAAGAATGAGCCTGCAGTTGCAGTGGGTGAAGTGCTAGCTTCACAGTTCGAGCTTGATTTTACTCTCATTTCATGCATGGCCAAAACATTAATGGGATGCATATGGTATCTAGAAAACGGTGTCTCATTCCATATGACGAGGAATAAATATCCCTTCAGTGAATTGGAGGAGAAGGACCTCCTGCAGAACATAGATTTTGGAGATGACGAGAGGTATAATGCGATTGAAATAGGTACAATTACCTTTCAGAGGGAGTCTTTCTCCCCTCTCAGACTGGCTGATGTTTTGCATGTTCCAGGACTAAGGAAGAATCTTGTTTTCGTAGCGGAATTAGAAATCTGTGGTTATGATGTGATATTTAGAAAAGGGAAGGTTTTCCTTAGACACATCACCACAAGACTGGTGAAACAGATCGGTGTAAGAGTCAAGAACCTACATGATCTTGAGTTCGGGGATGCATGAAAATATTTGAGGAGAAAAGCAGAGGTTAGTGACTTGGTGGTTGAGAGGTAGCATCTAAACATACCTCAAAAGCAGTCTCAAAAGGTTGTGGAGCAACCACAATTGGAGAAGCAGAAAGGAGACCAAGTGGAAGCATCCACTCAATTAGAGACCTCCGATAGGGGAAAATTTCAAGCTAGATGGGTAGAGGGAGCACATGCAGCCATACCTCCATGTGAGAGGTGGGGCGATGTGCAAATATAATTCCAATAAAAGAAATTTGGGCAGGGTCCATTGAGATGGTGTGTCTCATGGATCAAACCTGGCTACAAGGAGCCCACATTACAACAATAATAGGAAGGATTAGTTATATTGATGCAGTCAGATGTTAGGAAGACAAAAATTAGAGTGACGGATGTTAGATATTGGATTGAAGATAGGAGTTGGCAGTAGTGCAAAGGGCACATATGCAGAGTCAGCAACAATGCAAAGATTTCAGTAGACAGTGCAATATCTAGTAGCACTAAAAGATGCTAATTATAGATGCATCATACTGATTCAATTTTTTGGAGGCTATTCAGTTTCAGGAGCTACATCAAGAACAACACTAGAGAGAAGAGTTACATGCAGAACATTCCAAAGGTACTAGATCGGGATATATAGAATTCCTTTCTTGTTGAGAGGGACTGTTGAAATTTGCAACAAGAAACAGTGAAATTGGCATCCATAAATGAAATACAGAAAATGACACCCAGAAATGGCTACCATATGGGGCTTTTGATTTAGTTTTCCCTTAATTAAATTGAAAAAAAAATTGCAATTTCATCTCATGACAACTTGTATTACTTAACTGAGTCAGGAAGACTTAGTTAGCTTAGGAAATTAGAGTTAGAGGTCTAAGAGGATGCATGCAAAGGTATTTTCTATTTTTAGAGGGTCCAAATATAGTTATTTGTGAGTTGTAATTAGTTAACTCAATTAATTGAGTTAAAGTTAGTTTAACTAGTTCTAATCGAGAGATGAGATAGTGAAAGTTCTAGTGAGTTAAATTAGATTTAATTCACATGCAGTGATCAATCAGTTAACTGATAATGTGCTATAAATAGTTGTTGCATGTAAGTTCTAAGGAAGACACAATTGAGACTGAGGTTAGAGGGAAGATATCTATCATTTGTGCTATTAGAAAACTATACAGGTCATGCATGAGGTCATCGGGAAGGACTTGAAGGATTGTGCAATAATTATTGGGTAGTTTCCTAATTAATAGGGTATCAATTAGCCCAAGAATGCATAGGCAAGGTAGGCCATGCAGAGGCAAGAAAAATTTTAAATACTTGACCGATTTTGCTGAGATTGCAAGCCATTTTTGAGCAGGATCAGAGTGAGACAGTCAGCAAAGTTCAGGAAGTTTCTTTAGTGTGAGAAATCATTGTATTGTTTCATGATATTCACAATATGAAATATAGAGATAGAGGGGTTTTGAACATTTTCTTTCCCCATTTACATCTTGTTTCGTGTGTTTGGTTGTATCTTTCTCTTACTTTTTTATGTGATTGTGTGGTTGTGTTTGTTTCCACAAATTGTAGAAGGGATTCAATATCTTGATTTAGCACATCATAAGATCAAATTGAATCCCGTTGTATAATTTTATACATTGAATGGATTCTTGCTATTCTCTTGGGGGACATTCTCCCCTCTTGCTTCTAAATGAGTTTCCTGTACACACAATTTATCTAGATTTGTAGGGTTAAACATGAGAACTGTGTGTCTCAAGTAACTATGTAAAGTTCCAATGTATTTGAGTAGCGTGTAATGAGAGGATAAATCTACACCCAATATAAAAGCTCTTTTTCTAAACTCTTGGGTATAGCTTTGCACACTCTAACCCTTAGCTTTCCTAAATTGTTTCCAATCCATTATAGCTTTTCACATGTATTCTAAATGATCAATCTGTCTTCTTAATGCAACCATAAAATCATTCCAAGAAGTTATAATCCTACCTCTTTTCTTGATATCTTCTTGAGTTTTGGCATCCCACCAAATGAGTGTTTCACTTTCCAGCCTTAGAGAAGCAAGTTGAATCTTGGTCTCATCATATTTGATCCTTTGTTTCCTGCAATACACTTCAAGCTGACAAACCCAATTATCCAATTTCTCATCATTTACCTCTCCATTATACATAGGAAATTCAAACTTTATGTCAAGATTTAACAAAGAAGTTTTACCATGTCCCTTTGGAGAATGTGGAGGTGTTTGTGAACGGGTTGAGGTAGAAGAACATGAGGGTGAAGATGAAGGTGAAGAGAAAGGTTGAGGCAGAGGTGGTTTGTCACCATTCTCTCCATTTCATTTTGGAGGTTTGTCTCCATTTCCTCCATTTCCTCCTGGAGGATTTGAGCTCTTTGCTTGCAACCTTCAATTCCTTTCATCATAAATAACTTTAACCATATCAGTCAATTCAAAAAATTCTTTTTTGAAAGTATTCTCATCCTCAAACATAGTGTCATGACCTCCTTCATGTGCCATGACTGATGATGATTTGCGTGACACTCGAGGTGAAACTTGAGGTGAATGTGCTCTCCTTGAACTAGCTTGAAGACTTGTTCCCACAAGATTCCCTTCTTGTCTTTTAAGCTTAAACCTTTTAAGGATTAGAAAACACTTGCGACAAAATTAAACCTTCAAAACAACCAAATCTTTGATACTAAACTGATATGCATTTGAAAACTTGAAGGTTTGATGAAATGTGCAAGTAATTTTTTATGTATTTTAGGAAATTAGTCAATTTGTAAAAACACATAAATTAATGGTTTTTAACTGAGTTTACAACATAAAAACATAGACAATAATACCATATACAACAACACAAGATAACAAAATGATGAAGGAGTTCACCCCTCCCGGGCTACAAGGAGCAACTTAGCGTGAGCGATAGTGCCTCCCAAGGGACTGCCTCGCTGTGGTGCCTACTAGATAAGATCAAATCCATATTGGTCCTATTCTTTAGCTCTTAAATGGTAAGAGTTCATAAACCACGACATATCTCATTAAAAATATATCAGTATTAGTGGGTAAATCTCTTGGTCCAACTTCCAATGTTTGGCCTCTTTCATTAAGTGCTAAAATTTGTGATTACATGGATTTGTAGTGCTCAAAATGAAAAAATAATGTCTCCAATGGCTCTAGGAAAATAAAAAACCCCAATATGGGCTCTTTTTGGGCTCAATTTGGCAAAAAACCAAAGAAGTTATGGTCTAGAGAAGTTTTGCTGCTAACTGATTTACAAACTGCACTCCTATGCTAATTGTTTTACAAATTTGCCTTTTCAAGAACCACCAAGCGACAATTTTGCCTGACACTGGTGAAATTCGTGTCGTTTTGGGTTCAAATTTTCACCTCCTTTAAATTCACAGTGACCCATGTGAGCGGGGAAAACTAGGACACATGCTCATTGATTTGGCATTGAACCAAATACTCCATGCCAACCCGTTATACTCCGCGCTTACAACCATGGTTAGGTTCTTTGTTACTGTGCTATGGTTTGGTTATGTATCATTGGGGTATATTACCTGCGCCCAAACCATGATAAGGTTTCATGCTACCATGGTTATCCAAACCTGTGCCGAACTGTGGTAGTGTTATGGTATCAAGGATTTGAGATGGGGTTAAGCCCAAGCCCTCAACTTCCCTCCTGCCTATGGTCTCATGGGTGGTGAGGTGACTAGGGACCAGGTATCAACCCCGACCCCAATCCCCATATATGAACCAAAGAAAACATAAATAAAAATTAACACCATAGTATGTTAAGTGTCACCTAGGAGTGTAGCGGTAAAGCATTGTGCTGCCACACCACCGGTCTTGTGCTCGATCCCCACAAAGGCCAGTTCGGTCATACAAAAATTTAGCCAACCCTTGGGAAGCCACATGGCTACGAACCATTGGCCCACATGGCTCCCATCCATTGGGACAACAAACCAACCATTCGAACAATCAAAACTTGAAAATTCGAACTAATCTGGTGAGGCCACTTGGCAGTCTGCCATTGGGCCTAGAAATACATTCAACCTTCCCATTCAACGTACGGGCTGCACAGTTAATGTACCTACATCCAACTAGCAATTTTTTTTACTTGTTTAGGAAAATGATTAGAATGCGATATCGGGAGCATATGGTATTGGTTTTGAGCGATTCAAGTTGTGTTTGATTCAGGTCGATGAGATCTACATTTTGGATCTAGTTTTGAGAAATTTTGAACACTTTCAATTTTGAGCACTTTACTGATCCACTGGATCAACCGAGCACCAAAAAAAAAACCAAACATACCAAGGAGGGAACTCTGAGGGGAGGAAAAAAACTACAGGATAAACCACTAATAAATCTCAAAATATCCATGTCCACATATCGTACCATCAACAATTTATTCAAAAGGCATAAACCTAGGGGAAAGAGACAAACCCTATTTGGAGAGGGAATTTGCTTCAAGATTTTTTCCAAGTATGCATGTTAGAAGGAGATGTCGGTAAAAGCATCCTTTAAATCCTTGATATGAAGCATTCGATTACATAGGGAGGACCACTAAGTTGTAATTTCCTAGAATCCATTGGATTAGAGCAAGAGAATCCCCAAATATTGAAATCCACTCCATGCCCAACCATGAAGAACATTGAAAAGCACGCCACAAAGTGATCATTTCTTCCCTAATGTTTTCTCCCCTACCTCCATACCAACAAAATCTATAATGTGATGAGGGATAAATTATTAGGAGCACTCCACAACCACATATTCCACTCAAAGTAGCTACATCAAAGTAACATATGGGAAATATACCAGATTGATCAAGAAGAGAAATGGAGCTGGAGGGAGCCTTAGGGATCTAAGGTCCAATTTCCATGAAGACGTCAACAATTTTCAAGGCAACCTAATTTGTACCCAAAATTTTTCCTTCGAAGATGAGATCATTCCGAGCCCTCCATATTGACCGTAGAACATATAATGGAAAAATCTTGTAAGCAATAGCACATTGATACTAGAACATGAGGCAGGCCACAATGTAAGATTCATATCAAGTAACAAATACTCCCAACAATTGTGCTACCTCCATCCAAACAATAGAAGCAAAGGGGTAGTGTAAAAATAAGTGAGAGTAGACCTATGAAGCCGATTTGCATAAAATACATTTTCCAGGCCAATAAACCCCTTCTTATTTAAGGTATCCCATGTGAGAATATAGTTATGGATCGTAAGCCAAGCCAAGCATTTTATCTTCAATGGAGCATCCCAACCCCACATTATTGTAGACCAATCAGAATATGGTAATGGCTGTATGGAGGAGGGAATGTAAGAGTATACATCCTTAACAAAAATCCAACCATTCAATATTTGTTTTCCCCATACCAAAATATCCTTGTTCTTCAATAAGGTGATCCCTGCTTGAAATAGAAGATTTCGATATGTCTCTCGCTCCACTTCCAGATGTTCGAGGATGCTAAAATTCCAAGCATGAGGCTAGATAATGGAAGTGAGAGGAATGGGATCCACCATTGACAGATTATAAAGTGTAAAAATCCCTTGTTGATTTAGAAAATGTATTGTGTGGATAGAGAGAATATGGGAACTATGAAGGCCCTTAATAACATCCATCCCAACTTGGATACATTGGCCATTCCCCACTAGCCAACAAATATTACTACAAAACCACGAGATCACGTGTTTGAAGCTTCTCCAAATGATAGATGACCTAGGATTTTTTGGCACACCTGCAACCACCCACTCCTCTAGCCCTTGATGTTGGAGGTATTTTCTGAAAATTATGTTTTGCTATAGATCCATTTATTTGAAATCCCTCCACACATTGGTAGGCAAGAGAGCAAGATTAAACCTCCTAGAATCCAACATTCCCCATCCACCCAACATAATGGGCCTAGAAATCACATTTAGGCAGCTGAGTTGAATCTTGCAGTCAGGTCCGGTTCCAGACCAAAGGAATTTGGAGATAAGGTAATCAATATTGTGAATGATTTCTTGAAGGATATAGAAGAGATGCATCAAATATACTAGGATACTTTTCAAAATGACTTTAATCATGATGAACCTACCTCCAATCGAGAGCCACTTGTGATTCCAACATGTCAGCTTCTTTTTGACTTTCTTTTACAACCATGTCTAGCCCGTGTTAAGATATTTTCCAGGTTTTAAATAACACCCCAAGTATTTGAAACATGCAAACATAGGGCATATTTTCACCCCAAATAGAGAAGCAATCTGCTGAATCTGATATGAGTCTACATCATTTGAGAAAATTTCAGTCTTGTTTTTATTAATTAGTAAACCATAAGATTTTCTAAATTTGTCAAGAAAAATATGGAAATATTCCCATTATTCATATGTCTACTCCCCTGCACATAGGACATCATCCACAAATAAAATGTGGGACAAAGTAAAGTTTCTAGTCACCTTACATCTGGTTATATCGCCTTCGTCCATTTTAGCCTTTATACCTCTGTTGATGGCATCCATAATCAATATCAAGAGAAATGGAGACAACACGTAGCCTTGGTAAAGCCCCCTATATATTTTGAAGAAATGGGTGGGATCACCATTGATAAGAATGAACATAGCAGCTGAAGGAAGCATGCCTTGATCCAATAGACATGTCTGTGTGGGAAACCAAATTTATATAATATCATTATTAAAAATTCCTAGTCCACATAGTCATATGCCCGAATAAGATCAATTTTCATGAGACATGAATATAATTTTCTGGTTTTTATCGAGTACATGGTTCTTGTGCAATTGCGACAACATTTTATTCTTATAGATTTGAGGCTTTTGTGATTAGTGTTTTGTGTAGAGATGTTTTCCGGATCAATCAAATCCATTCTTGATAAATTCGACGTTTCGAACCAAGCCACCGTGGTTCATCTTCAGGAAAAGATCCATGAGTAAGACTGATATCACAAGTAAGGTATAAATATGAGAGAGAGGGATGATGAACGATAAGGAGGTGAAAGGGAGGCTGACCAAAAAAGTCTCAAAATCAAACAAATTAATTCATATTTTGAGGAATGTGAGATCAAACTTTTTTCTTGCAATCAGAGATATGTATCGTTCAAACAATTGAAATTATTTTAATTCCCCCCTTCCATATAGTTTTAAAATTATAGATTTGAGGATTCTGCGATTAGTGTTTTATGTAGAGATGTTCTCTGGATCAATCACTTCCATTCTTGATAAATTCGACGTTTCGAACCAAGCCACTGTGGTTTATCTTCAGGAAAATATCCATGAGTAAGATTGATCTCACAAGTAAGGTATAAAAATGAGAGAGAGGGATGATGAACGATAGGAAGATGTAAGGGAGGCCGACCAAAAAGGTCTAAAAATCAAACAAATTAATGAATTTTTTGAGGAATGTGAGATTCGAATTTTTTCTTGCAATCATAGATCTATATCATTCAAACAACTGAAATTTTTGTAATTTTTCCCTTCTGTATAGGTTTAAAATTATAGATTTGAGGCTTCTGCAATTAGTTTTTTGCGTAGAGATGTTTTCCAGATCAATCGCATCCATTCTTGATAAATTTGATGTTTCGAACCAAGCCACCATGGTTCATATTCAGGAAAAGATCCATGAGTAAGAATGATCTCACAAGTAAGGTATAAATATGAGAGAGAGAGATGATAAATGGAAGGGAGTTACAAGGGAGGCCGACCAAAAAAGTTTAAAAATCAAACAAATTAAGTAATCTTTTGAGGAATGTGAGATCAAAATTTTTTCTTGCAATCAGAGATCTGTATCGTTCAAGCAACTGAACTTCTTATAATTTTTCCCTTTCGTATAGGTTTAAAATTATAGATTTGAGGCTTCTACGATTATTTTTTTGTGTAGATGTGTTTTCCAGATCAATCACATCCATTATTGATAAATTCAATGTTTCGAACCAAGCCACCGTGGTTCATCCTCAGGAAAAGATCCATGAGTAAGACTGATCTCACAAGTAAGGTATAAATATGAGAGAGAGGGATGATGAATGACAGGGAGATGCAAGGGAGGCCGACCAAAAATGTCTAAAAATCAAACATATTAATTAATCTTTTGAGGAATGTGAGATCTTACTTTTTTCTTGCAATCAGAGATCTGTATCGTTCAAACAACTGAACTTCTTGTAATTTTTCCCTTCCGTATAGGTTTATAATTATAGATTTGAGGCTTCCGTGATTAATGTTTGTGTAGAGATATTTTCTGGATCAATCACATCCATTCTTGATAAATTCGATGTTTTTGTTGAGATTCAACAAGATGACGAGCTTAGTGAAAATCAGTCACCTTCACTAAGTGGGCCTGCAGGCTATTTTTAGGTGTAAGTCTATTTTTAGACATGGAGATCATATTTCAGAAGTTGCAACATTCTATTTGTGGATGGTTGTTCAAGTTGGAAAAATGGATGAAATTCTATTTTTAGAATATTGGGCGAAGTCTATTTATAGATCGTTGATCTAAAAATAGAAGTGTCGATTATTATTAGCCCTTAATAATAATCAGACTCTAAATATCGACTCATTCTCTTGGAGCACTTTATTTCAGTATACAGATTTGGAAAATCAGTGGGCTGAAGGAATTATGCAATTCCTAGGGTTTTCTGGTGGTTCATGCATGGAGGACTCAGTTAGAACTGAAGTGGAAAAGTTATGACAGAGTTGGAAGAGTAGTTCATGGAGTTGTTATTTAGTTTAACTCAGTTAATGGAGTTAAACTCAGTTGAGCTAGTTGTATCTAGTCTAACTGAATGATACACTACTGAGAGTGGAGTGAATTAATTAGTTGATTAATTCACAAATAATAACTCATTAATCAACTAAAAAAATACAATAGTTAAATACATTGCATGTCGGTTCCAGTGGAGACCCAGTGGAGAGATCGGTGAAAGGGCAAGATGGACTATCTGTTGTGACTATAGTGATGCATTGATTGCACCACACACACATCGGAGTTGCCAATGAGGATTGCGTAGTGCAAGAAAGGTAGATTCGAATTTATTCAGGGGTCTTCTTCAGCAGGGATTGTGCAGTGGAGGCAAGACTATCAGGAGGTAGAAATCAGTGCATGGATTTGCAGATTTCTTCTTGTTAGTGTGTGACGATTGATTGTACTGAGAGCTTGATGTACTAAGATTTTTATGAGATTGTTACATGATCTCCATGATACATAATATATGATAGTTGGGGTTTTCGGCTTCAGGCTTTCCCGTTAAACAAGTGTGTTATGTACGATTGTTTTTATTTCTTCATGTGTTTGCAATTGAGTTTTTAAATTACCGCAAAAGATTAATAGTGGAAGGATTTTGTATTTAGCAAGAAGATAAATATTGTTAGATCAGGAGAATATGGATATATACATGAATATTGTATATAATTTCTACATGGTATCAGAGTAGTGTTTATTCTTGAATATTGCAATTGTGAAGAGTTGCCGAGTTTGTGTTGGTGGACAATTCGAATTTGCTGCAGAAAATTCTTGGTGCGACAGTTGAGTATACATTGAAATGTCTTTCAATGGGTTGTGATTGGAGTATGCCCTTGATGGGAACTCGAATTACATAGTCTGGGAGGATAGGATGGAGGCGATGCTAGAAGATAATGGACTGAAGGAGTTCATCGATAGCAGTGTTCCTAAGTAGGGATCTAGAGATGCTGTATTACTTGACGCATGGAAAAATAAGGTAGCAAAGACAAGAAGAATTATGTTGGAAGGTGTGAAGGACCATATTGTGTCCAGCCTTCATGGGAAAGCCACTCCATTTTCAATGTGGAAGGCTTTGACAGATTTGTTCCAAAGCAACAGCGACCAGAGGAAATTGGCACTGAAAGATAAGCTCAGAAAAATAAAAATGGAGAAGGGCGATAATATTCGAAAATATCTCACGAAGTTTGTCCACTGTAGGGATGAAATAGGAACTGTGGGGATTACTGTTGATGATGAAGACTTGGTGAGCTTGGCTCTCCTTGGGCTTCTGAAGAGTTGGCATAACTATGAAGACTCTTTCAATGGATGGGAGAAACTGCTGGGATGGGAGTGACTTTGGTCAGATCTTGTGCAGGAGGAGATAAGGTGAAGTACCAGGGATGGCTCTTCATCAAAGAATGAAGATGAAGAGAATTTCACTTTGGCTACCAAAGAAAGGAAAGGGAAGGGGAAGAAATCCCATCCAAAATCCAAAGCTAAAGGTAAGAAGCAGTATTTGTCCAAGGTGGAGTGTTTTCACTGTCACGAACATGGGCATTTCACCACTAACTGCCCACAGAAAAAGAAGAACAAGAAGGATGCTAGAGTTGCAGCTGGAGAGGCCTTAGCCTCACAATTTGAACTTGATTTCTCTTTGATCGCATGCTTGGTTTCAAGCTCAATGGGATCGATGTGGTATCTTGATAGTGGTGTGTCTTTCCATATGACAGGAGACAATGAGTTGTTTAGTGACTTGGAGGAGAAGGACCTCCAAATGCATGTAGAGATGGGCGACGATGGTCGATATAGTGTGACTGAAATTGGGACCATTACCTTTGAGAGGGATTCAGGTAATCCATTTCTGTTGAAATATGTTATGCATGTTCCAGGTTTGAAGAAGAACTTGGTCTTGGTTGCAACGTTGGAAGATAGAGGTTATGATGTTGTTTTTAGCGATGGAAAAGCTTTCCTACGACATAAATCAATGGGTCAAACCAAGAGGATAGGGATTCAAGATAAGAATCTCTACAAGCTGGAGGTAGATGGCTACGCTACAATGATGGGCAAAGAAGAAGAAGTGGTGAGCCAGGATGAGGGCGAATTATGGCACAAGAGATTGGGCCATCTTCACCATGGCGCTTTGAAGATTTTGCAGCATATTTCTACTGGACTTCCCAAGGGTACTCTTGCGCAGTCATATCAGTGAAAATGATGTACTATGGGTAAGTTTGTGAAGACCACATTTCATGAGAAGGAGAATCGTGCTTCGGTGATCCTTGAGAGAATTCACACAGACGTGTGTGGACCTTTCTCAGTTGCTTCAACAACAAAACATAGGTATTATGTTATATTTGTTGATGAATATTCTCATAGATGTTGGATCTTCTTCATGCAGAAGAAGAGCGAAACATTCTCAAAGTTCTGTGAGTTTAAAGCATTGGCGGAGAAGGAGTCGGGGAAGCAAGTGAAAGCTCTATGGAGCGATAATGGTGGTGAATACATCTCAGGTGAATTCAAAGAATTTTGTAGAAAAGAAGGAATTCGAAGAGAAATCATAGCACCTCATAACCCATAGAAAAATGGGGTCGTAGAGAGGAAGAATAGAACGATCATGGGTGTTGCACGAGCTATGCTACATGACCAGGGCCTACCGATGCACTTGTGGGTGGAAGCATGCAACACTGCGGTTTATGTGAAAAATCGTTGTCCTCATAGAGTACTTGGCATGAGTACACCTGAAGAAGCTTTTACTGGTAAGAAGCCTGTATTTCTCATTTGAATATTTTTGGCTCATCTGTTTACATTCATGTGAAAAAGGACGCCAAGAAGAAGCTGGAGCTGACTGCAAAAGTTGGGATATTTGTGGGGTACACAAAAACACCTCATAATTATTATGTGTATTTTCCAGACAGTCGGATGACTGTGGTGCGACGAGATATAAAATTCAATGAGGTGAAAGCCATGAAGTTGTCGCTTGAGAGAGAACTACACTTGCATGTAGAGGAGGAACTTCTTGTTCCCAAAAATGAGCCTCTAGATGTGGATCACCCATAGGAGGAGATTCATGGAGTGGAGGAGTCCACTCATGCAGAATCAAACATCAGACACGATAGAAAGCATACCACAGAAGCTGAGAGACTGAAGCTTGATGCGACATAGAATGTAAGAGTCCCTACATCACAGCGCAGACAGAGACAGTCACCTGACCGATTTACTGGATACATGGCTCTTATGAGCAAGTGTATCGTGAAAGAGCCATCTTCTTTTGAAGAAGTAGTGCAGGAGCCCACATGGGTAGATGCCATGGTGGAGGAGTATGACTCTATTTTCAGAAACAGTGCTTGGGAGATTGTTCCAAGGCCAGTGGGTAAATCAATTGTAGGAGCAAGATGGATCTACAAGGTAAAGCAAGATGCTGATGGGAGTGTCAAGAAGTATAAGGCAAGATTTTTTGCCCAGGGCTTCTCACAGATTGAGGGGATTGATTATGAAGAAACCTTTGCACATGTCACACGATATTCTTCCATAAGGACCATCCTTACTCTCTCAGTGCAGATGGGTTGGCACATTCATCAGATGGATGTGAAGACTGTGTTCCTTAATGGGATCATTGAGGAAGAAGTGTACATTGAGTAGCCTGAAGGATTTGAGATCTTCATCAGCAATTAGCATGTGTGCAGACTCAAAAGAGCGTTGTATGGGCTGAAGCAAGCACCTCGTGCTTAATACACATGGATCGACAACTATTTCACTGGACTTGGCTTCACCAAGAGTGAGGTAGATGCAAACCTGTACCAAATTGTGGTGGAGGGTAAGCTTTTAATCATTGTTCTTTATGTTGATGATTCAATACTAATGGGTGATGAGAAGTTGATACACTCATGCAAAGCAGATCTTGCAAAGGAGTTTGAGATGAAGGATTTGGGCCTCCTTCATTATTTCCTTGGATTGGAAATATGACAGTGGGAAGGTAAACTGTTTGTGTCTCAAGGCAAGTATGCTTGGGAGATACTGGAGAAGTTTCAGATGCAAGGCTGCAAGCCTATCGACACTCCTCTTCTAGGAAATTGGAGGAAAGAGGATGCTACATCGGAAAAGGTAGTGGATGCCACTATTTATCGATAGTTGGTGGGTTCGCTCATGTATTTAGTTAATACAAGATCGGAAATATGCTATGCGGTGAACCAAATTTCACAAGAGATGGTTAAGCCTACCAAGCTCTTTTGGAAGGCAGGGAAGCATGTCCTGAGGTATCTCATGGGCACATCTGAGTATGGCTTATGGTACATACAGACGGATGAGGTGAAGTTGCATGGCTTCATGGATGTAGATTGGGCAGGCAGCCCAACAGACAGAAAGAGCACATCAGGAGGGGTTTTCAGTATCGGATCTACAACAGTTTCTTGGTACAATAGGAAACAAAGATCCGTGGCACTCAGTTCAGCTGAAGCAGAATACATGGCAAGAAGTCAAGTTGCATGTGAAGCTATCTAGATGAAGAAGATCCTGATCGGTTTTTTCGGTTCACATTTAGATCCTACAGTGATACATTTTGATAATCAGAGTTGCATTAAACTCTCAATTAATCCCGTGTTTCATTATAGATCTAAACATATTGATATCTGGTATCATCGTATCAGAGATTGTGTGCAGCGGAAGATCATGTTGCTTCAGTACATTCCTATGGAAGATCAGGATGCAGATATTCTGACGAAGGCGCTCACCAGGAGAAAATTCGAATACCATAGAGGCAGGATCAGGGTGAAGGATAATCCCTATCTTGTTGAGAGGGAGTGTTGAGATTCAAAAAGATGATGAGCTTAGTCAAAATTAGTCACCTTCACTAAGTGGGCCCGCAGGCTATTTTTAGGTGTAAGTCTATTTTTAGACATGGTGATCATATTTCAGAAGTTGTAGGATGCTATTTGGGGATGGTTGGTCAAGTTGGAAAAATAGATGAAATTCTATTTTTAGAATATTGGGCGAAGTCTATTTATAGATCTTCGATCTAAAAATAGAAGTGTCGATTATTATTAGCCCTTAATAATAATTAGACTCTAAATATCAACTTATTCTCTTGGAGCACTTTATTTCACTATACAGATTTGGAAAATTAGTGGGCTGAAGGAATTACGCAATTCCTAGGGTTTACTGGTGGTTCATGCATGGACGACTTAGTTAGAACTGAAGTGGCAAAGTTATGACAGAGTTGGAAGAGTAGTTAATGGAGTTGTTATTCAATTTAACTTAGTTAATGGAGTTAAACTTAGTTGAGATAGTTGTATCTAGTCTAATTGAATGATACACTAGTGAGGGTGGAGTGAATTAAATAGTTAATTAATTCACAAATAATAACTCATTAATCAACTGAACAAATACAACAATTAACTACAGTGCATGTCAGTTCCAGTGGAGACCCAGTGGAGAGATAGGTGAAAGGGAAAGATGGACTATCTGTTGTGACTATAGTGATGCATTGATTGCACCACACACACATTGGAGTTGCCAATGATGATTGCACAGTGCAAGAAAGGTAGATTCAAATTCATTCAGGGGTCTTCTTCAGTAGGGAATGCACAGTGGAGGCAAGGCTATTAGGAGGCAGAAATCAGTGCATGGATTTGCATATTTCTTCTTGTTAGTGTGTGACGATTGATTGTATTGAGAGGTTGATGTACTAAGCTTTGTATGAGATTATTACATGCTCTCCATGATACATAATATATGATAGTTGGGGTTTTCAGCTTCAGGCTTTCCCGTTAAACAACTGTGTTATGTGCGATTGTTTTTATTTCTTCATGTGTTTGCAATTGAGTTTTTAAATTTCCGCAAAAGATTAACAGTGGAAGGATTCTGTATTTAGCAAGAATATAAATATTGTCAGATCATGAGAATCTAGATATATACATGCTTCTTGTATATAATTTCTACAGTTTCAAACCAAGCCACCATGATTCATCTTCAGGAAAAGATCCATGAGTAATACTGATCTCACAAGTAAGGTATAAAAATGAGAGAGAGGGATGATGAATGTCAGGGAGATGCAAGGGAGGCCGACCAAAAAGTCTAAAAATCAAAAAAATTAATTAATATTTTGAGGAATGCGAGACCAGAATTTTTTCTTGCAATTAGAGATCTGTATCGTTCAAACAACTGAAGTTATTGTAATTTTTCCCTTCCGTATAGGTTTAAAATTATATATTTGAGGCTTCTATGATTAGTGTTTTGTGTAGAGACTTTTTCCGAATCAATCCCATCCATTCTTGATAAATTCAAAGTTTCAAACCAAGCCACCGTGGTTCATCTTTAGGAAAAGATCCATGATTAAGACTGATCTCACAAGTAAGGTATAAATATGAGAGAGGGGGATGATGAACAACATGGAGATGCAAGGGAGGCCGACCAAATGCTCCAATGTAATGTGAGGAGATAAAATTCTTTTGATTTTTTTTTCAAGAAGTTTAGATATCATTTTGGATACAATATTACATAAAGATATTGGTCTATATTCATCAAAAGAATGAGGATTATACTTTTTGGGAATTAGGGTAAGAAAATTTGAATTTATAGCTCCTGGAATGTGCCTGGAATTCTTGATTGTTTACCCCATGTTTATCAGATCCAGACGCATCAGCTTGAAGAAGAAAACAAAAAGGAAAACAGGCCATCCATCTAGCCCAAGAATCTTGTCCTTATCCATTTACTTAAGTGTTTTCAGTAGTTAATCCTTCGAGATAGGCTCGTCCGTCCTTTCAACATCCTCCTCTCTGACCATCTGGGGGAAAAAATTAACCAAATCCATTTTTGCTGCCATGAAATCACCATCAACTACCTTAAATTGGTTTTTGAAATGTTTTAAAGCCACCTATTTTATTTCGTTGGTAGAGGTGAGAATAGACTCATCTTCAACATTTATAGCTCGTATAGTATTTTGATGTTTCCTCTTTTTGGCAACCTTGTGGAAAAAAATGTATTTCTGTCTCCACTTTTGATCCAAAACAATCTTCTTTTATGATGCAATTCCTCTTCCTGATGTCTGAGTAGTTTATCCTTTCTCATCATCAAAGATAAAATGGATTTTTTTTGTTGTTCAAAAAAATATCCAAAAGCAATCTTGTCCATCATTAATTCAATTTCTTTCTCAAATTCCAATATTTTTTTTTTCTTTTTTATTGTTTTATTGTTTTTGGTTTTGTTTTTTTGTTTTTGTTTTCTTTTGTTTTTTCGTCTTCCTATCCAATTTTTGACCTCGATTTTCAGCCTTTTAAGTTTGTACTAGAACTGAAACACTAAATTATCTATTGTCTTGGGGTTTGGAGAAGACCAAGAAAAGTTGACCAAGTTCTGGATCTTAGGATCGTTCAACCAAGATGAATTAAATTTGAAAGGAATTTTGTGTTGTTCCTATTCTTGCTTGCATTCCAACATAATCGCATCATGGTCAGAGACATGAGTGTAGACATTCTAGGACTACAGTTGTATCATCCAATGATGCCAAATTGAATCAACCAAAAATCGATCAAGCCTCTTACAATACCCTCATCCCCAATGCATCCATTACGCCATGTTGGGAAAAGTGGAAATGATGCAACATCAATGATCGTTTTCCTCCTAATGAGATATGAAATATAATTTTCTAGAGGATCCGATACAACCTTTTGACCCCATACCTCCCTTGTATTCAAGGTTAAATTCAAATCTCTAACAAGCATGATCAAACAAACGTCAAGAATTCCACATGATTCCACCATTTCCCAAAACGATTTCCTGTTATTGTAAGGAGCATATATATTCATGATACGTATTATTTGGCTCGTCCACAAACCATATCTAGTAAATAATGTCCCAACACTTATTTGATAAGTCTGAAAAGAGAAGGTCGATGGGTCCCATGTTGAGGTGAGTCCACCCAAGTTTCCATTTGAACTAGTGGCACAAGCACACAACATTGGACAAATTTTGAGTAAAATTTCCAGTGATTTCTCTTTAGATTACATGGTCTCTTGGAATAGTACTATGTAATGATTTTTTTATTTGATGAATTTTTTAAGGGATATGATTATTTGGGCATATCCCAACCCTCTAATATTTAGGGACACGATCCTCATGAAATGGTGTTTTGTGTGGAAAACAATGCTCTAAGGTCCTGGTCAGATGAAGTCCCATGTGATTCTCCACCACTTCAAAGAATCAAGTACTAAGGTCTGCTTTGATCTCTCCATAAGGTGTGATATTCATGTATTTGGACACTTTTTTTCTTCTGCTATTTGTCCAGGCTTTATCCTTTTCGTTGCCCATAGCCATGTCCTTGTTTTGAATTTTTTTTTAAATTTTATGTTATTTTATTTATTTATTTTTCTAATGGATGAAGGTTCTAATCCTAGACTTGGGTTTCTTGTCAGAGCCAATAAATCTCTATCCACTGAGATTGGAGATATGTTAGATTTCTGATTATTTCTGTTGCAAATTGGGGACAACAAGGAGAGTCTGTTGTACTTGTTTTCTTCATTGTTGAAAACAATACCCTTCCTCTTAGTAGGAGTTTGATTTAACAATGAAGGGATTTATTGCTATTCTTATTAGTTATGTTGTTATTTTTTGGTTCCAAATGTGGTTTGGGGGCTACCCGATTGTCATTGCTAGGAGTATTCCCATATGATAAAGTGTATTCTGTTGCCAAATATGACCTTGGTTGTGTATTTCCCCCTTGTAACTCTATATATTTATGTCCTATAGGGAGTTTTTTTTTCCAGGCTCGACCTTTCTGTCAACCCCCTATTTTCCCCATGACCGAAAGGAAAATTCGCCAATAAGTGCCCCATTTTATGACATCCCAAGCACCTAAAGGGAATACTTGAAATAGTCTATTTTCTTCCATATAGCGAAGGTCTCACAATAGATGTCAATAACTGCTGAAAATCCACCATAAAGTTCCACCTCCAATGGAAGACAAGCAACCTTGTTGTCAAGAAGCCTCATACATCCTTCATCCACATAATTAAGTTTTCCAATTTTGTTAGCTATTTCACAAATCACTCCCTTCATCCATAATTCAATGGGGAATTCCGAAAGCTTAGCTCATATGATTTTTAACTTAGGAGCCTCCGTCACAGGATCAAAGCCCACTTTCCAATTTTGTAGTACTAGAAAGCCTCTCCCCTTAACCCAATGCAGGTCCGCAATTTTTGCAACATATTCTTCTCACAAAAAGTGGAACTCAAAACATCCATTTACCATTTCATTGACCTTGGGCCTATAACCAAGAAGAGAAGACCAATTTTTTTGTATCCATTCTTTTGTTAGCACCCCATTCATCCTGATAAATTCCCATCATCCCATCAACATTTTCTTTCACAGTTTGACCACATTTTCCCAATATAAGTCAACCCCTAGGATCAAATTTTGTATATCCTCCTTTGCTATGATTGATTTATTACCTTTATATATATTCCTTCCTTTCTTCTTATGTTGGTTTTTCATGGGCATACTAGATTCATTTGGGTCGATTTCATGGAGGGATGAAGCTTTTTCGAGTCCCACTTGTGGTTTTTTTATATGGGTTTTCAGTTCACGATTTGACTTGGAAGTTGTACTCAAAATGGATCCTCCTTTACCTATTACAGATCTCGTAGAAGGGTTCTTTTTCTAGCTTCCACAAACCAAATTTTACTCCATGACCAGCGTAACCTCGATTAGTTCATCCACATCCAGATCGAATTAATCAAGGGGAGATTAAGTCTCCATTCTATTCTGCAGCTAAAACTACAAATCTTTAACTTGGATGAGAATAATATCCGGAACAATGAGCCACTTTACCATTCCACAATATGTGTCACGCTCCTCTGAAACCTCTACCTCCTTTTTCTTACAGTATATATTAGTGGGATACTTCCCTGTATTGTATACCACTTACTTGGCTACTTCCCCTGCTTAGCTACTTCTATCATGTTCAACGGGCTACTTCTACTCGAGGTGAGAGGAAATTTTTGAAATGTCAAAAGTGAGAGGTAAAAATATTTTGAAACATTAAATTGGACATATTTTCCCATTCTAAATTTCAATTAGTAATTTGGCTAGAGAAATTTTTTGACAATATGATTAGTTGCAACACCTATTTTTTGTCACCATTATTTATCTGCAAATGATATTTTTATAGAAATAAAAAAGAATAAGAAAAAAAATTAGAGTACTGACATTCTATAGTTGGAAATCATTGACATATATTTCATAAAATAGTGAATTATTTTGTTTTCCTTTTATAATCATATATAGATTAAAAAAAACCTCCCTATTGTCATACATAAAACGTAAAGTGACATGCATGAAGAAAAACAATCATGATCAAATTTCCACTTGACAGGCAGGATAAATTTGAAATTCTAGGCTTGATGAAGAGGATAAAAATACAATAAACCAATCATTGGGTCACTGCATGGTGCTTGATATATTATTCAAAGGAGATAATTAAAAGACAATAAATCAATCATTTATTTATTGCATGATGCTTAATATTTTACTTCATCCTTGATCATTCAAATGATCATAATTGGGACTTCACAATTGGTATCCTTCAATTATATTAAGGAGACCATCATCTCTTGTGACATTATGAAATACGCTGTAGACGCACATGTCATAGCAAAATTCAATGCAGGTTTTGTGGTTGTCATGGCTTCCAATCCCGTGGACATTTTCAAGACCAACATCATGAATATTAACCCTATACCAAGAAAGTCGACACCTTATTAAAGGCCCTAAACTATGCTATGAATACCATCAAGGCAAAAGGTCCTATGTATATTTACAAATTGTTTATTCCCAATGCGATGAGACAATATTCCTTCACTGTCATTCTTTTTGTTACTTTGGATCAAGTTAGGAATATTTACAAGGCCCTTAACTTTTAGATCTTACTCTCTACAATTTCATATATCATCTATGTTGCATTGCCTTTGGGGATGGGGGAATGACAGGGACAGGGGGATGAGTTTCCAGTACGGCTAGAGCACACCCCCAAATTTTCTAGGTTATGGAAAGTTGGTGATGAAAATAATAATAATAATAATAAATACTATTATTTTTAATTTACCATGTGCATAAAGATAAATCTTAAATAGTAAATACATCATTGTAATAATTGAACTAGCTAAGAAACCCAAAATTCATATTAATAATTACAAAACCAAATACATAATCTCAAATATAAAATTCAAGTTGAAGTTTTTAATTGAAGGATGTTGAGTCAAAAATATTGTTGAGCAAGTGAACTATTCTCCTAGTGTGACACCTGGTAATTAGTTGGACGATATCTATCTATATAACCGTCCAAATTGCCCAGCCCAAAACACAAACTCTTGCTAGTTTGAACTTTCAAATACCTAATTTGTCTTAACATAAATGTCAAATAAAAAAAATGGGTTGAATTACTAGAGCTATTTTCCTTGCTTGCTATTTTTGGTTAAATCCAAAAGTAGATTCAATTTTACTATTCTTGGTTGACGTTCTTGCATGTAAACTAATTCACCTTATTATCCTAGTTGGAAAGCATGCTAATTTTGTCAAAGTAAAACCTTGGCACAAATTCCAAATGTTTCCAATCTCAACACCTATATCAACCTTGTTTGTTGTTTAGGTTTTTCAAATAAAGGCCAAGTTTGACTGGTCAACCACACTAGATATTTTCCTATTCCGGTGAAAAGAAAAATAACCTTTCTTACAATCACTTCTACTAGTATGGCCAAGTTAAACAAATTTAATTTCCTTGGCAGAGTTAGTAAAGTTGCCATATGTGTTAGAGCCTTAAACATAGTGTGGTTTCTTTACATCAGTCTCACATGTAAATGAGTGTTGAATCCTAGTTTATTATTCTTCGTCAATGTACGCGTAAAGGAAAATTTTGGAAACATCGATCTTAAGAGGATATGCATTGAAATGAGTAATTTTTGGTAGCATTTACTTCACACAAGAGGTTTTATTAAAAACAAACATCCATACAGGATCCAAAATGATCAAGGAGTGATCTGGAGGATCCAAAATATGCTCAAAGTTACAAAAAATGATCAAAAATAAATTTTTTCAGATTCTTCTGAAACCAACTTCATTACATAGCTTTCGTCAATTTGAATCCAACACACCATGAACAACCGAAATCTGAATTTGTATGAAGAAGTTATTCAAGGTCAAAGTTCAGGTCCAAGCTCGACAAAAACTCAAAGGTCAATTAGTCAAAGTCAGAATCAATGCTCAAGGTTCCACATGTCAAATTTCAACTCATGGTTTCAATGGAAATGTTCTAGGCTCATGGTTCTAGCTGACACATGGCGCTTCCAGAATTTGACAAGTGTCATTGCATGGTTGGTTGATTTTGGAGCGATCTTGAGGTGACATGTGGCCCTATCGGAGGGTGACACATGGTCTCATAAGACTGGTAAAAATTTTGTTTAGAAGATCGACGAAATGGATAAAATTTTATCCCGCAACCTCTCAACAACAAATCCAACACCTTACCGTTAGACTAAAAAAATGGTTCTTGTTATGAATCTAATGCCACATTTATATAAAGGAGGCTAAGGCTTGTTTTAAATAAAAAAATGGCAAAGGCACAATAAGATTGGTGGCTCCACCATCCATATCTATCAGCCAACGAAACTAAACCAACTCCACCTAGTTCCATGCAAACAATTCACATTGATTGGGTAGGCCTTCAGGCCATTAAGTTTTAAAGTTATATATGGTTTATGGTTACGGTGTGAGGTGGCAGGTTTGTAGACCCCACCATCATAACCTTTGAAAAATTTAATATATGTCGAATATATCATAACCTACGACCTCATATCACTCAAAATTCACACTTAATGAGGATCAAACCCCCAACCCAGGGTTTAATAACCTGTGTGCTCAACCATTGAGCCACATAGGTCGGCTTTTTGAATATTTAACAATGCCATTTCCTTTTAAGTGCAAAAAATAATGGTTTTGGATTATTTTAGCCATTTGGAGACCGTTTTCAGCACAGAAAGAGTCGAAATATGGGTTTTGAGTCCTTCTGAATGCACTGGTGCCATTATTTTCAAGAGATGGAGCTCATATTTTTATGTACACTAATTTTGATAATTATTAATAAATTGGCCTCCCCACTGAAGACTGGGCCTGAAAACGTAGGCTTGAAGATAGATGAACTCTATTATCAACATGTTAGTGTTATTTTATCTTGTGTGGTTTATTTATTTTCTGCAATTTCCTTTCAAGTTTTCATGTATTTTAAATTAAGCTCTTTTTAATGGTGATTTTTTTACATGCGGACACTTTTAAGAAATTAATAAACCAATACCAATTTCGATTGGGATCTAGATCAATTGGTATTAGAGTAGTTCTTAATAGTTTGGTTTAAGTGTGCATGATCATCAGGAGCAAGTTGAGACATGGTGAAGGAGATCTAGAAGTTGGCTCAAGAATAAGGATAACTTGTGGAGAAGAGATGGGTAAAGAAGGAAGAGGTGATCATCCTTTCAGAACCGATGCATGCTTTGTGGATGCTTTCATGGTTGAGGAGATGTACCATGTGCTCAAAAAGGAAAAAGAAGAGGATAACCCCAATGGTGAAGAAGAAGAAAGCCACAAAGGGTGAAGGACCATCTAATTCAGGTAAGAGGATAGAAACTAATGATGATAAAAAAAATCCTTTTTATTCTCTTTTTGGTGTTCAACCTGAACCATCTTCTCCAAAACCTTTGCTTAAATTGGATGTGAAATTCGACTTACCCACGTATAATGGTTAAATAAATGTTGAGAAACTTGATAACTAGATTATACAGATGTAGGTGTATTGTAGTGTGCAACATATTTCTGATGACATGGTCAAGATTTGATTGGATTCGCTTCATCTAGAAGGAAAAACACTCATATGGAGGTAGAGTACGCTACAACATGGGACTCAACATATTGGTTTTCCATAATGAAGTGATTTTTTTTTTTTTTACCTGCACTTAGAAAAAAATTCTACCCATTGGGATACAATGAGAAAGCCTTAATAGAATGGAAAAGTCTTAAAGTTAATAAAGGACAATCCGTTCAGGAATATATAGATGAATTTTGCAGGAAGGCATCAATGCTTGATATTCTCTTACATACACAAGAAACTCGAATGAAATACATAGGAGGATTGCCTGAATACATTCGTAACAATTATTTATGTTTATTCCTACTAACGTGGGTGAAGTAGCTGTTCAAGCAACTTACATTGAGTAGGAAAATCTTGAGTTGGTGTATCATTGGAATCGACGTCTAGAAAAGAGGGAAAAGCTAAGGGAAAATCCAAGAGAAAAAATTCTATTACGATGGAAGAGGAGAAGCTCTCTTGCAAGAATTTCAAGAAGGAAGGGAATAATGAAGAACATTGTTGGAAACTACACCCTGACGAGCGACCAAAGTGGTCTAAAGGAAATAAGGGTAAGCAAAAAGTTGTAGCAACAATAGCGCCAACAAATTTGGGTTCAGAATTAGGCGATGAGGCTCAAATTGTAGCAGGTTTGGCATGTGACTCTGATGATGGTATTGATTTTGATAGTTCTTGTGATAAGAAGAGATGCAATTTATTTCATTTAAGGGTCATTATGAAGAATAATAAGATCGACACTTTGATTGATAGTGCATCTTAGGTTAACTTAATTTATGAGAAAGTGGTTAAGAAATTGGGGTTAAAAACTAAAATCCATCATAAACCTTATACATTGATTTGGATGAGTAAATCATAAGTTGAAAGTAACTAAGAAGTGTGTGTTACAATTTGCAATTACATCTCAATTTGTGGATAACGTCATATGTGATGTAGTACCACTAGATGCATGTGGAATGGTCTTAGGTAGTCCATATTTATATGACCAGAAATAAATATTCCACAGGGAACAAAATCATTATCACTTGTTTAAAAGGGGAATTGAATATATTGTGAATTATCATCCTATAAAGGCAAAAAAATAATTTCAAACAGTGGAACAATTAAAGAGGGTAGCAAATGCAAGTAGAACTATGTTTATACCATCAACGACACTTAAGCATAAAGCAACTCAAACAAATCAGAAAAGGAATATGGAATTGTAAAACAAGTACTATTGCATGGTAATTTGAGTTGTGTTCCAGTTATGAAGAGCCAATAGGGTATAATTTGATTTATGTTAGTATGTTTAGTGTTGTTATTCAGCGTGCTTATTTTCAACAGTATGTGGGTTATAACAACAAACATGAATGGAAAGTTGAACAATAAGATTTGCAATTTTTATGTTTTACTAATGATTGTTTGGATGAGTAACATGTACAGATTCAAAACAGGCTGGCCCAAAGATAGCGTGCAGGTGGAGAGATATTTTCCTCACCTTCAAATAGTATATACTATATTTTGGTGGTCCAAAAGGTCTTAGTGGGGAGGAATGATTAGGAATGATCCAAAATGATCAAGGCGTGATATAAAGGATCCAAAATATACTCAAAGTTCCAGAAATTTCTCAAAACTAAAAGTTGTGAGATGATTTTCAAACCAACTTCATTGCGTAGATTTCATCATTCTGAATCCAACACAACTTGAATGACCAAAATTCGATTTCATATGAAGAAGTTATTCAAGGTCAAAGTTGAGGTCCAAGCTCATAAAAAATTCAAAGGTTAACTGGTAAAATTCAAAGTCAACGCTCAAGGTTCCACAAGTCAACGGTCAATGCATGGTTCCAACAGTCAATGTTCTAGGCTCATGGTTCCAGACGACATGTGGCACTTCCAAAATTTTACAAGTGTTGTTGCATGGTTGGTTGATTTTGGACCAATCCTAAGGTGACACATGACCCTATCGGAGGGCAATGCGTGGCCTCATAAGACTGGTCAAAATTTTGTTTAGAAGATCAACAGACTAGACATGATTCAATCCTATGACTTCTCAGAAACAAATTTGATGCCTTACTTCTAGTCTACATAGGTGGTTCTTCTTATGAATCTGGTGCTACATTTATTTAAAGGAGGCTAAGGTTTGTTTTAACTAAAAAAATGGCAGAGCTTGCCAAGATTGGAGGCTCTACCATCCATATCTATCCACCAACAAAACTCAACTAACTTCACCAGGTTTTGCGCCAAGACTTCACATTGAATGGGTAGGCCTACAAGCCATTATGTTTTAAATTTTTATATGGTTTAATATATGCCAAATATATCATAACCACTACCCTCATATCACTCAAAAATCACACTTAATGAGGATCAAATCCCTGACTTGGGGTTTTATACTGGGTGCTTAACCATTGAGCCACAAAATTCATTTTTTTGAATATTTAACAGTGTCATTTCCTTGTAAGTGCAACAGATAATGTTTTTGGCTTATATTAGCGATTTGGATACTGTTTTGAGCACATAAAGAGTCGAAATAGGGGTTTTGAGGCCTTCAGAATGTACTAATGCCATTATTTTGATGAGTTGAAGATTAATTTTTAATGTACAAGAATTTTTAGCATTTTTAACAAAGTGGCCTCCCCACTGAAGACTGGTCCCAGAGATCTAAGTTTGAAGATAACCGAACTACGTTATCAACATGCTGATGTTATTGTATATTGTGTGGTTTGTTTATTTACTAAAATTTCCTTTCAAGTTTCCATGTATTTTAAATTGATCTCTTTTAAATGGTGATTTTATTACATGTGAACACTTTTAAGAAGTTAATAAACATATATCAATTTCGATTGAGATTCAGATCAACTAGTATCAGAGCAGTTATTGATAGTTTGGTTTAAGAGTGGATGATCACCAGGAGAAAGTTGAGACGTGGTGAAGGAGAATTTTTTTAAGGAGATCCATAAGTTGGCTCAAGAATAAGGACAACTCGAGGAGAACAGATGGCTGAAGAAGGAAGAGGTGATCATCCTTTCAGATCTGATGCAAGATTTGTGGATGCTTTCATGACATTGAGAGCCATGGTTGAGGAGATGTATTGTGAGTTCAAAAAGGAAAAAGAAGAAGATAATCCCAAAGGTGAAGAATCAAAAGGCTATATATATTAAGGACCATTTGATTTATGTAAAAGGATAGAAAGTGATAATAATAAAATATGTCCTTTTTCTTCTCTTTTTGGTGATCAACCTGAACCATCTTCTCCAAAACCTTTTCTTAAATTGGATTTGAAATTCGACTCACCCATGTATAATGGTGAAATCAATGTTGAGAAAATTGATAACTGGATTAGACAGATGGAGGTGTATTGTAGTGTGCATCAGATTTATGATGATGTGGTCAGGATGCGATTGGCTTGGCTTTGCCTAGAAAGCACGTCACTCATCTGATGGAAAATTAAGTTACAACATGGGACTCAACATATTGGTAATATTTTTCCATCATGGAGTGAATTTTTTTCTTCCCTTAGAAAAAAATTCTACTTGTCGAGATATAAGGATAAATCCTTAATATAATGGATAAGTCTTAAAATTAATAAAGGACAATTCGTCCAGGACTATACAGATGAATTTCATAGGAAGGAATTAATGCTCAATATTCCCTTAGATACACAAGAAAATATAATGAAATATATAGGAGGATTTCCTAAATAAATTCGTAACATTGTATTTATGTTTAGTCATACTAACTTGGATGAAGTAGATGTTCATGCAACTTACATTGAAGCACGGAAATCTAGAGTTGGTGTATCGTCAGAATCAACATACATAAAAGAGGGAAGAGGCAAGGGAAAAGGCAAGAGAACAAATTCTATTATGATGGAAGAGGGGAATCTCTCTTGCAAGCATTGCAAGAAGGAAGGGAATGGTGAATAACTCTATTGGAAACTACACCCTGACAGGAAACCAAAGTGTTATAAATGAAAGAAGGGCAAGCAAAAAATTGTAGCAATAATAGCGCCAAAAAATTTGGGTTCATAATAAGACGATGAGGCTCAAATTGCAGTAGGTTTGGCAGGTAAATCTGATGATCTTATTTATTTTTATAGTTCTTGTGATATGAACATATGCAAGTTATTTCATTTAAGGGTCATCATGAAGAATACTAAGATCAACACTTTGATTGATAGTGGATCTCAAGTTAACTTAATTTCTAAGAAAGAAGTGGTTAAGAAGTTTGGGTTAAAAACTAAAATGCATCATAAACCGTATATGTTGAGTTAGATGAGTAAAAATAATAAGTTGAAAGTAAAAAAGAAACGTGTGTTACAATTTTCAATTACATATCAATTTGTGGATAATGTCATATGTGATGTAGTACCACTAGCTGCATGTGGAATGGTCTTAAGTAGTCCATACTTATATGATCAGAAAGCAATCTTCTACAAGGAACAAAAGTAGTATCACTTGTTTAAAGGGGGAATTGAATATATTGTGTATTCTCATCCTATAAAGGCAAAAAAATATTTTCAAATAGTGGAATAGTTAAAGAGGGAAAATTGTGCAAGAAAAACTATGTTTGTACCATCAACGACACTTAAGCATAAAACAACTAAAAAAATCAGAAAAATATGCTTAAGGAATCTGCAATTGTACAACAAGTATCGTTGCATGATAAGTTGACTTGTGTTCTAGTTATGAAGAGTCCACATGGTACAATTTCATTTATGTCAATATGTTCAATGTTGTTATTCAACTTGCTTCTTTTCAATAATATGTGGGTTATAACAAAAAACATGGATGGAAAATTGAACAATGTGCTTTGCAATTTTTATGTTGTAGTGATGATTGTGTGGATGAGTAACATGTACAAATTAAAAACAGGTTGGCCCAAAGATACCGGGAAGGTGGAGATACATTTTCCTCCCCTTTGAATAGTATATACAACCTTTTGGTGGTCCAAAAGGTCTTAGTGGGGAGGAATTATTAGGAATGATCCGAAATTGTTACACAAAAATTTGTCACTGTCCCTGTACTCCCTGTTCCTGAATCTTGGACGACCTTAAACAATGATCCATGTGTCTCTTTTCATGATAAATATATGCCATTATAAACCTTAGAGTATGCAAAACAAACTCTCTGTGAACAATTCTTGGAGTATCTCCTAAAAAACATAGTTATTTGGAGCAGCGTGTCCCCTATTTGTCTCACCCGTGCCGATGACTCATCTTAAGCCACTGAGCAGCGCTGATCGATGCTGGTATGGAGATCACACCCATGCCGATCCACATCTTGAAAGCTTTTAAAAAAGGAAATGGAGCTTCTTCATACAGAAGCTTTGTGGGTAGATAGTTGGTTTTTTTTTCACGAGGATAGAGCCGAGCTTCTCCCTTTGGGCATCTTGTTCCTATAAAAGAGGAACTACCTGTTGGTCCTTGTTTTTGATCTCTTTTTGTTTAGGAAATAAACTTTATTTTGCCACATTATCCATATATTTACCATAATATTCACCTTACATTGACCCAAAGATGCATATACAGGTATTTAATTTATATTTTTCAATTATTAGATTTTTTTGTAAAAATTGGAATTTAATTGCATTTTTGGACAGCAGTTGAAATTCCCGTAATAGCATTATGGTTTGCATATGTGCAGGACACTTGGGATCGAGTTGGATATGTTTATAGAAAGCTCGGTAACTAGGAGTAAGAGTACACCTATTGGCACAATCAGATTGAGCTTTAATAGGCCCAGTCAAAGGCGGTCAAACATGACCAGTCTTTATGGAGGATCCCTAGAAACTAGGTCAAAACTCTTATTTTGCGGGATTTTCTAGATTATGATGGATATGATAAATGAATTCGACCTGATATGATAGGAAAATGATAGTTATGATTACTTGAAATATTTTAGATGAGTTTGTTAGATATTTAATCTATTTAAGCCTCACACTTTGAAGGCTTTGACAATGGAACTTGTATGACTTATTATTATTATTTCTAAGACTTGAAGACATAATTGAAGATCTGTTCTATCATATTTTGATGCTGTTACATGATATTTGATTGCTTGAAGTCTTAAGTAGCTTATTTTACCTTCAGTGTGTGAGGCAAGGGTGGAGGTCCCCCACACCGAGCTAAGTGCACTTCTTAGTTCATTTCGTAGCTGCAATTTCTAAATTAGTTTTCTTATTTTTGATTTGTTTATTTTCAAGTATTGTTGAATCTAATGATCATTATTAAAATGCATATGAAAGGACAAACACATTTTTAAGTTAAGCACTCTTTCTATCGACTCGAGATTTTCAGTTAGCATTCATCCTTACATGCTTTTACATGCTTATGTTTGATTTGTTTATTTTCAAGTATTGATGAATCTAATGATCATTATTTAACTGCATATGAAAGGAAAAACAAGTGTTTAAGTTAAGCACTCTTTCTATTGACTCGATATTTTCAGTTAGCATTCATCCTTACATGATTTTACATGCTTATGTTTGATTTATTTATTTTCAAGTATTGGTGAATCTAATGATCATTCTTAAACTACATATGAAAGGACAAACAAGTGTTTAAGTTAAGAACTCTTTCTATTGACTTGAGATTTTTCGTTAGAATTCATCTTTACATGCCTTTACATGCTTTGATTGCTAATGGATCTTAATTTTGTTTCTTTCTACATAAGAAGAGACAAACCAGTATTTGAGTTAAATACTTCTTCTATTTGATCAAGAGTTCAAAACTAAGATTCACCATTTCCTACTTTTTTGAATTCCTATTTTCACAATAGCATTAATGATAAAATGAAATCAATGATGAAGGAAAACTAGGACCTCTTTTAGTGAAGAGCCTCTTCAATTGTTATTTCATGTATCTTGATCTATTGTTTAGAAATTAATTAAGTTAGATTTATATTTATAATATGCATTTCCCTAATCATCAATAAACCATCTTCTGAATTGAACATAAATAAAACCCATATACTTTGGGGATGCTTCTAAGTTCACCAACCCAGATTGATAATAAATACTTGCGTTAGTTTACAACAATAAATTGACCCAACATTTTGGTGCCATTACTGGGGAAGCATATTTCAAAAATAGTCAAAATTGAAAGATAAAAATTTTAAAACAAAAAAACAACATAAAATCACCAAAAAAAACAAAAACATAGTTTTTATTTCAAGTAATTTTTTCTTATGCCTAGAAATAGAGATAAGAAAGGTATATTTGTGAAACAAAATCCCCCATCAACACATTCATCCACAAGATTAACAACACTGGTTGCTAGAAAACCTACTATAGAAGAGTTAGAGGAGAAATAGAGATCAGGACAGAGATTAACTTTAGTTGAAAGACAAATCTTGTTGGCATTTTGGGTAAAGAAAAAGAAATCACCTAAATAACCTCCTTCTATTTGGAAGAAAAAAGACACAACAAAACAAACTGTCGAACAACTAGAACAACCTATCCTTGAGGAAATCAAAGCAGTGGAAGAAATACAAAGTCAACCTATTGAAACACTACAAGTCTCTGAACACAAAATGGCTGAAGAAGGAGAAGGATCAACTAGACTAAACATGACTCCTGAAAAAATATTAGAATATGAAAGACAACAAAGGGAATGGCGAAGACAAAGAGAAGAAGAAATAATAATTGAAGCAGAAGAAGATAGAAGAGCAGAAGCACTTCAAAGAATAGAAGACGAAGCAAGAAGAGAAAACCAAAATTGAACAACAAAAGAAAATGAGAAAGAAGTTAATAATGACCAGGAGACTACTTTTGGCTTTCTTATTTTAGATGCAAGAACAATACTAGGAGAAGAAATAAAAATGAAAAATATTCCACCACCTGTATTGCTTAATTTCTATGGAATGTCAATGGAAGATCCTGATGAATTCATGTTTGATTTTGAAATATTGTGTAGAACATATGGATATATTGATGATACACGTAAACTTCAACTTTTTCTTGCTACTTTAAAAGCTGCAGTCTTGAAATGGTTTATGGGATTAGGAGAACACATGATAGCTTCTTAGAAAGACATGAAGAACATATTTCTTAAAAAGTATCAAGCTTACTGTAGGGCTAGAGACTCGAAAGAAGATATTTTTAGAATTTCCCAATCGAAAGATGAAAGTTTGGAGGAATATTTAGAAATATTTCTTTACAACTTGCAAAAATCCAAACATCATTCTCTTAGTTCTGATACCATCCACACTATTTTTTTGAAGGGTATTAGAGATGAGTATTTAGATATTCTTAATGTAATGGGAAAATGAGATATTTCTAATTTACCATTTGAAGAAATTTCTGAATTATGTCAAAAATACTCTAGGGGAAGAGCTAAGAGTGGGAAAAGAGATATTTCATCAAAAGCTTCCAAATCTGCAACAAGTGCAGTAACAAGAGCAGAGATAGGAAGCCTGTTAGAAAAATTTAAGATAGATCTCTTGAGCACTTTGGGTACACAAGTAGATGTTTTGAAAGCTAAGAAAAGAAAAGAAGATCAAGATGAAGTATTAGCAATTTTCTGTCCAAAGTGTAGACAAAGACATCCACTCAGGGAATGTCCTTTGCAAAATATACAAGTATGTGGACTATTCACAGAAAATCATGCAACAAAAAAATTTCCAAAGTTAAAAGAATTGCAAGGGGAAGAAGTACAGGGATTAGATTCTCTCTACTATATGGAACCAAGGAGGCCTTAGCAGCCAAGAATGCCTCAACAGTTCCCTCAACAAAATCCCAAAAATTTTCAATATCCTCAAAACACATGGAATACACCGACGCCATGGCAGGCTTGGCCACCACAACCATATCAAAACCAACCTTCACATGGTTGGAGGGGATATCATTATGGAAACCAACCATCACAAAAAATGTATACCCAACAGTATCAATATCAAAAACCATACCCTTCACAATCATTTCCTCAATTTCAAAAATTTCAGCAACAACAACCAATGCCATATCCAACTCAAAATCCACCAATTCTAATTCAACCACAACAAATTCAGCTGCCAACTAACCAAAAAACTCCTAGACCAACACAGTTACCAGCTCAGCCAGTAGATAATCCAAGCAACAAGGTGGATAGACCAGCATATCATGTGGAAGAGGCAACATTATCCATTGACCAATTCTATACAAGATGTCCATCTATGTTCCAAAGGTGTTAAAAATATTCTTCAATAATGAAGAAAAATAATAAGGAGAACAAAGTGAACAATATCAACTAGAAAACAAATTCAAGACTAAAACTATCACACACAAACTCCACCATATCCAGAGATTAATACAAATGGACATTCCAATATATCTCTCCTGAATTTAGTATTCTATGAATCAAAAACACATATGCTGTACCTTTTATTTCAAGAATCAAAGACATTCCACAGAGAAGAAACAATAAAGAATCATACAAGGAATCGAATCAAGAAAGAAGGACTCACCAACAATCTAGGTAATTGTAAGTCTTTTGAGTCTCATGGTCTAGAAATATAGCCAATTAGTACATATGTTGATCCAGGAATTCTATGGTTGCTATTTCGATTAACAAATTTTAAGTGCCAAACACTTTAATAGACTTGGGAGCAGCTATCAATGTTATGACAATACAGACTATGAAAAATTTGAATGTGAAAAACATTAGACCTACTTCTACAGTCTTAGAACTTGCAGACAAATCTAAAGTTGTTCCAGAAGGTATACTAGAAGATATCATTGTCTCACTAGATTCATGGGAGTATCCTGTAGACTTCTTGATTTTGTAGCCAAAAACAAACTTGGGATGGCATCCCTTAATTTTAGGCTGACCATGGTTAGCTACTACAGATGCTTACATTGGATGCAGGTTAGGAATTATGATTATTGCACATGGAGATGAAAGAAAACATGTTACATTATATCCTCTCGTTCAATCTCCTTCTCTATTATCATTACTTGATGAAAAAGAACAACAAAATTTTCAACCTGTTCTTAGCCTTAATCAACTTTACAATTTTAGAGAGAAGGAAGAAAATGAGGACTTATTAGATCTATTCATCTCAGAGCCAGATCTTTCATAGCAGCTTAGGATAACTCAATATGAAGCTGCTAGTTATCTTTTAAATGAATTTTTTCAGGAAAATTACACAATGAAATCATTGAAAAATACATTTGAAAGCATTTTTCCTCTAAATTCAACTACCAATTCAAATAGAAAAATAATTGAAATCAGTCTGGAAAGACATTTGAATATTGATAACAACTTAAAATCATCACAAGAGGAAAAGCTAATAACATTATTACAAAAATATTCAAAAGCTTTTTCTTGGGATTATAAAGACATGCCATGATTCATCCAAAACATGCATCCATCACATTTACACTGATAATGAAATAAAACCTGTTAGGAAACCACAGAGATGGATGAATCTCATAATGAAGGAAATAGTGAAAGAAGAATTACATAAAATATTACAAGTCAGATTTATCTATCCTATTTTAGATAGTCAATGGGTTTCACCCTTAGTTGTGGTGCCTAAGAAAAATGGGAAATGGAGAATTTGTGTGGATTACAAAGAGCTTAAAAAAGCTACATTAAAAGATCATTTCCCTTTACCATTTATTGATCAAGTGTTAGATTCATTATCTGGAAAGAATTTTTTTTCATTTCTATATGGATTTAGCAGATATAATCAGATAAAAATATCATTAGAAGATCAAGATAAGAGAACATTCACATGCCCTTGGGGAACATATGCATACAATTTATTACCTTTTAGTTTATGTAATGCACCCGCTACTTTTCAAAGAGCAGTTCTTGATATTTTTTCTGATTTGATTCATGAGTGTGTGGAAATTTACATGGATGATTTTACCGTGTATGGTACAACATATGATGATTGTTTACAGAATCTTGAAAAAGTGTTAAAAGGATGCATCAAGACAAACCTATCACTCAGTAATGATTTTTTTTTATGATGTTAACTAAGGGCATAGTGTTGGGATACCATATCTCTTCTTCATGGATTAAAGTGGATCCAACAAAATACAGGTCATTTTGAATTTAAAACCTCCTACAACACAAAAAGAAGTTTGAAGTTTCTTGGGTTATGCGGGCTATTATTGGAGATTTATTGAAAATTTTAGTAAAATAGCTTTACCATTATTCAAGTTACTTGCGAAAGATATGTAATTCCAATGGAATGATAACTGTCAACATGCATTTGAAAAATTAAAAGAGAAATTATCAATTGCACCCATTCTTTGAGGACCTAATTGGTCTTTTCCATTTCACATTTAAACTGATGCATCCGATACAACTATTGGAGCATCAATTGGACAAAAAGAGAATCAATTCAATTATGTTATATATTTCATCACTAAAAAATTAACACTAGAAAAATTGAATTATACTGTTACAGAAAAAGAAATGTTAGCTATTGTACATGCAGTAAATAAATTCCGACATTACATAACATGTTATCAAGTTTATATCCACACAAATCATTCTGATATAAAATATTTAATGAATAAATCAATTACAAATGACAGAATATCTCTATGGTTGTTATTAATGCAAGATTTTTGTATTACTATACAATATCGACTAGGAAAAGATAAACAAGTTGCTGAATTTTTGTCAAGATTAAATACACCTGGTGATCCAAATCTAGTATCAGACAATTTCCCAGATGAACATATATTCGCTATAAATGTAAAAACTCCTTTGTTTGCAGATATAGGTAACTATTTATCATCTGATATCCTACCACCTCACTACAAAAATGAACAGAAACGAATAATAATTAGAGAAAGTGCTAGGCATAGCTGGGTCAATGGAGATCTATTTTATACTGGTGCTAATTTAATCATTAGAAAATGTGTAACAGAGGATGAAATAATTGAAATTTTGAAAGCTTGTTAGGATGAACCATGTGGTGGTCATTTTGCAGATAAAAGGACAACATACAAAGTGTTGAATCTTGGCTACTACTGGCCATCCATCTTCAAGGACTCCAAGAATTATGTCAAAAAATGTGACAGCTGCCAAAGAATTGGTAGACCAGTGGCATCAGATGAAATGCCATTAAAGCAACAAGTACTTATTGAACCATTTGAATAGTGGGCTCTAGATTTCGTGGGACCAATCAACCCTCCATCCAATGGAAAAAGATACATCCTTGTATGTACAGATTATGTGACTAAATGGGTGGAGGCCAAGGCAGTAGTACAGGCAACAGAAGAAACTGTTACGTCTTTTCTGTTTGAAGAGATATTTGTGAGTTATGGAGTTCCGAGACTGATAGTAACTGACCAAGGTGCACAATTCACATCAAAAATTGTTCGTGATATTACGAAGACATTCAAGATCAAACACAGAAAATCCACTCCATATCATCTTCAAGCAAATGGACAAGTGGAATCAATAAATAAAGTCCTAGAAAATATTATGACAAAGACTGTAAAAATGAATAGAAAGGACTGGTTAGAAAAGTTGAAAGATGCATTATGGGCATATAGAATAACTTGGAAAAACACTACCGATTTCAACCCATATCAATTAGTATATGGAAAATAATTTCTATTACTCATTGAGTTTCAAATACATACATACAAGCTAGCAGCAGAATTAGGGATCGAATTGTCGCAAGCACAACAAGAAATGATTATACAGTTAAACAAACTCGATGAGATTCGAAAAAAAGCAGTTGAACATACTTCTCTTGTCCAAGAACAACAGATCAAATGGCATGATTGATTCATAAAGAGCAAAGTGTTTTCAGAAAGGAGATTGGGCACTCTTGTTCAACTCCAAATTCAAAGATTTCAAAGTAAAATTTACGACTCATTGGCTTGGGCCATATGAGATTGAATAAATCTTCGATAATGGAGTTGTCAAGATAAAAACAATTGCTGAAGCATCTATTTTATTTGTCGTCAATGGACATAGGATTAAAATCTACAATAAGCCTATAAATAAAGAGGATTTTCTGAGAAATTTTTTAATGGATTTAGATCTGAAAATACTGGGACAGCATAGAAATATGCCTTCCAAAATTCCAGTAGAAGAAGAATAAAGAAAAAATAAAAAATAAAAAAAAGAAAAAAAATAACAAAAAGAGTTTGGTTGTGAAAATCCAGGAGATTGGCACAATACAAACTTGAATTCATATTGGAAAACCAACTTGTTTGGCCAATATGAATTCTATTTTTGTTATAGTCTTACTTTACTTTAGACTTTTGCAGATATACCCTCCAAGATTTTGCAGACTTGGGGAAAATTCACAACATCAATTTGGGGGAAGGTGTGAAATAAAAAAAAAACTATGAAAATAGTTTTCAGCAGCTCAATTGAAGATAGAATATGAATTACAGTCATAAAGGGACCTGATATATCATTCGACATTTACAGTAGGGACCTGAATTATTGTTGAAACTTTATTCAGAATGAGACCTGAATATGACAGAAGAAATTTTCAAAATATGGAACATCATTATGAAATTATGTCAAAAAGGGACCTAAAAATTTAACATGTCAGAAGGGACTTGAGACGATCATAGCAGATGGGACCTGAAAATGTTAAAATTTAACCTGCAAAAGGGACCTGAACAATAATTATTCTAAATCAAATCAAATGCAAGAAGAAAAAAAGTCTCTATCAAGTCTACAAGAGCCGTCGTAAAAAAACAAAATGTCGATCATCATCAAATGTCAAAAAGGGAGTACATTTGTATAGTGAGTAAAAAAATTGCTCTTAAATTTTCATTTTTTTTTCAAAATATTCTAGAATTGGACAAACTAATTTAATACTAGTTTATGCATCTTTACCTACATTTCATTCCATCACCAATATTACCTACATTTCATTTTACATTCCCTACACTTTCACCCACATTATATCATTTATAACCCTCTTCATATCACTATTCTAATTAACCCTATTCTACCCACATTTATCCATACCATTATTCAAAACATTCCACATAACTATTCATATCATACCCCATGTATTTCCTAAAAAAGAGAATTATGAACAAGAGGTCACATATTGAACCTATGGAATACTTTTGAAAGACCTACAAAACCATAAAACAAAGGTTAGCATTTTCATAAACATTTAATTTTAAAAATTTGACTATTGTATTAGTCAATTTTAAAAATTAAAATTGAAAGTTAAAAACCAAAGTTCATACTATACATAGCACAATTACAAAATGTATATAGTATTGTGCAAAGGTATATGGTGCAAATATTTTAAAAAATCAAAACAAAGAAGGCGCAATCATACAAAGGAATGAACTAAGGTAATGGAACAAATGCAATACAAATGAATGAATGTAAACCTAAGATGCGATGTGCATGGTTATGATGGCATATGGTAAGACATGATGAAAATAAATTCATACAGTGGAGAGGTAAGACATGATGCAAATGAATGCATGCAATGGAGAGATAGCATAGCATATGATAAGCGATGATGGCGCACAAAGGCATGGAGAAATGCGAGTTATGGAGATAGTTTCGATGATGATGCATGATGATAATGCAAGTAATGGAATGTACATAGCCATGAAAGAAAATTGTGAAGAGTTGCAGAATGACGTGCGTACACCAAGCACGACAGTCAACGAGAAAGGACGTGCATGGGTCGGTCAAGAGAGTTAATGAATGGATATATGATTTCAAATGTATCACTGTGTAAAACAAACAATCCATTTCCACCTCTGTCAAAAGCCATTTCCACCTTTGTCAAAGACCATTTTTGCCATTAAAAAACCTCAGAAACGTTTACTGTCAAGAGTTTGTCACCGTCATTGCCATTAGAAAGGCTCAGTGAGGGAAAGGAGTGCGCAATCAAAGCACATCCTTGTATCCTTGAACCTGTGAAAATGAAAATGAAAAGAGATAAGATGTAAGAAGGCTGAGAGAAAAAATATAAAACACATAAAGAGAAGCAAAGAATATAGTGGGAAAAAGAAAATAGAGCGATAAGAAGTAAGTGGAAGCATTCAAGACCATGATTCTGGAAAATCTAATTGAGCCAGCCAGCAGAAAGCGAAATTATCTGAAAGTGAAGGTAAGAATTTGTAAATAATTTCAAACAGAATGAAACCATGGTGGGCAACATGCATGTTCCTTTAACTCTTGAGTATATCTTTGAAGCATTAGATTTTCCATTTTCAGGAGAATTATATCACAAAGGCTTATATTTTAGAGATAAGGGTTGGACATTTTTCCTATATTAAAATAGGGAAGGCTCCTTTTATAGACCAAAAGGTATTCCAAGAGAATGGTTCAATGAACCGTGGGCAGAATTGGTGTTGATAATTCAGAAATTATTCACTTGTGATACTAGATTTAGTGTAGTACACCTTTACCATATGAGGTTACTACAACACATCCAGGGAGATATAAGGATAAATTTTCCATATTTCTTCTACAAAAACTTGATGAAAATTATTGAAAGCATAAAATCAGAAGCTAAACAAAAAAAATATCAATTTATTCACCATGGACTCATCAAAATTCTTGTAGATTATCAGTTGAAAATCAAAGGGATGGTTTGGGAGGATTTCTTAGTTGAAAATGGGTTTGTAGAACATGTTGTGGAAAAAAAACTTAAACCCATAGAAGAAAAAACGAACATTTTGCATACATCTTTCTATCCCAAAACAAGATCAAAGAAACAACAAAGGCAATTATGTTATAAAAAGAAACATCATTCTTAACTATTTCCAGGAGGCAGAGAAATAAACATTCATCAGAACCAGAAATACAAATCATGGAAACTTCTCCTATAACAAAACTTGCCAATGAAATTCTAGAAATATTGAAACAACAAGTGTATGAGGATCCTTTAGATAAATATTTGTACTTTGAAAACAATGAAGTAGAAGCTACTTCAATTTCTAGAATTTCAAAGGGGGAAGATCAAAATCTTTCCAAAGTTAAAGAGTTGACTGATAGTTTAGAAATAAGAAAAATTATGGAAAGGCATATGAAAGAGGAGAATGAGAATTATAAATTAACCAATGAGAAATTGGTTAAGGAGAGTGAGAAGATAATTTTGGATATGGAAAATATGAAAAACAAAAACAATCTTCTCTACACACAGGCATTCAAATGGCTTCAGAAGAAAAACTCCAGGAAAGCTAAGTATGGGAAACAAAAGGTGAAAACTTCCATCTACAAAGAAGAGCAGGGTAAAGATATGGATTATGTTTTGCACATAGCACAACATGAGGTTACAATATCAGGGATAGGATCAGCATCAGGGCTCCGAAGGTCAAAGAGGAAACAACAAGCATGAAGACATGCTTGATCATTAGTTTGGGGGAGATGTTGGTCCTTGTTTTTGATCTCTTTTTGATTAGGAAATACACTTTATTTTGCCACATTGTCCATATATTTACCATAATATTCACCTTACATTGACCCAAATATTCATATACAGGTATTTAATTTATGTTTTTCAATTATTAAATGTTTTTGTAAAATTGGAATTTAACTGCTATTTTGGACAGTAGCAGAAATTCCTGTAATAGCATTATGGTTTGCATATGTGTAGGACACTTGGGCTCGAGCTAGATATGTTTCTAGAAAGCTCGGGAACTATGAGTAAGAGTACACTTGTTGGCACAGTCAGATTGAGCTTTAATAGGCCCAGTCAAAGGCGGTCAAACAGGACCAATCTTTATGGAGGATCCCTAGAAACTAGGTCAAAACTCTTATTTTGTGAGATTTTCCAGATTATGATGGATATGATCAATGAATTCAACCTGATATGATAGGATAAGGATAATTATGATTACTTGAGATATTTTAGATGAGTTTGTTAGATATTTCATCTATTTAAGCCTCACACTTTGAAGGCTTTGACAATTGAACTTGTATGACTTATAATTATTATTTCTGAGACTTGGAGACATAATTGAAGATTTTTTCTATCATATTTTGATGTTGTTACATGCTGGTTGATTTCTTGAAGTCTTAAGTAGTTGAGTTTACCTTTAGTGTGCAAGGAAAGGGTGGAGGGCCCCCACACTGAGCTAAGTGCACTTCTTAGTTCATTTAGTAGCTGCAATTTCTGAATTAGTTTTCTTATGTTTGATTTGTTTATTTTCAAGTATTGATGAATCTAATGATCATTCTTAAACTGCATATGAAAGGACAAACAAGTGTTTAAGTTAAGAACTCTTTCTATCGACTTGAGATTTTCATTTAGCATTCATCCTTACATGCTTTTACATGCTTATGTTTGATTTGTTTATTTTAAAGTATTGATGAATCTAATGATCATTCTTAAACTACATATGAAAGGAAAAACAAGTGTTTAAGTTAAGTACTCTTTCTATCGACCCGATATTTTCAGTTAGCATTCATCCTTACATGATTTTACATGATTATGTTTGATTTATTTATTTTCAAGTATTGGTGAATCTAATGATCGTTCTTAAATTGCATATGAAAGGACAAACAAGTGTTTAAGTTAAGCACTCTTTCTATCAACTCAAGATTTTCCGTTAGAATTCATCTTTACATGACTTTACATGCTTTGATTGCTAATGGATCTTAATTTTGTTTCTTTCTGCATACGAAGAGAAAAATCGGCATTTAAGTTAAATACTTCTTCTATCTGATCAAGAGTCCAAAACTAAGATTCATCATTTCCTACTTTTCTGAATTCCTGTTTTCACAATAAAATTAATGATAAAATGAAATCAATGATGAAGGACAACTAGGACCTCTTTTAGTGAAGAGCCTCTTCAATTTTTATTTTATGTATCTTGATATATTGTTTAGGAATTAAGTAAGTTAGATTTATATTTGTAATATGCATTTCCCTAATCATAAATAAACCATCTTCTAAATTGATCATAACTAAAACCCATATAATTTGGGGATGCTTCTAAGTTCACCAACCTGGATTGATAATAAATACTTGCGTTAGTTTACAACAGTAAATTGACCCAACACTACCCAAGGATATAAGCCATTTCCCCACTTTGAGTGGATCCATGTTCCCTCTTCCCTTGCTATAAAATGGACATCCTCCCATGCCTCTCTAGTTAGAACATAAATTGAAGAACAACAAAGAGATAATTGTTGCTATAGGCGTTGAAGGATAGTTGAGACCTTTGGCCTTTTCGTACCAAGTCTAAATGCGTGCTTTGGAGAAGTGCTTGGATCCGGACCTATTGAAGGAGAGCTTCGACATCAAGGCACAAGTTGTAACTCCTCCTCTTATATTAATATGATACAACTGGTTCTTGCTTTCCACTCTTGTCTATAATGCTTGATTATATTTCTAGTACTCCTTGATATACTAGATAGATTGTTGATGTAGAAAGCATGTTGTCCTTCACGTGTTGTGTTGTTTGATCTCTTATGTAGGTAACTAAGCATCGAAGATAGCAAGGATCTAGCTAAGAAGGGAAAAGGATAAAAGGACCTGGGTGAGGAACAACATCGTAGCATCAGATCGAGGTAGGTCATCTACATATGATATGTGTTCATTTATAGTCTAGGAAAGTAGGAGTTAGATTGTTCCCTTTGTTACTAGACCCATCCTAGGGCTAGAGGGATCCTCCCTATTCGCAAAGAGGATTTTCATAAATAACAAAAATGATCAAGGCGTAATCTGCAGGATCCAAAATATGCTCAAAGTTCTAGAAAATTCTCAAAAATGAAAGTTTCCAGATGCTTTTGAAACCAACTTCATTGCATATATTTCATTGTTCTGAATCCAAATCTGACTTCGTATGAAGAAGTTATTCAAGGTCAAAGTTCAGGTCCAAGATGGGAAAAAAGTCAAAGGTTAACTGGTCAAATTCAAAGTCAACACCCAAGTTTCCACAGGTCAATGGTCAATGCATGGTTGTGATGGTCAAGTTTCTAGGCTCACGGTTTCAGACGACACATGGCGCTTCCATAATTTGACAAGTGTCATTGGATGGTTGGTTGAGTTTGGACCAATCTTGAGGCGAAACATAGCCCTATTGGAGGGCAACACATGGGCTCGTAATACTAGTCAAAATTTTATTTAGCAGATCAACGGAATGGACATTATTTGATCCTGCGATCTCTCAAGAACAAATATGACGCCTTACCGTTAGGCTACATAGGTGGTTCTTCTTATGAATATAGTGCTGCATTTATTTAAAGGAGGCTAAGGTTTGTTTTAACTAAAAAAATGGCTAAGCCCGCCAAGATCGGTTGCTCCGACATCCATATCTATCTTCCATTTAAACTCAACTAACTCCATAAAGTTTCACACCAAAACTTCACATCGATTCGGTATGCCTACGAGCCATTACGTTTTAAATTTGTATATGGTTTATGGTTATGGTGTGGGGCCACCATAACCTTCAAAAAATTTAATATTTACTGAATATATTGATAACCACTACACTCATATCACTCAAAAATTGCACTTAATGAGGATCAAACCCCCAAATTAGGGTTTTATAACCTAAGCACTCAACCATTGAGCCACATAGGCCATTTTGTTGAATATTTAACAATACCATTTCCTTTTAAGTGCAACAGATAATGTTTTTGGCTTATATTAGCCATTTGGAGACCGTTTTGAGCATGGAAAGAGTCAAAATAGGGGTTTTGACACCTTCTAAATGCACTGATGCCATTATTTTGACGAGTTGGAGATAATATTTTGATGTAAATGAATTTTTAGCATTTTTAATAAATTGGTTTCCCCATTGAAGACTAGGCTCGAAGATGCAGGCTTGACGATAGCCAAACTCCATAATCAACGTGCTGATGTTATTGTATCTTGTGTGGTTTGTTTATTTGCTACAATTTCTTTTCAAGTTTACGTGTCTTTTAAATTGAGCTCTTTTTAATGGTGATTTTATTGCATGCGGACACTTTTATGAAATTAATAAACCAGTATTGATTTTGATCAAGATTCAGATCAATACAAATTTCACTGTTTGAGGGAAAAAATATGTGGTGCTAGGACAACACACAACAAAGAAAAAACCCAATAATTCCTTGAAAACAATGCTAAACATAATTCAATAACTTTCCTATAGGATAGGAGTGGGTTTCGAACTTGTTAAATGTGCCACATAAGAACAATCTCAAAGACAATCTACTTCACCTTCAGGACAAAACTAGAAGGTTTTCATCAACAAGAACTATGTCCCTCATTCCATTCCACAAGAAGTAAAGGTTGGAAAACTTCGTTATTATTTCTAAAGGGATGTCATTTTTAATAAAAATTAATTATAGGATGAAGTCCAACATTGAGGATTATTTCTTTAGACAATTAATTGAGAAAGAGGAAAAAATAAGTGCCAACACTAAACATGAGTATTTTTAACAGTTATATTTGTAATTTAGCATAAACACCAACTCTTTGACGATAACGGATCATCCAAAATAACAAGAAAATCCATCCAAACAATAAAATAAACCCAATAAAAATTGGGCCAGACATACCATTTTTTCCTTGGGGACGATGAAAGAGTACCTGAAAAGGCCCCAAAATCTACCAGGATAGGTTGGGAATGGCTTGGAAGTCCCCAAGTCCCCAAAAAATTGAGGACGTTCCCAACCCTTGTAAAAGTCCCTAATACACCAAAAGGTCCAGTATGAGGGATTTTTTTGTGGGGACAAGTTCGTTTTCAACATTATAGCCATCTATTTAGCTTGAGTGTGTCTTTCTATATGTTTGACTATACCTCTTTACCTAGACTTGGTTGAATGTCAAATTTAACAACATTTTCCTCATTTTCAAGGAAATTGGACATAATCTTGTGAATTCTACATGATAAAATAAAATCACCACAAAATGATAAAATAGTTTAGATTTGATTACACATCTACATTAACCAATCTAGTATAAAGTAAAATTAATCCATTGTGAGTGAATTAAAATAACATATGAGATTTGAGTGAAGTTTTCAAACAAGGATAACATTTAAAACAAAGTAAGTTCCATGTGTGTCACAAACCATAAGATCTCTATACATTTTGTATTGTAGAACTCTGATATTTTTGGAAACTTATTAATAATATGAATGTAAAACAATAAAACATATTCTAAGAAGTCAACGATATTTTTGACAACCTATTTATACATATAAATATAAAATAATAAACTAACACAACTACATTAATAAATATGGTGAATATACATAGTAGAGTTCAACTCATTTTAATCTTCAATCTATAGTATATTTAAAATTTTATATTAAACAAACTCCCTCATCTCCGTTTTAAAAAACTCCCTCATAAAATAAAAATAAACCACATAAGAACTTTGACCACAGATTGTATTTACATGAATAGTTTTCTTCCACCTCCTAACAACTAGAATTAAATTAGTGGTATATTTTTCTCTTTTAATTACAATTAAAATGAAATTTATTAGCTAGCTGCGCGGCTTCTTTGTTGAGTCATGTTATTCAAACTGAGTTATTGATTTAAAGACGACATTAGTTAGTATATAATTTAAATTACAAGAGAAAATAATCTACCTGAGTCTAAAAATTCAATAAAGTAATTAATGGCAAAGAGAATTTTTCATTTTTTATATTTTTAGAAAACAAAATTTCCATGAAAATGAAAATGAGGGAAAAAAACATGGATGCAAGTGATGATCGTTCAATTGGTCAAGAAGGGGCCGGTGTTCCAGATACACTCATCATCCAAGTGATGAAACTGAAATAGGATAACACTGGTTTTTGTTCCGGCTTGATGTGGGCTCATCTCGTTGTGATGATTGATCAACATTGTAACAGATGGGCATATTAAAGAGGCAGAGGGGAATACAACAACACAAATTCTATAAATATAATTTGAATAATTTGTCAAGGAATTATTAATAAACACCTGGTGTGTGCTTAGCCAGTGTGAAATAAATGATTTTTAAATTAAACTTGTTATTTTTTATTTGAAATTAAAATTAGACGAAAAATATTCTTTTCAAATCAAATTGGCCATCTATTTATCTAAAGATTAAAATTCCTCAAACCCAATTCCAATAGACATACAAATATTTAAGATTATGCGAACTAAATTTTAGCATGATCACATGTACATCACTATTAAAATCCTTATAGACGAAGTCTAACTTAAATAGTTGGTTAAATAAATTATGGTGAAGATTTTAAGAAGGGATTTTAAAAATAGTAGCATGAAGTGTATCCTGCATACGTTTCGAAAAGAGATGGAAAATAATAATGTTTTTTTTTTTAATAAAATGGGAATATTGGTTATATGTGATTCTGAGAAAAGTTGTTTTATTTAGTATGGGAAGTAAACAAGTCTAGATTTATCTTAAAGCCTAGTAAGGAATTACATTTCTCAAGGTTCAACCCTCTATTTTGAGTGAAAAACTTGAAGAAATGTTTGTCTCTCAAAGAGATTTGATCACTTTTGGCCCTTTATATATTTGGAGTTACCATGAATCTAGGCTAGTTTAATTATTAATAAATATTAATTATAATTTTAAATTTTATTTTATTTTATATTTTTATATAATTTGACTAAATCAAAATAATTTAATTAGTAGTTTTAATTATTAATTTTATTTTATTTCCCGTAGATATGCCTAATATAGAAGAGATGTTGTAATTATGTTATGTTATCTAAACATTTTGACTAGGTCAAATTACATAAAAACAAAAAAATAATAAAATTAATAGTTATAATTATTAATTAAAACATTTTGAATGGATCAAATTACAAAAAAAAAAGATAAAATGAATAGTTATATCTCACTAGACATAGAATATATGGTGATGAGGTGTATTGTTAGGACACTTTATGATGTGAAGATCACTAGTTCGAAACTTTGTGGGAAAAAATAAAGCCATGTTAAGGGCCGATGTGGCCTAGGCCAGGTGCGATCCTCGGGTGATTTTGATGGCTTATGTGCCCTTGGGTCACAATTTATCAAGCCAAAGGTTAAGCATGCAGTCAACTAAGGACTCACACAACTTAACAAACATTAAAAAAAACAATAATTATAATATTTAATTATTAATAATTAAGCCAACCTATATCCATCTTAACTCTGGATCTATCAAGCTGCAAGAAGGATCAAATCTCTCGAGATGCAAATGTTTCCTCAAATTTTGCACTCAAAAAATAGGTTTGCACCTTAAGAGATTTGACCCCTCTCGACAATTGATAAGTTCAGAATCAAGATTGATCTAAGTTGTTTTTTATTTTTATGTAATTTGACCGAGTCAAATTTTTACATAACATAGCATAACATGACATATCAGTGCAATAATATACATGTTAAAAAAAATTTGGGAAGAAAAATAAAATGTAGTTTACTTTTATTCATATATGTTGAGGCATTGAAGCCATTTAAAAAAATAAAATAGAAAATCTAGAGCATCTACAAAGTTGTTAACAATGAATACACAATTTAGACAAAAATAAAATAACGAGAACAAAAAAATGGCAGTTTGTTCAAGATATGTAGCAAATTCTATAGATTAAGTTTCTTTGACTAAGTCTTTTGAAGAGTGAGTGGGTATTACTTTATCACCATTAGAAAATTGTTATGCCAATAATTAACAACAATAAATAATGTTTTATACCAATAAGTTAAGTGAGAATGTAAGCTAACTATGGATTGAAGAGGAGAAAAAAAGAAACCTATAATTTTTTTTCTCATTGATGGATGAACCAAACTTGAAAAGAAAAGGAGTTGGTCAAATCCAAAAATATTGCATTCAAGAAAACTAAAAAACATATTCCTTACTCTACACTAGAAAACCCCTAGAACTAACTCATGTAACGACGTAGAAACCATTCTAGATCTAATTATTCAATAAAAGTGGTGTTAAACCAACATAAATAAATAGTGATAAGAAAGGAGAGTATTATAGAAAGAAGTATACTGATAGGTACAATGCCTTGCTTTGGTGAGATGACTCTAATTTCGCTCTCCTCAGGGTTTGTTCCTCTCAAGGATCTCTCTAGTCTGAAATTAGTCAATAGTGTTAACAATTCCTCAAATATCCATAAGAAAATTGGGAAAGTATATACAAATATGTAAAATTTCATTCCTTTCTATGAGAAGAAACATGATCAAAATTAATCAAAATCTCTCCAACCCACTCCAAAATCTATCAATCCCATTTGAAGAAGCTACTTTTACATGATTCTTGGTCCTTCTAGGGTGTTATCTAGGGTGCTAACATGAATAATAGGTTGACATTCTAGAGTATTCCTAAAATATGTATTCCTCGAGCTCCTAAATTACTAACCAACTCAACTTAAGAGCACATCATTATAAAAGTCTTAACCTTTCAAGAGGGGATTCACTAGAAATAGTTGAACATGAGAGCATCCAATATTGGAAATAGACCTATATGAGCATTCTTGTATTTAAGTATGAAAGTACAATAATATCCTAAAGTTAAGTGACATTTTTGGTATGTCCATACTAATTAGACCATATAAGAATCCACTTTGAGGTCATGACTATTTTATACAAAAAATATAGAAAGATAATTTATAATAATAACAAGGCCCTTAATCCAAAAATAAGAAAACCCTTGAATTCCATGCAACCAACACAAATGATAGGATAAAAAAAAATACAATTCAAGTAACAAAAATGAAAATATCTCCTACAAGTAATCACCAACATAGTTGGTTCATTACAAAAACCGCACATTATAACACTCTCATGAGAAGACATCACAATTACCACATCACCAAAAAAATTGTACAATTTTCTTTCCAAGAAAAAATCCACATATTTGGTATTCCATAAGATAAATCAAAATAAATTTATACTAGCCTTTCAACTCAGTGAAAGAATCATCACTGTCCAAAACCTATAACATCAAAACATTACATTCATCCTTTCATCCATAAAGCTCGCTAAATTTAAATACTTTCATCAAAACTGACTAACAAACTTAAAACTAAATGTTGACATTCCATGAATATCAATATATATGAATCGACATGACAATAAAATTAGAAAAAAACTTAAAAGAGAGTTAGAACATCCAAAGCCAAGAGGTTTGAATAGCTATATTATTGAATAGTCAGTACCCATCCTCCAACCTAAGAGATTATTTGGAAATTTTTTATGCTTTGTGATTAAAATTCCTACATTATTTATGCATAAAGGAAATATCCTTGCAAAGGGCTCCTAAACCCACATTCCTTCCCACAATTAGTTCCAAAACCAAGTTTTGGATTTGGATTTTCCTAATTGAGTATCCCACAAAACAATTTGAGTTTAGGACCTTAGTATTTTCACCTATTTTCCTATTTTTATTTTGAGTAAGATCCAAAGTGCATGTATTTGAGTGTTATTGTTAGTACCAAAACCTACATCATTCTTGAACGAGAAACAATGAACATTATCGAAAAAGAGTAGAGAAACAACTCCATAGACCTTTGGTGCACCTTGACAGGCTCTCTTGAAGAAACCTTAAGGCTTGGTGTAATCAATCCTTGGGTCTTGTAATATTATTGGCATACTTATTTGTTTGGGAGGTTTCTTTCTTTCTCCAAAGGAAAGTATTATTTGATGTGATAACCTTCCCACAAGAGATTATTTTGCTTCGAATATTGAATTGTTCCTAGTGATCTAAATTCCCCACAAAACATAACGAAGTAGATATTTTGTAGAGGAAACAAATACTTAATTATTCGAGGACCAATACATCAAATAAAAAAATGACATGCATACTTGCTATAGATACTATGTGCGACTAACATTACAATATGGTTAATTATGTTCTTATTCCAAACAATATTACCTAGTTTGTCCACCCTTATTGAACCTCAGTTATTGCCAAACATTGGCATTATGATTTTATGTTTTTTTTCACCTCCTTCAGTTACATATCGAGCTCTATGTTGCATCAAAAAAAAATTACTTATTCTTCTCAATGAAATCCAATCATTCCACTCCAAAAATTCACCTTCTAATTAACTTTTGGTTCCTCTAGTAATAATAATGCAATTGTGGTCCATATAAGAAAGTGTACATGCTCCTCCATTCACCCATGGAATTAACATATCAAACATGTACCAATTGTACTAATTGCACCTTATATTTACTGGGAACCTATTATATTCCATGAAATAACACCAATTGACTATAAAGATTGAGAAACAAACCATCCTATGGATCTATTTCCATCTATTGAGACACCTAGGTAACAAACCATGGTGCGCACCAATTATTTATGAAAATATTTTGGATACATGACGTATCCATCACAATATTAAATTCCCTAAACTTACCAATGAGAACTTACAATGCAACATTCAACAAAAAATTCATGGAGCAAAAGATATAGCTAGAAATCCCTTCCAACTGCAATACTTTTTACTATGCACAACTAGGAATGTTTTCTACATTGAAAAGTATTGCAATGCTATAGAAAACCAATGAGAGATACATGGATAATGAAAGTAATACCATATTACTTCTCTAAAATTATTCAATATTTTGTTATTGGCATCTTCGGTGACACTATGTAATCATTGTCTTCAATTTCCATGTTCAAACAATTGTGATTTGTCAAAGTATCCAATTTTAACAAAATAACTACACTTCATATTTAGCTTACTAGACTCAATATATTGTTTAACACTATCAAATTCCAATATAATTCCATTATAGGTCTACATCAACATGTTTCTCTTGAAAGACTCCAAATAAATTCAAAGACACTTTTCACTTTAACATGGCCAAATATTTCTTTAATATAGGTGACAATGCCCATGATATCATTGGTGGAGTCTTTATCATATTTATAGTTACACATGTCTCCTTCTTGTGAAAATCTTGTATCCAAACTTCTACACCTCTAGCACAACTATGCCTTTCTACATACTTCCTTTCTATCAATCGATTCAAATTTTTTATAGGCCTTAAGTTGCAAGAAACATAATGATTAGAAATTTTTTATTTGTTGATGATGCTTTACTTTTTTTGGAGAGGTGATTTGAGGGATATTACTTACTTTAAATCTATACTAGCTCTATTTTTCAAAGCTTCAAGAATGGGAATAAACATGCATGATTCATTTATTGTTTAATGCACCGATCTAGTGAAAAGAGGAATTAAAAAAATTTTTCCTTGAGGATTGGATACTTGGACACATGACTTATTGATATGGGGGATATCCATAAAGGCCTGAAAATCAAAGTTCTTAAAACTTGATAGAAATAATGCCATGTAAAAGAGTTCGATGAGACAATTGCAACACAAGTTTATGGGAAAAATAAAATTTCATACGCGAAAGTTATCATGTTATGAAGTTTGCGTGGAACAAGGAAAATTTTTATAGGGATGCCATGTGGCAGCACCATGATTAGTCATGTGTCAGTATAGGATGATGACATGTAAAGTTTGTGTAATGATGTGGTGGGCTTAGATGGTGACACATGGAAAGTGACATATGAAGACACGGAAATATAAGCTGACATGGTTGGACATGCGGCAGTGACATGGTAGTGACATGTGGCATCCATATGTTGACGTGGAAAAAAAAATTTGACGCATTGCAAGCTAATATGCTGACATGGAAAAGGTCGTACACAAATGTGGCACCTAACTAGGTGTTGAGGTGACACCATGGTATGATGACTAAATGATTGAATGGACAAGTGGAAAATAGGAACATGTCACATGGCATTTCCAAAATAATACAGAGGGGTTGAAGGTATCATTTAACTAAAAATACATTGAAGTTGGAGCAGATAGGGTTTGACATTGAGACCTACAACTCAATGGACCAATGACCAACAAATCGGCCACAATCACTATTTTGAATAAAGGTGGTAAACATTTATTTAAACTATGTTCAATAATCAAAGCCCATAAGGGAATGGCATGGGTTCGACCCCACGACCTCGATAAGGCTATCCCCATATGGTAACAAGCTCTGCCTAGATATTTATAACCAACAACTAACCAATACCATATGTGGGACAAAATTTATTGCATACAATGGTTAAGTTTTATTTGGGGTAATGATTGTTTGAATTATTATTTGCAACAACCCAAATCATAACAAAAATGAACACGATTTTGAAAATAATTGGGCCATCACATATGTTGCAAGATTGATTGCACCGAGAGGTTCTCTCCCACCTAGTGTGGAAGAGATGTTGTCGTGTTATTTCATGTTATGTTATGTAAACATTTTGACTTGGTCAAATTACACAAAAATAAAAATAAAATAATTATAATTATAATTATTTTCTTACAAGATTTTGAATATGTCAAATTGCATTTAAAAAAATAAAAAAGTAAAATAAAAAGATAATAATAATAATAATAATTAATTATTAAACTAGCGTAGATCCATCTTTAACTTTGGATCTACCAAGCATCGAGAAGGATCAAATATCTTGAGGTTAAAACCTCTTTTAGAGTGAAAAGAGATTTGATCACTCTCAATGCTTGGTAGATTCAGAGTTAAGATGGATCTAGGCTGGTATATCCCCACAGTTAAAACATGGAATCCTTCAAGCACCGAACCAAAATATAATTGGATGACAAATAAAGTTTTAAATGTTAAAATATTTATCCATCACACCACAGTTCGAAGTTATTGAAATTTGATAGTGCTGAGAGCATTGAAAAGGGGGTTTAAGCGTGAAAACTATTTATAAACATGTTTCTGAAGCTCGTTTTTGCATTAACCAAAGGAGTTTTGAGTGGTATTATTAAAACAATTCCTAGTAGTAGAGAAACCATTTTATGCAAGTTTTAAAGGCTTCATTTGTAATTTGAAATTCAATTTCTAGACAGGGTGTTTTGAGCTTAGTTTTTGGCAAAAAGAAGGGAGGAAAACGGTTTATGAACATAGCTAAATTAGCAACAATTTTGTAGGCTTCCTATAACAAATTCAAGGAATTTTTTTGATGTAACAAAATATATTATTATTAGCATTTGATTAATAAAATAATCCACTTGGCATGGAGGCAAGACCTAGAAGGCATAGTCTAGATTGGATGAACTTTGTTTTTAATTGGTTGTCATCTTTATTCTATTCTCTTGTTGATATTCTACGTTTATTTTTAATTGTAAATTCCTTAAGTCCTTCATGTTTGATTTAATTGTTAAGATGGCTTAATTTAATCATTCACACTTTAACATTCTTGCAAACCAAGTCACTTTAAAAGATCCAGATCACTTAAGTATCTCGGTTTTTCCTTAAAAAATAACAAATATAAATTTTTAGTTGGATGTGCCTTGTTAAGAAGATTAAATATAGAATCACATGTGTGGTTCCATAGGTGGATTCCATGAGGAGGAAGGCTACTATTTGGTAGATTTTTTTTTAGAAAATAGGTATATCTATGTTTTATTTCATATATTACAAAAGGCATTTTAGAAAATATTAGAAGAAAATGTTTCAACGTTATTTGGTTTGGGTGAAGAGTGGAAGTAAGGATAAAATTATGAAGTGGATCAAGATAAAAAGGTCGAAGGATCTTGGAGGTTTTGGGATAAAGAAGTGTTTGTGTTCGATTATACTTTAGCAATAAAGAGCATTGGAGACTCTTGTTAAATAAAGGTATGTGGGGAAAATTGATGAAGGCCAAGTACCTAAAGAATAAAGAACTCAAATAATCGATTATACAAGAAAGAATATTTTTAAAGGAGCCTCAAATGTTTGAAAATATTTGGTAAAATCCTCTGGTATATTAGGAAACTAGATGGCTTGGATAATAAAAAAAAGGAATTGAAGTTAGTAATTGGTAAGGATTCTTGGATTGGTTGTATTGGAAATTACGTCTTTCAAAACCTCTTTTTTTTTTCACTTCATGAGAAAATATTAACCAAACTAGAATATGTTACAACATATGTGGTTTATGGTAGTGGGATACAAGGGTGGAAGTCTGTAGATATTTGTAGCTAAAAGATGATCAAGCTATTGAATGGCCAATAGCTAATTTAATAAAGCATAATGTCATTTTTACATGACCATGATGATTAATTAAAGTGGTTAAGAAACCAAGATAGAATGGCACATATTGAAATATTAAGTTGCACTTCTAAATTTAGTAACAAACAATGTGTAATAAAATATGGTAGTGGAAAGAAATGTAGAAATTGGTTTTCCCTATAAAAACCATATCTTTTATTTGGATTATATTGGAAAAAAAGGTGTCAATGTGGGACAATGATCCACAAAGGAATTGGATTTGACCTAGATGAAGTTATCTTTGTAAAAAAAAAAGAAAATTTGTAGACCACTTATTTGTACGTTAGTCATTTTCCAAGGTTGTTTAGATGGAGGTGATTGAAAATTTTAATCTACAAGTTTAATGGGACAAATATTCTATGATATAATGTTCTGAATCCTATTTGTTAGACAATTCTATTTCCTCTATCAAAGCTCTAACTTTTTATGTTTTGTGGGGAGCTTGGCTCACTAGGAACAAGTCAATATTTGAAGGAAAAGAAGCTCTTGAAGGAAGGTATCACTTAAAATAATAATTTCTTTAAAAAACAAAAAAAAAAATGTTCCAAGAATATCACAAGACTCTAGGATTGAGAACACCAAGCCTTGGGGATTCTTTGACGAAGGTTGGTAAGGTACACCAAGGGTATATGGAGCCGGGGATTTACTCTTTTTGGAGAATTCTCACATTTCTCAGTAAATGATGGTGTATATTTTGTTACTAACAACAAAATTGAGCTCCATGTGCTATGGATATTACTAAAAATAGAAATATAAAAATAGGTGAGGACTATAGGCCCTAGACTCAAAATCTCTTGTGGACAATGCGATTAGAAAAAGCCAAATTCAAAATTTGGCTTTGGACCTAATTGTGGGTTTATGGACCCTTTTTAAGGAAACTTTATATTTTCATATATACATGTATTTTAATCATAAATAAAAACAACTATCCAAAGAAGCTCTTATGCTAGAGGAAGGATAATTGATTGTGCAAGAATATAGGGATTCAAACTGCTTGGAAGTGGATGTTTTAACTCTATTCTGAGTTTTTTATTATTTGATTATGGTGTTGATCATATATCTTGATATTCATAGAAGGAAAAATTTTAATTTGAAGGTTTTTAATCAATTTTTTTGAAATTATTGAAATGAAATTGATTTTGTGGTTGAAATGATGAGTGTAATGTTTTGATGCTCTAGTTGTGTGTAGTGTGTTTGGTAGCATATGAGTCCCAAATCCACCTTCCTTGTAGTTGGTTGCTTCCTACAAGGAAATATAAAAATAATGAATGGTGTTAGTGATTAAACATGGACTAAAAAAATATTGAATTAAGTGGAAACTATGCATAAAAAAAAAAAAAAAAACGAAACTAGAGTAAACTAAAAAACTAAAAACAAGCCAATGAAGCAAAAAAAATCAATAAAAGAGTAGGAAAATGATCCTCTTTATTGATAGTTGGTAGTCGAATATTTAAAAATGAATATAAAAGATATTTTAAGAGATTTGATTGAGCAATGGTGATAAATAACTATCAACAAGGATTTCCCCTTCTCAATCTCTTTTTGCAAGCTCTTGTACTCTTAAATAAGCAATGAAAACTCTCTCAAACAGTGGAATTATCCTAGCCTTGGTATGCTTGGTTTCTTTGGAGAATTTTTGGTAGTATAAAAATGAACAACTTCTTCCTGTTTTTATCTTTCCATGCTCTTGCATTTATAGAAATTTTGAACACTCCTTCCCTCCTTTGGCTCATCAATGAGGTTGTTTTCCTCATAAATGAAATGAGAGCTACCATCCTCCTACCATTAAGGGTTATTTGGGATTAATGTTCAAATTCTTAGCCAATAATTTCAAGAGATTAAGTGCTTTTAAAGCAAGATTGCATCCCAAGGTGCTTACTAGGATTTTAGTGACCCTTGTGACTATCAAAGAAAAAATTCTAAGGTTGTGAATAAATGTCTTTGGAGCACCCATGTGGGTTTATTTTTTAATTCAACTTTAGGAAAACCTTTATATTTTTCCTTTTCATAATATTTCAGCTAAAAATGTATCCTTTGTACATGTTGATTATTGACTTTGAGTTATTTTTGTTGTGTACAAATGAATGTACCATTTTTTCATAATAATAATTTTCCCTGATGTGTGAGGTTAGGAGAAAGTGTATAACTGAAATACATCATCATGTTTCGTTGTTCTGACAATGAGTCTTACCAAATTCTTGAGGGAGAGAAACTTACTGTGGATATGATAAGGGGAAATGATCTTGAATGAGAACTGAAAGAAATCCATGCTTTGATGAAATATTGATACAAAAGTGCCTATAAAAGGTGGGCATATCTCGTGCTTGTTATGATGATTGTGACTAAAAAATTATAAACACATAGGAAAATATTATCAAGTCAGCATTGAAGTGGTTGACATGTTGCTAGATGTAGAATATAACTAATTTTAACCTTATGGGGGTCTTTGAGAAATAGGTTGATCTGGGTGTCCCGATACATTAGATACAAAACACTACTGAAGAAGGTATGATCAGATACATGGGTCTTTGGCTAAATGAGAGAACTTCAATGATCATAAAGTACAATACACCCCTGTCAGGAAAACTCATGCTGGTGTCAAATTATAGGGGTATCAATGAAACTAATGGGAAATGAGGGTTCCCATTGTTCCACCCGAGACTATCCCAAAAATGGCGGGGAAAAACCAAAGTATTTCTTTGATTATGGAAGATGGGTGTTGATGTCGATAGAATAGAAGCACCAACCACATGAAAATGGATTTTAGGAAATCGATATAAAGATAAGGAAGTTATTTTAACATGATGGGTCAAAGGAATGATAATGATGGTTGGAAGTATAGGAGGGATACATAATATTGCCCAAGGTTGGAGCTGTAATGCAAGTGGTGAAAGTGAAAATAGGAGTGCTGAGGTGTATGCCGTTGGGGTCAGTAGGACATCCATGGGAGGTATATGTATGTTCTATTTGTTGCAGTGGATGGGTGAACAAATGGTGATCAATGATGTGGGTGTGGGTGAATAAAATGCAAACTCCAACCAAGGGTGACTAGGGATTACCACCAGGTAATGGAGACAAAAATACGGATGAGAATAATTCTCCGAAAAATATTTGTACATTTTCCAAAATAAATTAAAAGTGGTTTTGGATGTACAAACACATAGACATGTTCCCTAAGGGTACGGTGGATTTATTTATAATACATATGGGTGTTTGCATATGGTGGAAGCCCCTTTGGATGCTCTCTCTATGAGGTGGGTGAAACATAGGTAATAAAATAGATGATATAATGCAATGTGGATGTATGGTAAGCCAAGTGTAGAATAAAGTGGTGCATTCATCATGATATGAAAATAATGGTTTCCTAGGAAGAGGGTGGAAAGTAGGAAAGTAAAGAAGAGAGATGAATTTGTCTTCAAATTGTGTAAATGACATGGCTCCCAGGACTGAGAAAATGTTCACGAATACCAATAGTGTTAGGTGAAATAAAAAATTGGGTAATCCATGTGGTTGCATCTCTCTCAACCAATGTGAATGATTACTGAGCACAAGTGGAAGGTGACGGTAAACGTGGATAAGATGATGGAACTTATATTTAATTTCATATAAATGATGCCAGGATATGAAAAATTTCTGGGGAAGCCTATCATGCTAGTGGATAATGATACCTTAACTATTGATTGGTGCACTAGGGGACTGAGTTCACTGTGACAACTGCCAACTACTTGCAACTTAAAATCAAATACCCCAAGTGAAATAAATCTTCATATAAAAATATGTATATTGAAAATTTTAAAGAAGACACATCCAAAAACAGAGAAAGATGCACCTAGTGGATACTTTCAATGTGAAACGAGCCCAAAAATGAAAAATTTTGACAAATTTAAAGGAGAGTGTCATGATCCCAATGCTATTGATGGTTTAGTGAAAGGAGTTTGTGAAATCCCATATAGGTCCCTAGAAGAATGATAAAATGGCACATATAAGGGATATGGGGCCCACATTTCCACCTAATTAATATATGTTGATGTGGCACTTGGTGTGGAGCCAAACAATCATTTCTGTCATTGTAGTCAACCAGAGTGTCTATTCATCCAGTGAGGAGATCCAAGGTAGTCATCATTAAACGCTTTCTATCAATTCAATATATCTAGGGTAATTAGGCCGTACATGGTGGCCTATAAGACCCTTTTAGGAAAATTCTCCCTAACCATCATAGGTGACTAGATCATAGTCGCGTGAGACATCACAAGTTAGGGGGATGAGACACAATGGCATGTCTAAGGAAAATAAAGTCCCGACATGGTCATGACTATGTAGAACATAGGCGCGACACCCCTTACGAAGGGGCCTTGCAGAATAGGGAGATAAAAACATGACATTGGTTATAAATATAAGGGACACCAATGTGAGGTCCCTTGTTCCTATTAATGGAATAAGCATGAGGCCTACACAAATATTTTACAAATAGTTGCACAAGTGACCAAATTCAGGTGTTTGGGCTTATTTTTATTTTTTCTTTATTTTATTGAGCTCATGGGGGTTACATATGGCAGGATGGTATTATGGAGGGAGAGGGATTGGGGGGACCTCTGCGATGTTGTGGCTACAAATTCCCAAGTGTAGTAAACTTTGGTGGGATGGGGTTTACTGAAGTTCCTCCAAAACCCATTGTTGAGATCACAAGAGGACTTCTTGTGGTTTATTATCGGGAGGTGGGAATATATATATAATGGTTTCCTAAGGGTGAATGGGAGAAGGTTCTTAGGAAGGTCCTGACATCCTGGGAGCCAAATATTTATCCTCTCTGGGAGGAATATCCTCTTGATTTGTGTACGGGGGGTGTCGTGCTATACTAAGCTTCACAAATATTTGAAGAATTGGACATGTGGATGAGATATGGGAAGTGTTGGTGCAAATATAAAATGGGTGTAAGGCATGTGATTCAACTTCTAACACAATGTAGTAGATAATTTGTAGTGTAGTTTCACTCATAGCTCCCGATTGTGAGTTGGGATGATCATCCAAAGCTAGGGTGCCTTTAGGGGGGTGTGTCATTTATCAATCCTAGCTTTAATATAAATAAGAAGAAGCACCGATAGACCTATGCCATTTTTTCATAAGGCAACCCATGCTTCTATAAATCAAGGGAGACTTGGGAAATTCCATGTGTGGTGCACATGTTTTGTGCAAATAAGAAAATTGTGGAAATTGCGCCTTGACTCATTTTTGTGCACAAGTTGAGGGTTTGGAACATAAGAATGGAAGAAACTCAAAATCTATTTAAAAATTGTACAATGGTTGATCAAATGTCCATGTTCATCACATAGGGTGCATGAAGAATTTAGTTTTGTATGAGTTTGTTTCATCTTCTTATTCTTCTTCCTAGTGGAGACTGGCATAGGATGGGAGTTATGATGGAAACGAAACAAAAAAAATGTGCTGCTCATGGAGCTTCTTCCTCAAATACATAGTAGATGGTTTGAGGTGCATCATAAACCACTGAAGTAGTAGGAAGTGATGGTGAAACATATTTGGCCTGATGAAGGGAAACAAATGCATCCCAATATTGAAGGAGATCGAGGAAACGGTGGGTATAATGACCATGATATGCAAAAATAACACATGGTATTTTGGTGCATAATCCCTTGTTTTACGATGAGGTGGCATTCTCTCTTGAATATGAAGGTGAAGGTTTTGGTGCCATTAAGGCATGAATAAGGGCTTTCAACTCAATTGGTTGGTAGGGTGCCCCGTTACATCACATAATGAAAATGAGGGAGGTACCCTTGGAGAAGAGTATAACACCCCTTTGTTTCTATGTAAATATCCATATGATTTTAGAATATAATAATTATAGATCTTATGGATAGAAATCCACAATGGATTTGAACTTAGGTGAACAATAACGTATGATGATGTAATAAATGATTTTTATTAATGAAAATAAAATTCTGGAAATTACTTGGGAAAGAAACACTAGAGTTAAGAGATGCTTCCTTCAAAATAATGTTCCCTTAAGTAAATCCTAAAAATCCCCAGGAGTTGGTAAAAAATATTTAATATTATGGGAGAGAAAATCCATTAAATCACTTAGTTGTAGAAAAATACTAAGTAAGGGTGGAATAGAGTGCTGCAAGCAAGAAAGGCAGGAATAAAAGAAAAAGAGGAAATGTCTTTTTTTCGAAAAAAAAAAAAACCTAGGCCAGCGGGTTGGCATACCCATGAAAAGCAGGACACTTCTAAGTAATGTATAAAAATACATTATCAATAATTGGAAGGGGATTCCATAGGCAAGATGATGCTCTTTGGTTCGAGGATGAATTGGAGGATTCAATTCATGGGTGGGAGGAAAGTGTTTCTGCCTAAGTAATTTATAGGCAGGAAAATATGGTTAGCTGATTTAGTGTTTTGGTTGAAATTTTCTTTATGCAGTGCTTTGAAGTCTAGGAGAATTAACTAGAACTTATATACCCCTTCTACTAGTTATGTGTGTTAGTTTGACAAATTTTATTGCTATTATTATTCCCCCAGTTGGATTTTGGTTTACTTGTTTCTTTATTAATAGTTTTCATGATATATAGTTGGAAGGAAAATGAAAATAGATCTGTGCATTCTATGACGTAAATTATAGAGTAGAAAAGTAATCATAGGGAAATCATTGTTCAGATTTTTAGTATTTTTGACTATTTGAACAATATTCGAGTCTGTTCTTGAAAATTAGAAGTTATTCTGTAATGTTCTTTGTTAGAAATAATTTAATCCTAGGTAACAACCTATTAGTGGGAAATAAAATAATATCAAATGATACATGTGAAGTACACAAATAGGAGAACAAGAGAGATGTAATCATGAAATAAAATTCGAATGGAAAGTATGAGCACGTAAAGAATATTTTTTTCTACCTGAAACGCTCCTCATCCATATGGTTTCATGTAACATAATAGGGTATGAGGATAATAATTTGTTTCAAACTATTAGTGAGAAGTCGATATACTACTGAAGTAGGATAAAACATATATTAAATTAATGTAGGATAAATTAAAGTTAAATATCCTTTATGAGACGAATTGAGATTGGAAATCCCTTAACAAATTAATTAATTAAATAAATAAAATTATTACAGACATGCACATAACTCATAGATATATGACCTATATACTTTAGACAACATTTTAGTATATATCTCATGATATAGATACTTTTATTTGAGCATCGAAAGAAGTGATACTGTAACTACTGGAGCTTAAGTCTAAAATTGGAGAAGACAATTAGAAAACAAAGAATATCAACAAAATTTTATTTTCATATAGGTTTATTAGAAATCAGAATGAAACATACCATAACCTATATACTAAAATGCAGTCCATAAAATATTTTTCACAAGGGTCCAAGGTTATGACAAAAATAAAGGCAAGAGCCATTTCTGTTTATTCTCAACCCAAGTTATCACACATTGACAATGATACCAAATATAAAACGATTATCACATAACGTTATTGAGAAGAAAAAAAATATATATGTATTCTAAGAAACAAAATGAATGGGGTATTTTTCCCATATGGAAAGGTTGATGTAAACAGTAATGGTATTTCCTTCTGTCGGAATGGGTGGACAAAGAACTTTCTGGAGTTAACTAGAATATATCTACATGCAATTAAAATAATCGTGTCCTTTTCCAAAACTCATCTTAATTTAGAAAAAAAAATCTTAAAGATAAATAAGAATGGAAATTGAATGTTATAACAACTGGGAGAAAACTATTCTGTCTTGCACACAGTGCATGCTTAGCATAAAAAAGAGTAAGAATATCATAAATGGTAATTCAATATAGAGCAAGCAGAAAACCTTAATGAAACATGGAATCCATACATAAGTATGCATGCATGAGACCCATTTATTTTGGCTACCATACAAGAGTATATGGAATATAACATTTTTTGTAAATTAAGTATAAAGGAAACAACACTGAAAGGGTTTCAATACATTATGTAGCTATTTAAGCACAACCAAAACAATTAATACATATGAGTCATGGCATTCACCACAAATTATTCTTACGATGAAAGCCTCCCAAGCACACCCAAAACGAGGCACACACTAGCACGACGAGAAACAATTATGGAATGAATCTGTTCTAAGATTAACAATAGTTTTAGCTAACTAGAGTGCCTTTTGAATATTTGTTCGAATGTCGTGCCAAGTGAGTACAAGGAACCCAAAAGGTACAGGGTAAAAACCAACTTGGAAGAAGGTTAGAAAAATATTAACACTGGATAATTGCACCAATGATTAGGAAGCTAGCTGGTGGGGAAGTAAGATACTTGTGACAGAGAAAGGAAAATATAATAAATAACAATATTTTGAGAGTAATTACAGGAGAGCATTAAAAAAATAATGAGAGACTATGAAACCCTTGCAAGAAGAAATGAATTTAAATAAATTATTTTTACTTGTAACTGGGAGAAACCTTGGCGCTCCTTTCCTGAGAAAATTTACATGTTGCCATCTGCAAAGAACGAGAGAGTATAAACACAGAGCCAATAAAAGTATCCACATGTAAGAAATTGAAACTCAAAGCTAGCTATAGTCCATAAATTGGAAAAAAAAATGGAGTAAAACACAAATAGTCTACTTGCAACCGATGCTCGAAGGAGGACCAATTTTGACGGGATGCCAAGATAGACACTGTGTTGGTCCTCAATTTTGGTGAATTTTGCTTATAAAAAATCCACCTAATTACCATCATATTCCACCATATATCATCCATATATGCCTTATTTTTACCTTATTATGCATATTGAGGTAATTAAATTAAGTTTTTCAATTTTTATATATTTTTGTCAAAATTGGGTTTTAAGAGTATTTTTGGACTGCACTGAAAATTCCCATAATAGCTTCATGGAAGTCATATGTGCAGGACACTTGGGCATGAGATGAGAATATATTTGTAAATTTTAGGAACCACGTATGGAAAAACACCTATTGGTTTAGTCAAACCGATCTAAAACAAGCTCGGTCAACGTTGGTCAAACTTGACCTATTTTTCAGAAATCCCTAGGAAAAAGGGAAAAATTAGTATTTTTTGGTATTTTCTTGATTTTGTGAAACTAAATAGATGATTTCGACTTACATGGATGGGATTAGGATGTAAATTGTTATTAGAGACATTATAGCTTAAGTTTGTTTATTATTTTCTTATTTAAACCAAGATTATGAACCATTCAAGTATGTAGAATTTGTATAATTTTGTATTAAGCCTTCTAAAGACTTTATTTGAAGAATGAGTTCCATTTTATAAAAAAAAATTTATGCTGTGGATGATTTATTAAGTTTTTTGCAGCTGAGAAGTTCTTCAAATGTGCAAGGCAAGAGTGGAGGGCCCCCACACCAAGCTAAGTACACTTTTTGGTTAAATTAGCATAATTTTCATGAACTAGTTTTTCTTCAAGATTTATTTAGTCATTTAGATATGTGAAGATTTGTTATGGTTGCTGAATGATTATTAGTTTAATTCTAATTTGCATATGAAGGGAAAAACAAGAATTTAAATTAAAGTTTCCTTCTATCTGATCATGAACAACAACTAAAATTCATCCTCCTTTCCTTGCTTGAATTATTTCCCGAATTTCTAGTTTTAATGCAATGGTAACAATGATGTAATATAATTGTAAAGAAGGACAATGTTGACCTCCTAAGTTAGGAGCCTCTTATCCTACCTTTTGTACAACATAAACTATTGTTAATTAGTTATTTTGTGTCTCTTCATGAAGGTAGTACTATGGGGAAGGAAAATTGGGATCTGCTCAGTTAGGAGCCTCTTCCCTCACTTATTACATATTGAATCAGAAACTACTTAGTTAGATTTTATATTTTTAATATGCATTTCCATAAATATTAGAATTTAGAATATATTTGTAATATGCATTTATTTCAACTTATACATTTTGTCTTCTAAAATTGACAACATTTGAAATCTATATATTTTGGACATGCTTCCAAGTCTACAAACCTAGATTGGTAAGTAAAATATATGTGTTAGTTTACTCAGTAAATTGAACCTACACCCTGTATGAAAAAATATAAAAAAAGGTGCCATAATTCATGAAACATGTAGGGGTGAAATAACCATCATTCATAGGTAAGGTTGTTATCGACTTAGATTAGAAAAAAAAACCTTTGTAGGATTACACAGAAAACCTTGTACCTATAAAATGTATAGAGTTGGAGACTTCTCAAAGCCATTGACAAAAAACGACTTTGGTTGGGTACACATAAACAAAATAGTCCCGAGGCCATCTAATACAACAAAAAATAAGGACTGAGACATAAGGCGCCTGTGCAAACAAATATTTAACAAGGAGAGAACAAGAAATAAGGTAGGGGAAATTGTTTTAAACCTTTACCAGACGCGAATGTAGGTGAATGATCTAGAAACAAGGTAATTCTACACCTACCAGGAACATGGAGTAATATTACAACTGTTGGGTTACCAAGGGAAAATTTCGGTGGTGCTCAACACATGTGATACCACCCTCATAGTGATGAGATGGCTTGATGCTAAAGAGGGAGAACTGAGAAAAACCTAGGATAATTATGGAAACTAAATCATCACCATTCAATCGAGGAGAATGCAATCCCACCATCCAATCAACTTTGATATTCGTGAGTACCATGGGGTCACATGGACCTTGGAGATGTGGCATCATCGAGTTGAAACACAAAAATCCACAAAAATGAGAATTAATCTTTAGCTTCCACTTGGTTTAAGTATGAAGTACCAATTAGTCACCCAAGATAAGAGGCGGATAGGGTCTTTATTCAGAACCTTCACAGGCCCAACAAAATGTAATGTGAAATATATATATCTAACCATTCATGTAATGTTATTGAAGTTTCAAAATAGTTCACATGCCATATACAATACGTAACAATTATGGTCACACCACACCTAGTGAGTTACAAAGGTAATATAGATGGACCTAGTAATGATCCTTGGATAAAATAGAAGTAGTAAATTAAGATCTCTATCCATTATGGGGTGATTATCATTTATAAATTGTGCTATTAATACCAAAAGAAGTATATAGGTATCAAAAAGAAAAAAAATATCTACTCATCGTATTAGGTGAAATGTAGAGATATTTTGACATAAGTGGTTACCTTTTCTTGAAAACAAAAATTTGTGTGTAAAAGTGGGTTCATGACAACGAGGTAGAGGGGGTGTCGTTATTCTTGAATTTTCATTTATCCTTCTTGGTGGCACTTTTTGGTACCGATGTAGGGGATAATATGGGTGGTAAGTTCACTTGAGGGGGTTTTGTGGTAACCAATATCATAGACGCGATCCTTGAGCTTGTTGACATGGATTGTGGTACCAAATAATAGAAGAGAATTGTGAAAGGAATTTTTAGTAAGGTGATGGTGGCCATGAATTGGTGCAAAACGAAACTAGGTGGATGATAGAGAAAATGGGTATGAGTAATCACATAAGGTAGAAAGGAGGGTTCAATCATCATGGCATCGTGTGTTTCTAAATTTGGTGGTTGAGTGTCCTATGTTTGGTTACCATATGATGTGGTCATAAACACAGAGGAGTTGTGGAAACCTGTGTGATGAGTGGTGTGTATACTAGGTACATGATGAGGAGAGATGAATATTTTAACATTCCTAGGCGGACTTAAGTTAAGGAAGGGATCAAATCATTTTGGGACCCAACAAAGGGTAACACACCATCCAGGGTTGAAGATGTCCTTGTCTCATAATGTGTTAATTGGTCAATGGTAATGATTTTCCCATTATGGGGGAGCATCATGGTGAAAACTAATAATGATGCCACTGCCTTCATGGCGTGCATAGAACTTCATACAAACAAGATGTGTAATCCATAGGTGCATCCGATACTTCAATATATTTGAGTACCGTCTTTCCAGCAAGTTCAATCGAGACATTCTAAAAGAATCCTATGGGTGATGATGGGCGTCCATCATATGCATTCAACATGATGGAAGAAGTAATGAGTTTGTGGGATCCAAGTTTTTTACAAACTTACTTTGACATGATATAGGTGGATTCCCGTCATGAATGATGCAATAATGGATAGTGACATTTCAAATGGTGACTGAAATTTGAAAGGCGATTATAGGTGGTACTCATGGTTTTGAATAATCCAAGTCAAAGGTGATCAAGTGTGGATCCGAAGGATAAATTGCACCTAATGTGGAAAGGAGTACTTTATGTTGAGTTGGACATGTTTGGAGGACCTGCAATGCTGCAATGACTGAGGGAGATTGCGTACGGTCATCAAAGATACTATGAACTATAAGCTACCTTTAACTTATGGGATGTGCAATGTAATGGTCCCTTTACCATCTTGGAGATAGGTTTAATGGGAGTTTTTTGTATGATCAAAGGTGGCATAGCTATATTAGTAATGAGTTTTGTTGTTGTTGAGGGATTTGGTTCTAAAAAATCCCATAATATCAACTTCGTGTTTGGATAAGAAAATATTTTCCTTGCATATAAATGTCACATCTAGAAGTGTCATTAGAATTTCCTACTATTTGGTTTTGGTATTGGGGAGGACCAACCCATACTGAGTGGATATTGCTCCTTGATGGGGGATTTTTTTTTGCATTAATATAGATTTATTTTTTACTTACCCCTGCCCCATGTCATCTATCAAGTGTTTCAATTATCATAGTTGAGGGTAAATATGGGTATAATTTCCATATTATCCACAAATGGTGCAAGGGAGGTTAGTCCTGAGACCAACATTCTTGTTTTGTTTTTGCAGATTATTTGTACCCTAGTTTTGGTTTTGGTTTCAATTGGGGGGAGGGGGGGGGGGGGATTTCCCCTAGTTAGATACCTCGGTTTTTGTTGTTGGTTGCACCCTATCCTTGATCTTCTTTATGTTTATTATTACCTTTGTTTTTATTAGCATTAGGTGGGTTTGCAATGTTGAGTTGTTCGAATGATAATTATTTCTAAGGGAATGAAGGTTGAACAAAATTAATCCCCACATTTTGCTGAGGTAGAGGGTTTTTTGTTGTGGTGATGGGAAAGGAAAATAAGGATTCCCTTGACTATATTTTTTTTAGGAAAGTTGGGAGGTTTATATGTAAACTTCCATGGATATTCCACTAGAACGTTCGTCACAACAAATTTGATAATATTATATTTAAAATCTAAGATTCTACACTATTATAGTTTTATTAAACTTTAAGATCTAAAAATTTAACTGTAATTAGTGCATGCATGCAAATGGATATTGCGTAGAAAAATATAGAAGGAAAAAATAAGCTCATACACATGCACAAGAAAAAAAATATGCTATGGGAAATGATTTCGGGAGAAAACCTAGTTGGAAGGTGAGGTTGTTTCACTCTCTTTCTTTGTCTAGAAATATGGATGTAGGTACAAAGAAGTAAGGCCCGTGGCCCGTGGGCTGATAAAATGCACATATCCTCTCTATGTTCTCTACCTCCTATCTCTTGTGGCTATATTTCTTCATCTATGGAACAAAATTCTCTTGAAAGAATGGAATGCCTCTTCCTCCTAGTGGCCCAGTTATAACACAACCCGATAACCTACTAGTCGTTAATTTTGAAGACATCAACTCTTAACTAGAGTTACAGTATAGAATATTATAGAGTATTTTACATCATAAACACGTGTCTATCCCCTTTTCTATGAATATGGGGGCTGACGCAACATCCTCTCGAATTATAGGTGTGAAAATAGGAAGGTCAAATTTTGAGTGACATAACGTTTTCATACGAACTCCGATTGGCACCCTTCTTGCACCATTGGAAAGATATTTGTGTGTATAATAGTATGAAAGTGTTTCACGCCAATAGAAACAAAGTTTTATCCCCAAAAAATGTCATTTTATGCCTCAAAACACTCCCCGAAGTTTTCAGACCTCGTTTTTCCAAACTGGGTCCCACCGATAAAAACTGTCCCGTGAGCTGATTCCTCCACTTTTCCACTCCAAATGAATTGAGATGGATGGAAAAAAGTATAATGATCCAATTCAGATCACACCTTACTATTTTTGGAGGCTTTTTTTCCCCAAAATATTTTATTGAATGAGGTGAGGAAACTTTTCCTCCACCTTCTCTCTAGTGTACCATTTAGCTTTGCCTAGAAGTTATCCCTTCAATCGAATCTACCAAAGGTCATGCTGCCCCTATCTTGTATTTTGTGACCTCGTCTGAAAACTATATCTTTTGTCAACTCTGCCTGAGCGTTTGGTGCCAAATCCTCCACAAAATTTAGGACATGTTCCTCTTCTTAATCTAGCATGGAAGGCTCATAGATTTTCAAATTATCTACATTCAGAACTAAGTAAATGCACATATATGGTGGTAACCTGAGTTGATAGGAATTATCACCCACCTTTTCAGTATCTCAAAGGAACCATACCATAGAGCCTTGATTTTATTTCCAGGCCCTTGTAATGTCTCCTTGTTCAACTATAACCATACTTTTTCTCCCAACTTAAATGATTTCTCTATTCTGTGTTGATCATGCCTGGCCTTATGCTTCTCCTACGAGCTGTGCAGTGCTTCTTCTACATGTAGATAAATATTTCTGATCTTGTCTATAATTGTTTTAGGCCTCAAAGCATATCCTGTAATATATTCCCTCACTCCTCCTTGCTTCCCATATGCAATATCCAAAGGTGAAGGAGTAAACTTATCCAAAACAAGTTTCAAATGGAGACTTACCTATAGCACTGTAGACAACTCTATTATAAGAATGTTGTATATATACCCGATTTTCATCCCAGGTCTTTAGATGATTCTGTTTGTATCCCCTCAGAAGTTGCACCAACATCCTATTGACTACTTATGTCTGCTCATCTGTATGTGGATGGAACACTATAGATCTCTTCAACTTTGTGTCCATATTCATCCAAAATGTATTCCAAAATGCACTGAGAAATCTTGTATCCCTTTCCGAAAATGATTCTCCTTGGTATTCCAAAGTGCACCTAGACCATTCCAAAGAAATTTTTTGCCGCTTCTTTCCCAGTGATGGTACTTTTACAGGGCATCATAATACACATCTTGCTGAACCTGTCAACTACCATGAGCTTGTAGTCATGCCCCTTACTGGTTTTCGGTAAAACTCCCACAAAATCCATGGAAATGTTTTCCCAAGGATGATTAGGTATAAGTAAGGGATGATATAGACAATGTTTCCTATTTCTAGGCTTGCTGGTACGAAAAATCATGCATCCTCCTATGAACCTAACTACCTACTCTTACATCTTGGGCCAATAAACATACCTATGAAAGTTAGCCATGGTATTATCTACACCAAAGTACCCGAAAACCTTGGAGTTTTTAGTTTCTCTAATCATTTGCAATAACTCACCTTTAGGAACACATATTTTAATCAACCTATAGATTAAACCATCCTGGAGATGGTATTCAACTATGTTGTCGCCATCATGCACATGACTCTGACTCTGCAACTATTAATACACCTCCTTGAAGTCCTCATCATCTGAATATGCCTCTCTGTATGCATCATGGGAGAATGGCTCCATATGCATAAGATTTCCCAAAGCTGTAATATTTGATGTGGGTGTCCTTGAAATAATTTCAACCAACTTGTTTGTGCTTTCCTTATTATACTTGATCACCACATGAAACTACTGTAAAAACCCTAGTTTATTGTAATATCTAGTCTGTTGTAGCTTAATCTGGGACTGCAAGTACTATAAAAACTGGTGATATGCGTGGATTATTGTTTCCTTTCCCATCAGATAATGCTTTCATTTCTTCACAACTTGCACCATGTCATAAAGCTCCTTGTCGTAGGTAGGGTAGTTAAGGACCACCCCATGCAATAATTCAAAATGGTAGCATACAGGTCTTCCTCCCTGCATCAAGACAACTCCCATATAATACCTAATCGCATATGTATCCACTTCAAAGGGTTGCTGCAAGTTTGGTAATGCCAGAATTGGTGCTTGGATGATCTTCTTCTTTGGCTCTTTGAAAGCCTATTGCTGAAATTTTCCATAGTGGAAACTCTTTCTACTTCTTGTTGTGGTGTGGAGCCTTGCTTCTACTGTTGAAAAAGAGGCTATGAATTTCCTCAAGAACTGTGTTTCCCCAATGAAACTCCTGATTCTAGAAACATTAGTAGGCACCATCCATTTCATGATTTCCTCCATCTTGGAAGGATCCACATTCAAACTCTCCTCCACCGATCACATACCCTAGATATACCAAATATTGTTGTGCAAACTCACACTTCTTGAGATTTGTTAGCAGTTGGTGCTTCTTCAATGTTTCCAACACCTATGTCAAATGTGAAATATGCGCCCCCTAGGCAACACTATATACCAATATACCATCCAAATAGACAATAACAAATCAATATATAAAAGGGCACAATATATCATTCATTAATCTCATAAACGTAGTTGGTGCATCACATAGGCCAATGGAATGAATAACCATTCATACAAACCTTGCCTACTTTTGAAGGAGGTCTTCCAGGTATCTTCTTCTTTAACTCAAAATTGGTGATATCCAAACTTAAATTCCAGCTTGGTGAAGTATATTTCTTGCTGTAACTAATCCAATAAATTATCTGTCCCGGGTATTGGGTATCTATTCTTGAGCATGATTTTGTTAACCACCCCGTACTCTATACACATCCACCAAGTTCCATAATTCTTTGGCACAATGATGATAAGTGACCCACATGGTGATGTGGTCGGTCGAATGACACCTTGTTCCAATAGCTTCTGCGATTGTTTCTCCACCTCACTTGGTTCTATAACAGACTACCTATGCAACCCAATATTTGGTAAAGGGTATTTTAGCAATAACGAGATCTCGTGCTCCACTTCTCTCTTAGGTGATAACCCTTTAGGCTCTCATAACACATCCTTGTATGCCTATAACATATCCTACAATTATTGTTTATGTTTATTATTACACCCCTACATGAATGCCTTTCCTCCTATTGACTCCTTTACATATTGACTTTCTCTTAAAAACAATAAAACATACTTCTTGATGGAATTGATCAATTTCTTGGCTTGGTTGGCACTTACCAATGAAATTTTTGAATTTCCTTTGTGCACGTTGATGATGAAGGATTTTATATCCTTGATGAGACGGTACTGGTTGGATTTCATCATACATGTACATTTATGGACTCCCAAACATGACTCCATATACATCAAGGGGAACCACATCTAAATCTACTTCATCAATAAAGTGGACACTAATAACAAATCTAATTTTACATTGTTTTGTTACCTTCAACTCTACATCCTTATTTACCCATCCCAATGGATATGGGTTTGGATGATCATGAAATACTAGTCCCAACTTCTTGACCAAATTTTATGGAATGAGATTCACTTGCAATCATTATTCAAACAAAGCATCAATCTTTGTCTTGATCTGTATCTTTATATGAAAGAGTTTGGTAATTTATTTCTCTTCATGTTTCTGAAGGCTACTCAGATTCACCTCCTTCTACACTGAAAAACAAACGATATTCTTATCCACGTTTGACCTGTTTTCAACTTGGTTGCTCGAATTTGTGGCCATAATATTATTCTTCTTAATATTATATTTTTTTTTCTTAGGTTTTAGATCTTGATGCAACTTCCAAAATTTTTCCTATGTATGGCCATCAATGTTGCAATGGTTGATAGGATATTTTCGCTAGTGTGCTATGGCTATTGTCTTCTTATATTTTGCCCCTTTTTCTTCTTCTTCCCCTACTTAGAAACATCTTGTTTCTCCTTTTCCTTTGATCCACTCGATTGCACTCTCCTCAGGCCTCTTTTCTCTAAGTACTATACCTATACACAAGCCTTGTCCACCGATTTGGGCTTGAAAAACATCACTTGCTCACGCAGATGGAAGTGCAGACCCCCTAAATACTTGAGGATTAAGTATGAGTTCTTTGGAGAGATACCCGAAATTATAGCCATCATCCTAAATTTTGTGGTGTACTCTTGCACGCTTTGGCCTGACTTTTTCATGAAGTAATGCCATTGGATCTATTTGTCATCCACGTACCCAATGGGGTAAAAAAGTGACTTAATGATAGTTTTGAAATCTTCCCACTTAGTCACTAGAGGTTCTCCCTCCAACCTAAGGGTTTCCGTGTGGCTCTCCCACCAAGTCAGTGCATGGCTCTCCAATTTTAGTCGCACACATGAGATTTGTTGTCCTTCTTCAATATGACGGATACTAAAATAGAATTATAGTTTCTACAACCAATGGTTCAACTTCAAAGCACTGATATAATCATGGTACAAATTGATATCTACTTTTTATTCCATTTTAAATAGGGAATGTTATTGGTTCAAAAGACTGGAACTGGGTTGATATTTTTTGGGTCCTTTCTTCATTTGGTTCTCCATTTCTCCCCGATCTTATGATCCCCATTCTAACTTTTCCTTTGCATTTGAACCCCCATATTCTCCAAATATCCCCAAATTTCTATTCAAGGCTCCCATGAGGAGGCTTATGTTGCGGTTGATATCTGAGACTTTTTTTTCGAATAACGTAAACCTCACCTTTACAGGATCTCGAGGCTTGTTTACAGATTCGTCGGCCATGATTAGGGTATTACGATTTTCGGCCTTACCGATCTAGCTCCTTGCAATATACAAAAATTACCCAAAGAAACCTACTTTGATACCAAATTATTTGTAAAATTCCGTGGATATTCCAATGGATATTTCATCACAATAGTTATGATAATAATATATTAAAAGTATAAGATTTTACATTATTACAATTTAATTAAACTCTAAGATCTGTAAATTTAACTATAATTGGTACATGCATGCAAATTTAAGTCATGCAAAAATATAGAGGATGAAAAAATAAGTTCACACACACACATAAGGCACAAAATATTCTCTAGGAAACCCTTTAAGGAGAAAACCCTACTGGAAGGTGAGGCTACTTCACTCTCTTTCTCTCTTTGTAAATATGGCTGTAGGTACAAAGAAGTAATGCCTATGGCCCTTGGGATGCTACAGTGCATAGATCATCTCTATGTTCTCTATCTCCTATTTCTCCTGGATATCTTAGCTCAATTATGAAACAAAATTCTCTTGAAATAATGGAATGACTCTTCCTCATTGGTGCAAAAATATTAATAGGGTTGAGATCCCTAGTTCGGGCACAAGGGCCAACAAAGCTTGGCTATAGTCTAGCAAAATGATAAAATATTGACCCTATAAAGGGAAGATAAGGAGTCTCACCTGAGGCATGTTGTGAACATAGTCAGATAAGGGTTGAAATATGGTATTGGAAGGAATGACATGAGATATGTGGGAGTCAAAGAGCCATGAACTATACCAAGTATAATTCTAATCGCAACATATCATGAACACATAGAGAAGAAATACCATACATATACAACCATATTAAATTTTTTAAGAAACCATGTAACCATCCATAAAATGTGTAGGTATCCCAATAAACTCCCTTTTCTATTAATCCATGTGGTAGTACAACATTAAATCCGACTCGATAGCCTCATAATCAAAATAAAAAACTAACATGAGAGATCAATAGAAAAACAAGAAAAACAAGGTAACAATCATAATGTGGGATCAAATGTCTTTGTAACAAATTTTTAGTACTATCCCCTTCTCCTTTTCCCCTTGACATTCTTTATATTCCTGCACCTTCTTGGACTACCATTTCTCTCTAGAAGGCTTAACCTTCTTCCTTGTTCATTTTCTTCTACTGCTCAGATGTCATTATTCCTTTCCGCTTGGCTATGGCTGGCTTCTTCCACCATTCCTCTGCATCTAATAGTTCTCCGCAGATTCCTTCCTCCTTTCCAACTATCTCCCTCGCAACTTCCCAATGGTTGTCTTAGAAACAATGTCGTCAAAATTCCATCTTTTCATCTAAGTTCCCCAAAGTGAAGGACCCAACAAGCCCCGAGGATAGTTTATTGGCTCGCCCTTGAGTCAAACCCTTATCGATGTCATTGGTGCTATTGATTTTATAGGTGTTATTGATGCTCCTGGTGTTCCTTCCTACGTTTCTTCCACTTGTATAGTCCCTTAAAACGAAGGACCCAACTTAGGAATAGATTCGATGGCTGCATTTAAGAACAAACTATAGGATTTGAGCACTTCCTGCCATGCACCTATGAGGGTAGCTTCCTAGGAAAGTAACTAATTTGAAATGTCAACAAAAGGCTGGGATGGGAGTGTCATCAATATATAATTCCACTAAGCATCTATTTCTTCGTAGAGTTGCTAAATTTTTTCCAAATGAGCCTGTATCGGCGGCCGAAGGTCCCAGAGTATCTGCTTGGTCTTGGCTGATTCATCTTCAATATCTTGTATTTAGGTCTCAAGGTTATTGACCTATGTTATAAGCTCCTTTCTATAACATACCACTCCCCAGAGGCATACCTGATTAACCGTCCAACCGACGTAAACATGAGATGAGAGGTCATTAAGACATATTCAACCTCCTTGGTGACCTTAAGGAAGTGGAATCGAAGTGGAAACCATAACAAAAAACTTTAACACCTACGAAAGGACCCACAAAGGCTATCCCAGTCATCCACTTGACCTATACCTGGGACCCACTGATATTTCTTAGATAAAACCCTCTAGATGCATGCACATGCCTCCATCCATGCGTCTGGGAGGCTCTGGATGCACACATGAGCCTGCATGCCACCGTCCAGGGAGTAATTTTCCTAGAAATGTGCATGTGTCCACAAGATTTAAGGAAATTTTTAAGCCTAGAATCCAAAACACTACCCATAAATCCATGTAACTTCCAGGAATCATTAAATATAGAGTGACAAGACTAGTAAACAAAAACTTGACTCCAAGATTAAGCCTGACGATCCCCAATTGGGAATGACTTTCTCTCAAACACTTGGCATGAATGTGATATATAGGTATAGAATAAAATAAATAGCACAAATGAATTAAAGCACTTATGAAACATTACAAGAAGGATCACCACCTTCTTCCTAAGCCATATATAACATCAATTAGGTATTGCATCCATCATTTTAATAATTAAAAGTGAATACCTGAATTAACCATGACATGAACCAGTATTTTAAACATGATTATAACCAACATAAAAACATGGAAATAAGAATGAGAATACAACCATTAAATCCAAATAATAATACATACAAAAGAAAGAGTACTTAGCTTCCATTAAACGTAGGAAAATAATGACCAGGTTCGAGACTTCCATGTTCCACTCGAACATAGACATGGCTGAGCCAAATATCTCTTTAGCTAGTCACCCCTGTGCCATATTCCAAGCATGAATGTGAGATATCATGGATAAAATCATCCAAAAACACAACCAAGGGAATCTAGAGGTTAAACTACCTCCACCCCCACCATACCGTGATCACGCCCAACCTATGCTTCAATCACAAAATCGAGTAGCACATGGAAATTCCATCCAGAATCTATTACTATCATTGAGGAATTTTCCATCTCCCTGTCTCTCAGGCTTTACCAAAATCCAATCCTAGATCACTAGGCCCTAAACCGGTACTCCTCCCTCAAAATTCACTGTGTACCTCACCAAAACTAGTCAATGGATTCGTAGGCCTTTGGGAATGAAACTTGAGACCACCTCCACCCCGGATTCCGAATCCATCTAGAAAATACATAGCTCAAAATCAATATCAAAATCCCAACACACCATGGAATCCAAAAATGACAAGGCAAGGCCGGAAACCACTATCATAACTTGGAAAATCCATGCCATCGACAACAAAATAACCAAATACCAACATGCATAAGTCCCATGCATGTCCGAAAAAAATAGGAAATTACACATGAAATATGTTACATGCAAGTATTCCTGTTGAAGCTTCTAGATCCTGCTTTTCCTTGCTTGATATTTGTTTTCTTTCCTTTCTTGTCCTTCCTTTGCTTGCTTCCTCCTCCTTGGCACAATGATGAATTTCTCCAAGAAAAATATAACTATCCAAGAGTGTGTGTGAGAGAGAGATAGAATAACGCGATATCTCTAAAAAATGAACTAATAAAGTATACCAATTGATCCGCAAAATAATTTTTATTAATGACGCCTCTATTTTCTTCATTTTCCTTTATTTTCCTTCATTTTCCTACTCACATGCAACCCATGACATTTTACCTTCATTTTCTCCTATTTTCCTTTATTTTCATAAATAAATGTGCCAAAAATACTTTTTCCTCTTTAATTCCTTTTCCTTTTACGTTGCCATTTTTCTTAGCCATAATTGCCTATTCGGTGGTGCCCACTAGGATATTTTTCCCAACTTTCAGCTTGGAATAAGTGTCCCTTGAACCGTGGTCTTATTTTTTCCTTTATTCACTTTTTATTACATGAAATTTTTGATCCAGATTTATGTAGGAATGCAACAAAATACAGATAAGAAGAAGTACAAATATGCAGCGGAAATAACACTTCATTTCATTAATATCAAAGGAGTGAAATTTATTACAGAAATAATGGAAATAAACTAGCTAGGGCACTCGTAGCTTATCTCTGAGAAGAGATGTGGCAGCTATAGGCTTCTGAACTAGGTTACAATGAGGCTCGAGGGTCTATTTATTATTTAGAAACAGTTGAAAAACCTAAACATCCAAAACCATAACCCTAGGAGATGAAGCGCCAAAACTATGGGCCCGGTTTGGGTAAATTGGTGTTTCAACTTCCTGGGGACGTAACTTTGGCATAAGATCTTTGTTTGACATGCACCATACCTCATTAGAAATATATATCCGAGGAATGCAACTTGTTATGTGAGCAACATCAGTCCATGGACCCATGTTGCTCCTAGTTTTCCCAAAAAATGTCGTTTAGGGCCTCAAGACAGCTTCGGAAGTTCAGGACACAAAAAATTGCTAAAAATAGTAAGTCGTACTGAAACTAAAAAATTAAAAGGGACAATGGTGGGGCCCAAAGTGGAATAGGTGGTGGCCACCAATATCCACCTAGATCATTCCTCCCCCCTTAGGAAGAAATGGTCCTCATTACGTTGAGTTCCTCCATGAGATGAGGAAACTTCTGCTAAACTTGGTCCCTGGTGAACCACTTGCCTTGGAGCAAGAGTTGGCTAGATTTGACAACCCTATATAGTTGGATCTTCTATTGGAGAGTGTTCTTGATTTGCATGTCCATGATACAATTGGTGGTGGAGTATTCCATGCAATCTCAGTTTAACTCTGTTGGTGTGAGTAGTTCTGCAATGTCAGAGGTGTCCACTAGAGGTGGGAAGTAGGGACAAAGGCATTCCACATTGAATATTGGGTGCAGACGAAGGAATGGTGGAATACTGAGCTCAAAGGAATTTTTTCCTACAACCTTGGTGATGGTGTACGACCCATATCAGAGTGGGTGAAGTTTGCGGTGGGGTCTAGTGAGGCACTCCTTCTGCAAATGTAGCCACACTTTGTCACCCACCTGGAAGTTGTGTGGCACCCGACGTTGATCATGTCGTTTCTTGTACTTAGCATAGGATCTGTCCAATATGTCATGAACCTGTTGGCAGATGTGGTGAATACGATCGGTGAAGCTATTTGCTTTGTCTGCTTCAGACTGGACATGAGTTGAATCAACCCGAGTAGCCGCAAATGGCATGGCTACATCAATGGGACATAATGGTTGGAATCCCAAGCCCACATGATAGGGGCTGTGGCCGGTTGAGATGTGGAGAGCTCGGTTATAACTGTGTTGTATATAGGAGAGGCTCTCATCTCATGTGCATGGATGCTTTGAATTGTATATGCATAGAATGTGTACAATAATCCTGTTGACGACCTCTGTCTGGCCATTAGTTTGAGGATGGAAAGCTGTGGACTTGGTGATCTTAGTGTCCAGCATTGACCAGAGGCTAGACAAAAATATGCTGAGGAACCTGCTATCCCGATCTGTTATGATAGACTGTGGGATCTCAAAGTGCACCCACACTCATTCAAAGAAGAGTTTAGCAGTGGCTTCTGTCGTGATAGTCTTCTTGCAGGCCGCCATAATTTCCATCTTCAAGAATCTGTTGACGACCACAAAAACATAGTCATTTCCATGCTTAGTAGAAGGAAGGCCCAACATGTAATCCATGGATATGGATTCACAAGGTCGACTAGGGGTAGGTAGCAGAGTATAGAGGCCTTGATTCTTGATGGTCGGTTTGCAAATGGCACAAGCAGTGCAGGATCTGATGTACTTCTCGACATCTTGTCGAAGGTTAGAACAATAGAAATACTTATGTAGTACCGCCCTATTTTCGTGACCCAAAAATTCCCAATGACTCGACTGTAGTGTGCTTCCCATATCATCTTGGCATAATTTCTTGAAGGAACACAAAGGTGTCTCAGGTGACATAACAGTTCATCTTGGAGGTGAAAATTTGGAACTTGCATACGCCCCAAGAGTGCCTTGTATGTGTGGTCGAATTCTGGATCACTCTCATAGATAGGTGGCCAATCAAAGGTCTCATGCCCACAAGAGTTGAGAACGGTGGTTAGCACCACGATGATGGTCGGCTGAGCCAGTCTACAACATTATTGGTGCTACCCTTCCTGTACTTGATGTTCAAATGAAACTGTTGTAGATATGTGGACCACTTCTGATGGCGATCATTCTGCAACTTCCCTTGTGTTTGTATGAGCTGCAGGGGTCGATGGTCTGTGTGGATGATTGTTTCCTTCCAAAAATGTAATTCTTCCAATGTCGACAAGCCTGCAAAATGGAATACATTTCTTTGTCATAAGTGGGATACTTGCAAACTATGTCGGACAATGTCTCACTGTGATATACCACTAGATGCCCCTTTTGAATAAGAACTGTCCCAATAGCATGGTAAGAGGCATCTGTCTCGATCTCAAATGGTTGTTACAAGTATGGTAATGTGAGCACTGGGTCAGAATAGAGGCGATGTTTCAATTCTATGAACGCCTTCCGTTGAGATTCCTACCAAAATAAATTTTCTTTTGCTCCTCCCTTGGTGACTTGACTCAAGGGCCAAGTGATATGAGAGAATCCCAACATGAACCTGCGGTAGAAATTAGCAAGACCTAGAAAGCTGCGAAGCTCTGTTAGAGTGGTTGGGGCTGGCCAATCCCGAATGATGTGGATCTTGGTTGGATCCACATGCACCCCTCTTTCATCAATAATGTATCCCAGATATTGAACCTGGGTCAGGCCAAAAGTGTACTTCTCCAAAATGGCACACAACTTGTGTTGCCGTAGTGTTTGGAGGACTTGTCAGATGTGGTGGAGGTGCTCTTCCTAAGTCTAGCTGAAGATTAGAATGTCATCCAAGTACACCACTACAAATGAGTTGGTGAGTAGAAAAAAGATGTCATACATCAACCTCATGAAGGTTGCAGGAGCATTCGTCAACCCGAAAGGCATGACAAGCCATTCGAAAATGCCCTCCTTGGATTTGAAGGCAGTCTTCCACAAATCAGAGGGTTCGATTGGTACCTGGTGATACCCATACTTCAAGTCAATCTTGCTGAAATATTTCACCCCTTTGAGTTGGTCCAGAAGGTCATCAATCCATGGGATCAGGTACCTATTCCGGACAATGATCTTGTTCAACACCCCATAGTTAATACAAAGTCTCCAAGTCCCATCCTTCTTCTGTACCAACATGACTAGGCTCCCACAGAACAATGAACTTGGCCGAATGTGACCTTTTTGCAGCAGCTCCTGAATATGCCTCTTGATTTCATCGTACTCCATAATAGAGTGCCGATAGATCAGTCCATTGGGTAGTGATGCACCTGGGGTTAGATCAATGGGGTGCTTGACCTGAGAGTGCGGAGGAACCCCTATGGGTGAGGTGAAGATTTCCCCGTACTCCTCCAAAACCTTTTCCATTTGTTGTTTTCGTGCAGAGGAGCCCTATTTGGAGGTCGTGGCCACAATCTTCTTCTTTCCCTGTGGACAGATCATCAGGAAAACAAATTTCCTGGTTTGGGAAATGAGCTTACTGCATTGTTTGCAGTAATCTGTTATCTGATACAACTTATTTCCCAAAGTAACAATAACAACACAAGGATAGGACTCATACACAGCATGTCACTTCCAAAAGTATGGTTGGCCTAATAATATATTAGAAACATCAAGAGGAGTAATTTCACATAGTACTTCATCTGTGAAGGGCTTGATGCTATAGGGAAGGCGGCACTGCTGGCTGACGTGGAGATCCCATCCTTGGTGAAGCCACTCGATGGTGTATGGTTGTGGGTGTGCTGTGGTTGGCAAGCCCAACCGATTCATGAATTCTACTGAAATGAGGTTCTTTTGGCTCCCATTGTTGACAATGAACTATAGCGGGGAACCCTTTACCCATATCTGGGAGTGGAAGAGACACTCCTCCTCCTCTGGATCTTCTGGTTCCTCCTTCTGGATCTTCGCAGTGGCAACAATGGTGTTGGGATCTGAATCAATAATATGTTTCCCTTTTTCATTCACCTTGTCAAGTTATAATTCAGATTCAAAGCATGCATCTAACTGAGAAGCCCTCATAGCCCACCATCGACTACTTGGCCCGACAGTCACTTGTGTTGTGAGTAGAGCTCTTCTGGAAATCACACCACCTTCTTGTGTCCTTCTTTGGCTTCGTGGTGTTGTTCTTTGATTTTGGCTTTAACAGGTTATCTTGGGCCGACATGCCTTGGCTTTGTCCTTTGTTCTGCAGTTTTGGGGCACCTTTCCCTTGCTTTGGATTTGCAGATCCAAAGTCTCCCTTCTTCTGTTTGAATTTATGCTCAATCTTGGTAGCATATCAGTATGTCGTACTAAGCAAGGAGATGTCGAGGAACTCCATTTCCTCCTAAATGTATATGTGCAGACAACTGCGATATTGTAGCACCAAACCTTTTTCCAAATATTTTATACTCAACTTTGTGCGCAGCGTACGGAACAGATTCGTCAGCTCATGCACATCTTGATCCCCTTGTTGTCGCAACATAGTCCATTGTATGTACTTGTCCTCATAGCTCCCCACAGGATATTATTGTTCCTTGATGGCATCTCGGAAAGAATTCCAAGTGGGTATGACTGAGAACAGAGAGGGTTCTGTCTTGTCCTTTTTATCACAATAGGTTTCCTACCAGTCCTTAACATGGGGGGTGGCTTTGAGGAGTGCTAAAATAATCTTCTCCTGGTCGGAAAAGTCATGAACCGAGAAATATACTTCTAATATATTCAACCATCTATCTACAACATCTGCATCTATTTGACCCTCAAAAATTGGAATGTTAAAGTTTACCTATACCTGAAAGGGAATCGTGCCTCTAGAGTGATGCAGAAGCATCAAGGCCAATTTTCATTATTTAATTATGTAATAAGGGGGGTGTGACATTTTAATTATTTTATTAATTAAATTGTTATTTTTAAATAAATTAGGAGAGAAATTATAAATGTGAGGGTTTTTTAATATATTCTTTTAATGATGAAAAGGATATGAGGAAAAATAGGATTAGGTAGCAAATTTAGGGAGTAGGAATTCTATGTACGGGACTTTGTTGAGTCCACACCTAAAATGAACCTAAATTAGATTTAGTTGAGGATTGGGTGGAGAAATTTGTGGGGTGAAATAAATACATTATTTCTATATAAATAGGAGTGTTTTTGTGAGGAAAAAAAAGAGATGGGTGCTTGAGGAGTACAGGAAGAGTGAGGAGAGGTTTGAAGGTCCGAGAGCCAAGAGGCCACTGAATGTAATATTTGGCCAACGAATTTTTATATTTTTATATCTGTAGTTGATTTAATGTCTCTTTCTCCTTCATGTGAATTTTAAGCTGAATATTTTCATGGTTTTTTTTGAAGAAAATTGGAGCATTTTCAAATGAATTGAAGCAATGAATTTTTATATGCCAGGATCTGCTTTCCAGCAGAATCCCATCATCATTTGGTATCAGAGCAGGAAAAATATCTATTTTGGATATATGCATATACTGTGTGTGAACGTGTGAGTGTAGGAGATTGACACCAGATTGAAGGCACATTCTATGTTGGAGCAAAGAGTATGATTATAGCGTAGTGGAGCCATAGGGCAATGTAATTCGTTGGTTTGCCGCAGATGGAAGAAATGTCATGTTACCATGGACGTTGATCGAATGAAGTTGCATAGGTCGAAATGCGAATTTGAAATGTTGTCAGAACCGTGACAGTAAGTAAGTCAAAGGGCCACGGTATTGTAGTGTTGTCGCAAAACCGTGACTGTAAGAAGTGAAGACCAAAACATTTGCGTCGAGTTTGGGCCGACTTCTAATGTGGAAGCGTTGCTATCTCTGCAGCGTTGAATGTAAAACCCCTCAGCGGTCGTGTGTGGAGTCTAGATGTGGTTTTGGCATGTATATAATTACATTGGTATCATATGCAACTTTTACCTCTAGTGTGGATTAATGCTGGGACAGTGGTCGTGCGTGGAGGTTACACAAGAGAATGCATATTTGATGGAGATCGGACTTTGAGTCTGAAAGATGATAGCACATGGAGATACGGTATAGATGAGAGATGGAATAAGATCACACAGAGATCTTGAAGGTGAGGTGATATGTTTTATTTTAAATCTGTTTTTTTTTAAGATGATAGTTGCAAAATACAGGTTGCAGATAGTTGAAGGGAATCTCAGCAAACAAAGATTACAGTTTTAACAATACTGATGAAAGAGACTAGAAATATTTTTTGAATGAAGTAAAACCTTGAATAATTCCAACAGAGATTGGATAAGAAGGAAAATTGTGTGTAGGTGAGTGAAGCCTAGAGAGAGCAGAGGGGATGCTCAAGAGGTTCCAGAGAAAAAATAACCAGTGCTTGCTAAAGACCAAGTCCAGAGAAAGGATTGGTGAGGTAAGTGGCAGCAGGGAAGACTTACTGTTGCAGATACTGATGTAAAATTGAATGGAAAGTGAATGAAAATGTGCTAATCCTAGATGACGTAAAGAGAAATATGCATGTTTATTTGAGGAGGTTTATTATGCATAATGTGGATTCTTCATAGTTTGGTTAAGTTATTTTGGACAAGGCCTGTAGTGGAAAAAGAAGAATTCTTTTGATTGGTGATTGGAAATAGAATTGCTTGATGTTGTAAACCTTTGTTTTTACCATCATGTGACGGCATTTAAGGAGGAGATATTTAGGATGAACACAATGTATGAGTTTTACATCATTCATTGAAGAATTTTCTTGTTCTATGTACATAGGTAAAGAGCTGTGAATTGATGTTGCATGGTGTATATAAGTGCAGGGAAATGTTTACATTAAAATGACGAACTTGTGAGCATACAAGTATTGACAATGATAAATATGGCACAAAAGAATGGAAACCAGAGGGTTGAGACTACAGAGAGGAAGGTTTATTAATAACCTTAACAGGAGCATGATGTATGATACTTCAGGAAGGTATTTTTGAACATTGAAGATTCAATGGTTTATTTATTTGCACCTTAAAATAAATCTTGGAAAACCTAAATTGCAATTTGATTAAAGAATTCAGTATCATGTGAAATGATAAGGCAAATTGATGATTTTTCATAAGAATTAAGTATGAAAGAGGGTGAAGACTTACATCCTAAATGTATTAGGGGTGTATGTTTATTGAAGAATTGTATAACTTCAATTAAGTCAAAATATCCACTATCATTGTTATTGGGGAAAAGCTTGAAGTGAAAACAGATGTTAGAGTCAAATGAAAGTTTGGATAGTTTGAGTTGAGATTGAGTATGTTCATCGAAGATGACAAATTTGTGTAAGTCTGAAGTCAAAGTGTCGTAAGATAAGTAAAAAATCTAAATATAATTGGGTGCATGATCGGCAGAGCCTGACACCCAAAGAATTGGTCATTGTAACACATGCATGCTAAAGTGTTGTTGCAGCAAAATGTAGCAAGAAGGTTGTCAGAGATTGGTTCCAAGACAAAGAGAAGCCAAGTGCAGGAGGAGAAGTTGCATTTTGATAAATGACAAGTGTGAAGGATTACGGGGAAGTGGATTAAATGAAGTCCACACATGAATATAGGAAGTTCAAAAAGAAGGGGAAGATGACTATTGATAGTCATTTCCGAAGATCTGATGAAGAGTACAAGCAGGAGAAGGCTAAGATAACAATTCACCTTGAATTTTTAATGAAGTTGTTGCAGGAAAATGTGAGAAACCAGACACATGGTTGGACCATGAGAAAGAAGGTGAAGTGGCATAAGCTACACACAAAGAGGGAAAAGCAAGTAAACATACAATTAATAAAAGAGCTGAGGAAGCTCGAGAAGATGTTGAGTTGTGAAGAACTTAGAGAGGCTGAGTTAAAAATGGATGTTTCCATTTGTGGCCTGGAACATGGTGAAATTCCGGGTGAAGAGATTAGTGAGGAAGATCTCATGAACTATTGGGATAGCTCAGAAGCATTTGAAGATGTGTTGGCAAGAGAAAAATATGAGGCCATGAAGCCTTACATTTTTTCTCACAGTTTATGTTTGTTTGCAGGATGTGTGAAAGACTGTGAGCAGTCTAATAGAAGTGTCACAAAGGAGAATGAAACTCTTGAGGTAAAGTTTGGTAGAGAATTCCTTTCAGAGAAGGAAAATGTTGATTGGTTACAACAGGAAGAGATCATAAATGAATTCTTGTTTGGGGTAAAACAACAAGTCAAAGCTGTTATGGAATAGGAACAAAGTGGAAATTCAAAAGAAAAATTCCAAAGAGGTAAACAAATGTATTTTTTTAATGAAATTGTTGACAAAATTTTACAATGTAATGATGCTGTAACCAGGACAATTCAGGAAGATTTCCCAAGGAAGAGTGGAAGTAGTGATGAGACAGAAGAGAAATCTACAGAGGAATTGAATCAAATGAAGGATTCAGCGCAGCAAAGAGAGATGTTGACTGAAACTTCCAGTGGGACCACAAGGTCTTATGTTTTTAAGACTAATGATTTGTGTGTTATTACAGGTACATCATAGGGTGATGAAAAAAATTTGAAGTTTGTTAAAGAAGAAGAGTTGAATCTGAAATATGTTCAGAATGATGCTGAGATAGCAAGATATCAGAAAGAAATGAAGATAGAGGGGTCTCATGGAAATATTCAGCAGAATATTGAAGCAAGGGAAGAAGGACCATCTGATGATTGGTCAACAGAAAATGAAGGTATGGAAAGTTGTGTAAAATTTCCAATTTCTACTCCAGTTGAGATTTTTAAGTTATATATAAAGTTAGATATTCAGAGAAGAGAGTTGGAAAAGCAGAGGATCTATAATCAGGGTAAGTTGATGAAAGAGAAAGACAAAGAAATTGTTCTGAATAATAATAAGGAAACAGGGAGTAAGGAGGTAGGAAGGATTCAACAATTCGAAGAAGTTCATTATTGTGAACCAGAACAGGGAGACAATCTTGAAACAGATGTTATGGAGGAGGGGCTAACTTATAGTCTCATACAAAATTTAAATAAGCATACTGATGTGCTGATGGACAAGGAAATTTAAGAGCAACATATTGAAATGTTGCCAGAAGAGAAAGAGGCACTGAGGCCTTATGTTTTTTATTTTAACAATTGTTTTGTGAGTATAGGTTTTATTGCCAATGCTGGAGTCTATTGGACCGATAAATTGAACTGATAAGGAGGATAATGATGAAAGTATCCCGGAAGAAGTGAGCAACAGTTAAAAAAAGAAGAAGCAGCAAGAGAAAGACAACAAAAGATTGTGAAAGCATAGCCAGTGGGGCGATGCAGCATAAAGTGTGGAGACCTGGAGAAGAACAACTGACAGAAGCAGCGACAAATGGAAAGTTGCAGCACAAGATATGGGATCCAGGTAGACGAAGATCCGAACACATGATCAGGCGATCATGATTAATTTTAACCTTGGGAGTCTGATGCAGGAGCATCATGACCAATTTTAATTATTTAATTATGTAATAAGGGGGGTGTGACATTTTAATTATTTTATTAATTAAATTGTTATTTTTAAATAAATTAGGAGAGAAATTATAAATGTGAGGGGTTTTGTATATATTCTCTTAATAATTAAAAGGATATGAGGAAAAATAGGATTACGTAAAATTTAGGGAGTATGAATTCTGTGTACAGGACTTTGTTGAGTCCACACCTAAAATGAACCTAAATTAGATTTATTTGAGGATTGGGTGGAGAAATTTGTGGGGTGAAATAAATACATTATTTATGCATAAATAGGAATGTTTTGTGAGGAAAAACAAGAGCTGAGTGCGTGAGGAGTACAGGAAGAGTGAGGAGAGGTTTGAAGGGCCAAGAGCCAAAAGGCCGCTCAATGTAATATTTGGCTAGCGAATTTTTATATTTTTATATCTGTAGTTGATTTAGTGGCTCTTTCTCCTTCATGTGAATTTTAAGTTGAATATTTTCATGGTTTTGTTTGAATAAAATTGGATCATTTTCAAATGAATTGAAGCAATGAATTTTTATATGCTAGGATCTGATTCTAGTAGAATCCCGTCATCACAGAGTGGCTACTGGATGCAGATGCACTGCTGGTGGGCAGTCGTTGAAGGATCTGGGCAAATTTATCCATCATCGCGTTCCTTTTTTTTAGGGCCTCCTCAAGAAATATTTTGATAGGATCTCCTGCTCCTTCATTTTTATTTTCATCCCTCATGGGCGGTCGTCGGGGTTTGCGAGGCGGATCTTGCAAAGGTTCCACCATATCGAGCCCTAAATCCTTATACCTGACCTCGTGGGGGGATATGCGAAGAAGGATCGTGAGAAAGCAGACTGCTCTTATACCACTGATCTAGATTTATGCAGGAATGCAAAAGAATACACATATAACCATAAATAAAAATATGTAGTGGAACTAACACTTCATTTCATTAATATCAAAGAACTAAAATTTTCTTACAGACATAATGGAAATAAAGTAGCTAGGGCGTTGGTAGCTTATCTCTGAGAAGAGATGTGGTGGCTACAAGCCTCTGAATTGTGTTACAATGAGGCTCGAGGGCCTATTTATTATTTAGAAACAATTGAAAACCATAAACATTCAAAACCATAACCCTAGGAGATGTAGCACCTAAACTATGGGCCTCGTTTGGGTAAATTGGTGTTTCAACTTCCCAGGGACGTAACTTTGGCATATGATCTCCGTTTGACGCGCACCATACCTTGTTAGATTTATCTATCCGAGGATTACAACTTTTGATGTGAGCAACATTGGCCCAAGGACTCATTTTGCTCTCATTTTTCCCAAAAAACGTCGTTTATGGCCTCAAAACAGCTCCAGAAGTTTAGGACCCGAAAAACTGCTAAAAATAGTAAGTTGTACCAAAACTAAAAAATTGAAAGAGACAATGGCGGGGACCCAAGTGGAATAGGTGGGTGGCCACCAATATCCACCTAGATCATTTTTTCCCGGGTCTGTTACAGAACCCTCACCCTTGGGGAACACTGTCCTCAGTGTTAAACCACACCTACACCTCAACAAAACTGCTGAAAAAAACATAATACTCATGGAGATTTATAACTTATCTTGATGTAGTATTTAAAATAAGTGACCTTCTAAAAATAAAAACCATGATAACATGACCATATAACATTCATACCGCTTATTGTAGTTTTATAACTTATCTCATGGTGGTATATACATCCATATACATAAGTACATATACCAAAAAAAATACCAAACACCAAACCAAAACTGCTTTGCCTCAACTATCAAAGAATGAAGGATACATGGCTCGCATCTGATCCACCATCTCCCATGGAGCTTCATCATGCCCAAAGTGCTTCCATTGCACTTTAAATTTCTCAATGGATCTGTTCCTGAGCATGAGCTTCTTTTGTTGCAATATGCACTGAGGTTTGACTAGAATTCTCCTTCTTGCTCCACCTGTAATATAACCAAATAAATAACATGATCAATATCCTTTATATAACTTTTAGGTAATGAAACATGAAACACATCATAAAATTTCAATTTTGGAGGCAGTGTAAGTCGATAGGCCACTAGTCCAATCCTCTCAAGGTGTTGGGAAAAATACTGAGAGGTTGCGGGGGGGAGGGGGGGAGGGTGAATCAGTTTTTGTAATAATCACAATATTTTTCTTTTCTCTTTAATTATTTATATACACAAATTTTATTAGCCCAACTAACGTATGTACGCGGCTATCCAAACAGAAACTAACGTATAATCAGATAACTTTACTATTTAGATAAACATTCAGAAACATTCTTTAACCCATATCATCAGTTATGCATCAGATAGTTAAGTAGTAAATATGTTCAGTAGTAACAGAATAAATCATCACACAAGAGCATCACACATGAACACCAATATTTAAGGTAGAAACCCAATTCAGGAGAAAACCACCACTGCTATCGTCTCTGCCTTCAATATTTATTATATAGAAAACTACTTATAATATTGTACCAATGCAGACTCATATCAGTACACAGGCATCTACCTCCGGAAGGCTGCAAGCTTCTCTCATTCTCCAGCTGCTACTGGAAGGGAGATCCAACCCCCTGATCTCATTTACCAGCCACTACTGGAAGGGATCTACAAACCCCTGATCAAAATACTAGCTTCTAATGGCATGAAGCTTCTACTTCCACACTAAGGATTCAACCCTCAGACCCACTGCAGACCATGTTTTATAAATTTTCACACTGGATCCAATAGCTTCAACACAACTCAACATAAAGATCAACACCAATAGACTTAACCCAAACTTCGAATAGAACTGATAGATCACTCTAACCATAACACAGTAATAAATCTAGATTTCAGAAACATACAAAATCAATTTCAACCCTTATCATTCATTATCTTAAATGCATACACTACTTCACTTTACTGAACCTAAAAATATACATGCTATCCTGCACACCAACCTGCGTATAGATATGTGAATACTGAATTTCCAGAATTTGATCAGTCTCAGAAACATATCTGAAGTTTTCAATCATATATCTTTTAAGATTTGTGGAACCCTTATTTAGTTAGTGTCATTAATCATATTTAATCATTCATTGATCATATTTGTACATATTCAACTTAGCATCACATACAATATTCAAACAAGCCAGAGCTTCATGAAGACTTCATTGAAAAACAATAGAAATATAATGAAAAAAAACATATAACCTCTCCATCAAGCTTCAGAAAACCTTGACTTAAATACATGCTTTATCTGAAACAAACCTGCGTGCATACATGGTTTCATCTCAATGAAATAGTGCATATATCTAGAAATATTAATTCTGTTGAATGTTTTAGATCTATAGACTTACCCAAATTTATTCACTTCTCTTCAGAAAACATGCGTCAAGTCACAGATCCAAACATCTCATAAATAGATCATGCAAGTACATAGTCATTTCAGGTCTAGAGATCCTGATCCATAATTGTATCCATGGGTGCATCATAATTTTAGATCTACAAATAGACATAACCCATTTCATGCAGATATAATTTAGAGAGAAGTATTCAGTTCAAAACCTTACTCATGCACCACCTTGCACTATGATCTTCTTCTCCTTATATAGGTTTAGCCTTTATTAATACTATGAACTAAAACAACAAAAGTGCCGATGGCATTCTTGGACAGAATCAAATAGATGACATGACGCTCAATACTGTGGGCTAAAACCATGGTAATACCCCCTGGTATGATAATTTTAGAGCGCAAAAGGGATACCCGACTTCGGTATATGCAACTTATTTTCATCAAAACTGCGTATACTCTAATTTTGGGTGTATACATAGGTTGCCTTCATCAAACTTGCATATGCATTGTGAAATATTACCTTTTTCATTTCTCTATCACTTACTGGAATTCCTTTCTCTGTCACTTCTGAACTAACCTATAGATACATCATTTTTACATCTTTAACAAATAGGTTGCTATCAAAAGGCAACTAATCAAGTAAATTTCCATCAAGTACAACTTTATCGAGTAGGTTTCCATCAAGGACAACATATTACATCATAATGCCAACAATATCCCCCTTTGGACTTGATGTTAACCATGATGGATTTTGATCACCACAACTTATAGATACATGAACATTATTCAAACACCAAATACTCGCCCACTTTGACATTAAGATCAAAGGGAAGACAATTTCTCCCCCTAAGCACATGTGGAGGCTTCAGATTCTCAATAAAATACATGACTCTTTAACACAACAGAGTATGACCTTTCGTATCACCAAGGACACAAAATTACATCAAGGATCCAACTAAGTGGATTTAGTATTGACTCAACTACCCAAACAAGTGGGTTTACAAATTTTACCATGACAATATTTACATTAGAGGTCTCAACATGACCTTTATATCAAATTACAAATATGACTTTTTATTACCAAGACCAAAGAATCTCTAACAGGAGATTGTAACAGCAACCAACATAGTACCAAAAATGTACTCTTTTCAGCAAGGCAAATGGTTCCCCTAAACCTGTGCATCCTGAACACCTTCAACAAGCAATCATCAAAGCATCTTCATCAAGGAGATAAATATCAAAGAAAGGAACTATATGATGAACAATAGAGTTTATCCAACAATACCGCAAGATGTTCTGAAAACTGACCCATATATTTTCTATTATCCAACACCATACGCGACATTATATAGAGATACACGTGTATATACATGATTCGCCTTCATGCAACTAGTGTGCCGAATTTAATCTTACGAAATTAAGAAGATTTGATAAGTGAGGCAGAGACAACTCCTATCTTCTTTCTGAGATATTCAAATGCTTCCCTGGGAAGAGGTTTAGTAAATATACCAGCAAATTATTCTTTAGAGAGAACATACTCTAGTTTAATCTTTTTCTCAAGAACTTGTTCATGTAAGAAGTGCTACTTGATAGGAATTTGCTTGCTCTTGGAATGCGTAACAAGATTTTTTGAGATACTTATGGCACTTGTATTATCACATAATATGGATATGGGAGGAGAAATTTTAATTTGAATATCTTGTAATGTCTGCATCATCCAAAGGCATTGTGTGCAACATGATGCGACAGCCACATATTCTGCTTCTATTGTAGATAGATAAATGGAAATCTATTTCTTGTTGAACCAAGATACTAATCGGGGCCCTATATAGAATGCACCACCACTACTACTTTTTCAATCATCAACATTTCCAGCCCAATCTGCATCTGTGTAAGCATGAAGAGTGATATAAGCATTCTTTGGATACCATAGACCAAAGTCTTGAGTCCCTTGTAGATATTTGAATATTCTTTTTACAGGCTGAAGGTGTGATTCTTTTAGATTAGCTTGGAATCGTCCAGTAATCCCAATCGCATGAATAATATCTGGTCTAGTCCCGATCAGATAAAGTATACTTCCAGTCATATATCTATACTCCGGTTGATTTACCATGGGAGAAACATCATGAGAACTGAGGTTACATCCAGTTACCATTTGAGTGCTTACAAGTTTGTAGTATTCCATCCCATGCTTCTTTAGGATTTTCTTGAGATATTTTTCTTGTGATAGAAATATTCCATATGTTGCTTGTTGCACTTGTAAGCCAAGAAAATATGTTAGTTCCCCAAGTAATGACATTTAAAATTCTTGCTGCATAACCGAATCAAATTTATGACTCATGGAATCTCCATTACTTCCAAAAATGATGTCATCAACATACACAATAATAATTAACCGTTTATCATTCTCAATTTTTGTGTTTAAGTTACTATCAGCAGGTCCCTTTGTGAAACCTTCTTGTTGAAGATATTTGTGAATACGATAGTACCATGCCCGAGGAGCCTGTTTGAGACCATATAGAGCCTTTGTAATTATGCAAGAAATTTTTTCATCATTTCCTAGAATGAATCATTTTGTTTGTTCTATATAAACCTCTTCTTCTAGATCACCATTGAGGAAAGCAGATTTTACATCCATTTGATAAACTTTGAATTTTTGAAAACTTGAAAAAGCAAGAAAATTTCTCATGGCTTCAAGTCTCGCTATGGGTGAAAATGTTGCTTAAAATTATATACCTTATTGTTGAGCATACCCCTTAAAAAAAATTCTAGATTTGTTTCTAATAACATCTCCATTTTCATTTAACTTGTTTTTGAATATCCATTTTGTTCCACTAACATTTTTATCGTGAGGTCTTGGAACCAATTCCCAAGTATGATTCTTTTCAATCTGATCAAGTTCTTCATTCATGGCTTGAATCCAACATTCATATTTACTATCTTGATTTACATTCAGTGGTTAAATAGTGGATAAGAATTCTAGATAGCTAGGGTATCCTACAAGAGTTATTCTTGTTTGGACACCTGATCCCTTTTCTCCCAATATTTGAGATTCTATATGATTATTTTTAACATACTTGGATGGAGCCTTTTTTGATATATATTCTTCTAGTGCTTCAATGGATTCTCGTTCTATATTGTTGTTATTTTATGAGGGAAAGTATACATTATCATCATCTTAATTTGTTGTTGTTATTTCCTTTATAGGAGCTGTGAGAGACTGATCAATTACAACATCAATACATTCAAAAATCTTCCAAAGTATTTTATTTTAACATTTATATGCTTTACTTCTAGAAGAGTAACCAATAAATATTCCTTCATCTAATCTAGGCTCAAACTTAACAAGTTTTTCATCATTGTTCTTGATAAAAAAATTTATTCCAAAAACTCTAAAATTCTTCACCGTGGGAAGATTACCATACCAAATATCATAAGGAGTTATATCACTATTCACACAAACATGAGCCTTGTTGAGAATATTTACTGCAATATGCACTACTTCTCCCCAAAACGTATTGGGAGTTCTAGATTCACCAAGCATAGCACGAGCCATTTTTTGAACTGTTGTATTCATTATTTCTACCATGCCATTTTTTTGTGGAGTTCTAGCTACAGAAAATTATCTTTTTATGCCATATTGTTCACAGAAATTAAAGAATTAATCTAATATGTATTATCCTCCTCGGTCATATCTAAGACATCTGATTTTTAGATCTAATTCATTTTCAACCAAAGAATTGAATATCTTAAACTTTTCAAACACTTCATATTTATGTATCCATAAACTGATCTAACACATTCTAGAAAAGTCATTAATAAATATAATATAGTATTGTTCTCCATAAGGTGAATTTTTCATTATGCGACCACATAGATAAGTATGTATAAGTTCAAGAGGCTTACTTGCTGATCCTTCTTTGGAATTGAATTGTACCCTGGTTTGTTTACCAAATTGGCATGATTTGCATATGGTACTTTTAGGCAGAGTGATGTTGGGTAGATCACAAACAGAATTGAGTCTGCTAGATTTGCTTATTTGAAAGAAGCTCAAATGTCCCAATATTCTTTGCCATAACCAATTTTATGTAGATTTACTTAAATAGCATTTCTCTTGGCCACCTTTCAATATATACAGAATGCTTCGTGTTCTAGTTAATTTTATTACGGTTTTACCTATGTCAAGTTCACGAACTACACATTCTTTTGAACTAAAGACAACTTCATTTCCTTGATCATACATTTGACTGACACTCAACAAGTTATGATTTAATCCATCCACATACATAACATTTTTATCTTTCACCTTTTCTTTTAGAAAAATATAACCTTTACCCTTAATGACAACAGGAGAGTCATTTCCAAAAGTAACATTTTTTTCCCTCTCTAATGCATTGTATGAAAGGAGTTTATTTTTATCACCTGTCATGTATTTTGAGCATATGCTATCAATGTACCATTGATTTTCTTCCCCTTCTACAAATAAAGTTATGCCACAACTTTCAACCTGTAAATCCTTCTTTCTCCATACCTTGGAGTTTGAGGGCATATGCTCTTTTGGCTGAAGTTTGCTCCTGCATTCAGAGTCTTCATGTCCAAATTTATTGCAATAAGAACATTCAATTATTTCTTCAATAGGAGAAAATTTGTTATAAGTATTCTTCTTTATTCCAGTCTCATTTATTTTCTTTCTTTCTTCTCTAGTTATGATGGTTTTGTATGGAATGCATTGAGAAACTTTATGACCAAATTTATGACATGAGAGACATTGTCCATTAAAGAAGAAATTTTTGCAACCATGGAACCTTCTATTGATGGTTACCTGCCGATTTATACTTATGTTATTGTTCATCCTTGAATTGAAGTGGTCATGCTTTACCTTGGTATTATCTTTGTTCTTTTTATGAGTGACGAAATGTTGCTGGCTGGATTTAGCTTCATTTAGATAGATTAGTGATAAATACTAAGAAGATTCTCCGAGATATTCAAGACCTGTCTTTACAAGAGGAAAGCGTTGTACCTTGATAATTACATCTACGGTTTCAGATCCTTTAGAAAATCTAAGATTTAATTTTTCACTTTCTCAATTTCCTTTCTTAGACTTACTATTTCACATTCTAATTTCTCATTGTGCTTCTCCTTTTCTAGAATCTGATTCTTTAAAGTATCTATGAATATTTTGTTTTCTTCCAAACATATTTTGAGTTGATTGATTTCTTCAAAAAAATCATTTTCTTATAAGGCATCCATAAAAGTATCTTTAGCCTCACTAGAAACTTTTTCAAATGCCATGAGTAGACTAATATCTTGATAAAATTCTCCTTCCTCACTATTTGATAGACCATCACTATCTTCATGAGTATAATATCTTTTTCTATTGATAAAACATTTCTTATTACCTTTTCCTAATTCCTTTCCTTTTTCGTGATTATATTTATGGGGACATTTAGTAGCGTAATTACCAACTCTTCCACAAGCAAAAAATTTGAAAGGAAGCTTACCTCTGAACCTTCCAGTGCCAAGTTGAATTTTCTTTACAAAATTGATCTCATCTTCTTCTAAAAATACCCTTATCTTTCTTGTTCTTCTATTTCCTTGCCTTTTGTAGAAACTCTAAAAAAAATTTCTTTGACTTCAGAAGGACCTCATTTCCTCATTTCACATGTAGTCAGAATCCCATGAAGTTGAACAATAGTAAGAGTTTGTAGATCCTGCTTTTCTTCAATAGCAAACACATTTAACTCGAATTTAGGAGTTAGAGATCTTAAGAATTTTTCTACTAGAGTGGTGTTAGTTATAGTTTCACCTAGATTTCTCATACGATTTACGATCTTATCTAGATGTAAAAAGAAAATAGCAATGATTTCATCATTATGCATTCTGAGTTTTTCATATTGAATTATGAGAGTTTGGAGTTTAGCGTTTTTTACCTTGGCATCACCTTCATAGCTCATAATGATTTTGTTCCATCTGTCCTTTTATGTATTTAACTACATAATTTTGACAAATTCTGATTCAGTTAGACTCCCCAATAAAGCACTGACAACCTTTGCATTGGTTTCATAGTTTCTCCTTGCTACTGGATTTTTTGGAATTGAGGCTGGATATTGGTAACCACCTTCAACTATAGCCCATACATCTGCTCCAAGATACCTAAGGTAGGATCTTGTCCTGGTCTTCCAGAAGATTAAATTGTTTCCGTTGAAGAGTGGATGTCTGATAGATGTTGTCCCATATTGATTGCTCATCTTAGACGATCTTCCTTATAGTGACTAAGCTTCTACGAAAGGACCTGCTTTGATACCAATTGTTGGGAAAAATACTTAGAGGCGGGGGAGGGGGGGGGGGGTGGGGGTGGTTTTGAATCAGTATTTGCAATAATCACAAATATTTTTATTTTCTCTTTATTGATTTCTATAGCCGACTTTGATTAGCCAAAATAGCGTATGTACGTGGCTATCCAAACAGAAACTGGCATATACTCATATAACTTTCCTATGTAGATAATCATTCAGAAACATTATTTAACCTAGATCATCATTTATGCATCAGATAGTTAAGCAATAAATATGTGCAGTAATAAAAAAATAAATCATCACACATGAACACCAAGATTTAAGGTGGAAAACTAATTCGGGAGGAAACCACCGATGTTGTCGTCTCCGTCTTCAATATTTATTATATAGAAAACTAATTACAATATTTTACTGATACAGACTCATATTAATAGGTAGGAATATACCTGCAAAAGGCTGCAACCTTCTCTCATTCTTTAGTTGCTACTAGAAGTGAGCTCCAACCTCTTGATCTTGTTCACCAGCCACTACTAGAAGGGAGCTACAACCCCTTGATCATAATACTAGCTTCTATTGGCAGGAAGCTTCTACTTCCACACTGAAGGCTTCAAGCCTCAGACCCACTGCAGACCATGTTTCATAAATTTTCACACTGGATCCAACAGCTTCAACACAACTCAACATAAATATCAACATCAATATACTTAACCCAAACTTCAAACAGAACAGAGAGATCACTGTAACCAGAACACAATAATAAATCCAGATTTCAGAAACATGCACAATCAATTTCAACCTTGATCATTCATTATATTAAATGCACATGTTACTTCACTTTACTGAACCTGCATATATATATGATTTCCTGCACACCAATCTGCATATAGATCTTTGAATACTGAATTTACAAAATTTGATCAGTCTCAGAAACAAATCTGAGGCTTTCAGTCATATATCTTTTTAGATTTGCAGAACCCTTATTCAGTCAGCATCATTAATCATATTTAATCATTCATTGATAAGATTTGTACATATTGAACTTAGCAGCACATACAATATTCAAACAACCCAGATATTCATGAAGAATTCATTAACAGACAACAGAAATATAACGACAGTAAATAGATAACCTCTCCATCAATATTCAGAGAACCCTGAATTTAGTACAATTTTTATCTGAAGCAAACCCAAGTGTATATGCACTTTCATCGTGACGAACTAGTGTATAGATCTAGAAATAATAATTCTATTGAAGGTTTCAGATCGATAGACTTACCCAAATTTCATCACTTATCTTTAGAAAACATGGCTAGGTCACAGATCCAAACATCTCACCAATAGATCATGCAAGTACATAGTCATTTCAGATCTAGAGATCCTGATCCATAATTGTATCCATGGGTGCATCATAATTTTAGATCTACAAATAAACAAAACCCATTTCATGTAGATATACTTCAGAGATAAGTATTCAGTTCAAAACCTTACTCATGCACCACCGTGCACTATGATCTTCTTCTCCTTATATAGGTTTAGCCTTTATCAATTCCATGAGACAAAAAAACACAAGTGGTGATGGTATTCTCGGATGAAATCAAATAGATGACACATCACTCAATATTGTGGGCTAAAACCATGGTAATGCCCCCTGGTATCATAATTTTATAGCAAAAAAGGCATATGTGACTTGGATTCTTCGTACCTATGTGCATACATGACTTTTCTTCATAAAAACTACGTATAATCTAATTATGGATGCATAGACGGCTTGCCTTCATCGAACCCACGTATGAATTGTGAAATATTACCTTTTTCCTTTCTCTGGCACTTACTGGAATTCCTTTTTTTAATAAATAGGTTTCTATCAAAAGGCTACTCATCAAGTAAGTTTCCATCAAGGACAACTTTATCGAGTAGGTTTCCATCAAGGACAACAAATTACATCATAATGCCAACAAAAGGATCTCAGAAGGCCTGAAATACCATGGTGCCAACTTGGTACATGATCCGATCCTCAAGGAGCTCTTCTTGGGATTGATGCAGAAATAAACATGATCCCTAACATGAAACTCCTTAAATACCCTGTGTTGGTCTGCATATATATTTTGTCTTTCCTGTTCTACCTTTAGATCCTTCTTTATAACCTATATTTCTTGTTCCATGTTTGGCCCAATCAACACCCTATTAACTGGATCACTCCAACCAATAGGATTATTACAACTCCTCCCATACAATGCGTTGAAGGGACTCATACCAAATGAATCATGATACCCATTATTATATGAAAACTCAACCAATGGTATATACTCTTCCCATTTTCATTGTTGATGCATCACATACATCCTAAACATGTCCTCCATGATCCTGTTGACCCTCTCAGTCTATCCATATTTCTGCGGATGATAAGCTTTGCTGAAGGCCAACTCAGTTCCCAACCCTGCAAATAATTCCTTCCAAAACTTGGAAGTGAACTTTGCATCCCTGTCTGACATGATATTCTTTGGAACACCATTCAATGTGACTATGTATTTGATGAAAACCTGTGCTACATTGCTAGTTGAATAGGTAGTCTTCACTGGATTGAAGTGTGAAAACTTTGTCAACCTCTCCACAACCATCATGATATAATCATGTTGTCTCACTATCCTTGACAAACCTATAATAAATTCCATGGAAATGACCTACCATTTCAATTCTAGAATCACAATAGGTTGTAGTAGACCACTTGGATGCCTACACTCTTCCATTACCTGCTGACAGTCAAAATCCCTAGCCACGAACTCTGCTACATCCCTCTTCATGTTCGACCAATAATAGAATCTCTTCATTACAGTCAATGTCTTCTGATAGCCTGGGTGACTTGAATATGGTTTAGCATGAAACTTCCTCAAGATCACCTTCTTGAGCTCACTATTATCTGACACATATATCCTATCTCTAAGCATGACCAATCCATATTTTGTAAGATAATATGCCACATCCTGTACACCTGCACCTACACCTGTACCTATACCTGTACTTGTGCCTTGCTGCAATATGTTCCTAAGCTCCATATATATGACATCTTGCTGGCTTACCTCCAAGATCCTATCCTATAAATATGTCCCATAGGAGCTCATAGCTACAATGTGATCTACTTGTATCTGCCTTCTAAGAGCATCTATGACCCTATTCTCTTTACCTCTGATGTACTTGATCTCAAAATCAAACTTGCTGATCGTAGCCAACCATCTAGCCTACCCAGAATTTTCATTCGACTAGTCAAACAAGTACCTCAACCCATTGTGATCGCTCATCAGTACAAAATTCCAGTCAAGAAGATAGTGCCTCCACATATCCAGTGCATGGATGATCACTGCTAGCTCAAGATCACGCATTAGATAGTTCTTCTCATGTTCATTCCATTTCCATGACTCATAGCATGATACTTTTCCATCCTACATGAGGACTCCACCAAGCTCTCTCTTGCAAGCATCTGTACACACTATAAAATATTTGTCTGGATCTGCAATATTTAACTAAAATATTTGTATGGATCTACAATATTTAACACTGGAGCATGTGTTAACCACTGCTTAAGCTAGTCAAAACCAGCCTCACACTCCTCTGTCCATTTGAACTTGTTACCTTTCCTCTGTAATAAGATAAAAAATCTGTGAGAAGTTCCTATTGAACCTTCTATAATAGTCTTCCAATCCCATGAATTAATCACCTCATCTACATTTCTAGGAGCTACCCACTTCATGATGGTCCTTATATTTTCCTGGATCTACTAAAATTCCTTCAGTGGAGACAACATGTCCCAAGTAATGTATCTCATTCTGAAATAAACTACATTTATTGAGCTTAGCATACAACTGATGCTCTCTCAAAAATATCAAAACTGCTGCCAAATGCTCTATATGCTCTTCCTAATTCTTCGAATATACCAAGATGTCATCGATCACTACAATCACAAAATTTTCTAGATAAGGACACAACATACTATTCATCAAATACATAAATGTAGCTAGAGAATTAGTCAAACCAAATGGAACTACAACAAACTTATAATGACCATACCTAGTCCTGAATGCAGTCTTGTAGATTTCCTCTTCTTTGATGCGTTCCTGGTGATATCCCAATCTCAGGTCGATCTTAGAGAACACTATTTCTTCCTTAAGCTGATCAAACAAATCATCGATCCTCGGTAATGGGTACCTATTCTTGATGGTCACTTTGTTCAAATTCCTGTAGTCGATGAAAAATCTAAGAGTACCATCCTTCTTCTTCAATAACAACACTAGTGCGCTCCATGGTGATACACTTGGCCTAATGTATCCTTTACCAAGCATATCTTTTAGCTGCAACTTTAACTCTACCAACCCAGGTGTGCTCATCCTGTAAGGTGCCTTTGATGTTGGTGTTGCCCCTGATACTAACTCAATAGAAAATTCTACTTCCATATGAGGTGGAAACTCTGAAATATCTGTTAGAAACATATCCTAAAACTACTCTAAGACATGATGTCTCCTCAACTTAGTGTTCCTAAATTGATGTCATAAATTGTCAACCAGGGCTAGTAAACTGTTGAAGTGAAGTGCACTATATGTGCCTAGGTATCTTCTTCATACTTCGTTGTGCTTAGTGTTTTTCTAATGTTTTTGGTTTTGTGTTTTTATGCTAAGGGAAAAAGAACTGAATTGCTAGCAAAGAGAAGTTACTGATCACACTAAAACAGGATAAAATCTACTCTAAACTATGAATGGCACCTAAGAACAGAAAGTGCTAATCCACAAATTGTAAAGCTGATAAGAAAAGAAACTCATAACATTAAAATCAGTCCAATTCATTTCATTAGTATGTTGGAACAACTGAGAAAATGATTAGTTTGATGTAATGAAGTAAACAACAACTTAAAATATCACAGAAAAAATCTCATCTGTTGTTAGAAATTTGTTGGAACATTTTGAGAAAATATTATCTACAACATAGTAAGGAACCCTATGCTAAAATAATTTATGACACTAGAATTAACTCATTCTGCAACTCAGAATGTTACTATTAAGCCTCATTCAAGGGTTAGAGATCTCTTGGAATAACTTGGGAAAAAGGTTGTTTGTAAAATTATGAGAAATTGCAGAACAATCAAGAACTCAAAATGATATAACTAGTTCTTGTTCATATGATAATGATGTGTTAGAAGAAGTTAAGAACAAGAGCAACTTATAAAATAATGAGGGTCTTTTAAGTCTAATTAACAGGATTGAAATCCAATTAACTAATAGAACTGAAATGTAATGAACATAACTGAACTAAAAATGAAATTAACTCAAGAGTGCTATAGCTATACCTCATTCACGCATTAGTGATATATTGGAACAACTCATGAGAACAAGATCAACTGTAATATTCGATGTAAGTAAACATAAAACATGATGCTCAGAAAACTGCCTAAGCTAAGAACAAAACAAAGTTAAAAGTCACTTATCTAGAAAATATGCACAAAGCCTTTCGGACAGTAGGGGCCCTCTACCATTAGATTGGCACACGAATCCTTAACTCCTTAAAGTTGCTTCAGATCATGCATCAAAGTTGTACTTCTTTCATTAAAGGAAAAACGCTCAGAAACAGAGTATCACAGTCTTTGAGAACTAACAACAAAACATCAACTAATTGTTTCTCAGTTCACCAAGTTATTCTTATAAGAAAATACATCACTGTCATTGAGTAAAAATAGGCATAGGTGTATTTTATAATCAAAATTGAACTAGAAATCCTGTTGAGGATTTGTATTTTGATGAAGACACCTGCAGAGTCCTTATCCTTGTAGAAGTTTGGTTCTTAGTTTTGGCTTTATCCATGTGCATAACCACTTTCATATTTTTGCTCAGCCTTCGTAGAGGAAAAGGAATGATGTAGGAGAGTTCTGGAATTTAAACATATGCGTATTTCCCTTAAATGACACCTGTAACCTATGTGAACATAAATATGGTTGCGGAATAGGCGACTAGCTACAGAATGGTTGCATTCTGTAGCTAAGTCTGATAAAAAATCACTATGACAAAAAAACCAAAAAAGTATAATAAGTCAGTCATTGCATGCATTCTTAAAGTGATTTTAATCATTCATATTGATATTTTAAGCCTATAGCTAATAAAGGACAAATGGAATGAAGTGAAATTTGGTGAAAGGAAAGGACATCTTTAGGGCTCAACATACCCCCACTGCAAAACTTTTGCATGTCCTCATGCAATCAATCCATGTATTCTGAAACTTCTGCCAGGACATATAGCTTCCTTTTTCTACTTTTCTTGGTGTTCAATGGCATACTAGGCTTCCTTATGACTAATTTGAACCTCAGATTTATAATTGCCCTGCTCAATTTCTTGTTTTTCTTCTTCAACTTCTCACTAGCCTTGTATAATTTTTCCATTTGCAGAGAGAGAGTTTTGTTCATGTCACTTTTCAGTTTGACTTGTTCCCTTAAAATTTCATTTTCATTTTTTATATGCCTATTGAGTACTTCCAATTCATATTTGTCTCTTCTCATCACTTCAATTGAAGATTCTTGTGGGCTAGGAGTTCTTTCTCTGTTTTCTGAGGTGCTTTTTTCTAATGATTCAACATAATTATAAATCTATTGTTGGGCTGGGTCTATCTCCGGAGTTCCTCTATCAAGATCTTCTTTGTACTGGTACTCAGGAGATCTGTCAGTTGGTGTCTCTTCATCTTCAATATCTATAATTCCTGTTTTCTTAACTCCTGTCTTCTTCAATATTACTCTAAGCCTATGACTTCTTCCCAGTTTAGATGGTCCCTCACCTCTCTCCTTAGCATACTTTCTTATTATCTTTTCCTTTTTAATTTGTTTATTTATTTTGGCCAATTTTTCAGAGATAATCTCCTCACTGACTTCTTGTATGGATTTATCAGTTTTAATTTCAACAGATTTGGCAACTTTTCCCCTCCTGCTTCTTCTTACAAGTTTTCCTTCAGATAGAGTTTCTTTAGGTTCTTCAAAATGATTCCTCAAGAGGAACTCATCCCAACTGTCTCCTACCTTTTTCAAATGATGCTCAATTATAATTTTAACTAGGCCATGATGATATAAGGTGGTTTCTAAGAACTGAACCCTTTTTTGGACATTAGAAGCCATCCTCTTTAGGCTATGGAGTAAGAAAAAGGGTAAATTTATCTCTTCATCTAGGAAATTCATCATAAGTTGAATGTGATAAACATATAGGGTGCCAAACCTCCCCTCATAGGTTATAAAATTTTGCAGGATTAGCAACATATTTAGCCATTTATTCTTTAAGGCTGAACTAGGAATTCCTTTCTTGAAAACTGAAATATCCATACCTGGTGTTTTTAGCATCTGCCTCCATGCTTCATTGTGAAATTCTTTGTTTTTGAACCATCGTTCACCTTGCCTTGGTAACTATGTTGCTTATGCTATGAAGGATTCTGTGATAATTAACTTGACATCACCTATTTCAACTTCTGACCCGTTGAATGACTGGGCAAATGACTTGGTGACCTCCTTATGAAATCCATTGAACTTCTCCAAAAACTGTAGCCATCCAACCTGCTATAAAATTTCTTTAATCTGTGGGTAACCTTTTAGATATTTGGTTCTGACTGGTTCAGACCTTACAATAAGTCCCATGGCTTCTTTTCCTCAACTTCAATTTACTGCTATGTTATTTCTCTCCTATACGAGGTAGAAATGGTTGTAGAGGGTTGTTTTCACCTTAAATATGACTTCTCTATTTCCGAAAACAGGAATTGGCTATGGAAAAATGACATGAAGTGGATATGGGATGAATGAGATACGGTGAGGGTAAATCATATGAATAAATGAGTTTGAGAGTTGTCATGGAGTAAAATACCGCAGAGAAATCTCATGAGGATTTCAAAATCATCAATGAATATTTCGAGTTAGTGACGTGACCTAATAGGTCACTTCAAGTACTGACCGTTAAATTTTAATAAATGATGATTTGAATTGGGCAGAATGGAAGGGATTTGTTCAAGGATTTTATGATAGGCTTGATTAATACGAATAATCAAAATAACTTTATGAAATATACATATGACTTAACCATACTATATCTTTCATAATCTGTTATCATAATAATTTCACACAATTTTACCTTAGCCCTTCTTTTGATTTTTGCTGTTTTAATTTGCTTTGTCTTTCTTTTGAAAATTATTCATCTTTCAGTCTTCATAATCCTTTTGATTTTTCTTGTTGAAGTAGGTGTGCAGGATCAATTTGCTGTTGAACAAGTGGTTGCTGATTGGTTGGCTGCAGAATATCTGGCTGCAGAATGTCTGGCTGCAGAATATTTGGTTGCAGAATGTACCTGTAAAAGCTTTGAGACATGGAATGAAATAATTTGAAATATGGATGGAATGAAGTATGAAATGAAATAAAATGGATCATGAAATATAGTGGAATGAAGCATGAATGAAGTGAAATATGATGGAATGAAATGGATCATAAATGTGGAGTGGAATGAAATATGAAAAGTGGCCTGCAACTTATGATTTGTAATACTCAATTGCAGAAAAAGATAAATTTTGAAAATCTGAAATGAAAATGAGATGGATCATGAAATGGAGTGAATGGAGTGAATGAAATATGGATGAAGTGAGATATGATGGAATGAAATGGATTGTAAGTGGAATGTGATATGTAAAGTGAATCTGCACTTATGATTTTATGATAGTTGTTTGCAGGAAAAGAACAATTTTGAAAAGCTAAAGTGTTAGAAGGATTCTGATTTTCACCTTATCTTTTCTGTATAAACATGCTAATCAATGATTAGTTTTCATGTTTATACTTTTTTTTTTTAGCATCTGATTTCAGAAAATACAATTAAGTTGATGAAGAAGAAGGATTCTTCTTCATTAACTTCACATCGTTGTTCTCTTGGAATCTCTTGACAAATTCTTCTCTTGAAAGTGGCTTATGATACAGTTTCAATCTATGACCATTTACAAGAAAAGTGACCTTATCTTCATCTATTGTCCTGATTTTTATTGCTCCATTGTCAAAAAATTTCACAATTTCATATGGCCCAAGAATTTTGGAATTTACCTTGAAAATATTTGAACTTTGAATCAAACAAGAGGGCCCAGTCACCTTATTTGAATTTATTTTCCTTAATGTACTTATCATGCCATCTAGTCCTTTGCTGTTGGACTATATTTGTTCTCTAGAGTGCATCCTGTCTGATCTCATCCAATTCATTAATCTACTCTAGTCTGTGCTTTTGTGCTTCTGTTAGATCAAGTCCTAGCTGGACTACCATTTTAAAAGTTTGAATCTGAAACTCTATGGGAAACAAGACTTGTTTTCCATAAACAAGTTCATAAAGGGTATGACCTGTTGTGCTTCTCCATGTAATTATATAGGCCCACAAGGCTTCAGGAAGCCTGTTTTCCCAATCTCTTCTATGTAAATGAACAGTCTTTGTTAGGATCCCTTTAATGACCTTATTAGTAGATTCCACTTGGCCATTTGCTTGTGGATGATAGGGAGTAGATTTTCTGTGTCTGATTTTGTACCTCTCCACCATTTGTTCCACTAGCCTTGATGTAAATTGAGCTCCTTGATCTGTAAAAATTTCTCTTGGGACACCAAAACGAGTAAAAATATCCTCAAAAAGAAAATTAACTACAGATGCTTCCGTAGCAGAAAGTAATGGCTTGGCCTCTACCCATTTGGTAACATAATCAGTGCAAACTAATATATATTTCTTTTGTCTTGATGGAGGACTAATGGGTCCTACAAAATCTAAATCCCATTTCTCAAAAGGTTCAATATGTACCTGAGGCTGCAATGGCATCTCACCTGAAGGAGAAGGTTTCCCTACCCCTTGGCAACTGTCACACCTTTTGAAATACTCTTTAGCATATTTAAAAAGGGATGGGCAATAGTATCCTAAATGAAGGATCTTATAAGCTATCTTTTTATCAGCAAAGTGTCCACCACAAGGTTCATCATGACATGCCTTGAGAATCTCAGGCATCTCATCTTCTCGAACACATCTCCTAATGATAAAGTCTGGACCTGTTTTGTATAACTCATTAGCAACCCATGAATATTTTTCACTGTCATAAATGATCTTTCTTTTGTCTCTTGCATTCATTATTGAAGGAAATTTTCCTGAAACTAGATAATTAGCAATGTCAACAAACCAAGGAGTTTGAGTAGAAATTGCAAAAAGATATTCATCAGGGAATTGATCTTCAACTGGAGTATTGTCTTTAATGTTTTGGAGTCTAGATAGGAAATCAGCTACTATATTTTGTTTCCCAGGCCTATCTAGAATGGTGATGTTGAATTCTTGTAAAATCAATAACCATCTTATGACTCTGCCATTAGTAATTGATTTTTTCATTAGATATTTAATTGCAGAGTGATCTGTGTGAACAAAAGTTTCATAGCCTGTTATATAGTGTCTGAATTTATTTATGGCATGAACAACAGCTAAGAACTCTTTTTCAGTTACAGTATAATTTAACTCTAAAGGAGTCAAATTTTTACTGATATAGTAGATGGCATAAGGAATCAGGTCTTTTTGTCCTAATACAGCTCCTAAAGCTGTATCCAAGGCATCTGTTGAAATATGAAAATGTAATTTCCAGTTAGGTCCCCTTAAAATAGGTGCTTCAGAGATTTTTGTTTTCAGGGTCTCAAAGGCTAACTGGCAATCAGGATTCCACTTGAATTCACAGTCCTTGGTGAGTAATTTGAAAAGTGGAGATGCTATCTTGGTGAAGTTTTCTATAAACCTTCGATAATATCCTGTAAATCCTAGAAAACTCCTAACATATTTTTGACAACTTGGAATAGATAAGTTATAGATGACTTCAACTTTTGACTCATCAACTCTAATCCCATCCCATGAAATGTGATGCCACAAAACAATTCCTTCAGTAAACATCATAAAACACTTCTCATGACTTAGTGAAAGATTTGCTTCTTTACATCTCTTTAAAACTTTTTCCAAGTTTGCTAAAGCTTCTTCAAATGTGTTTCCATAGACTGTGAAATCATCCATATATACCTCTACACAATCATGTATTAGATCTGAAAATATTCCTATTACTGCCCTTTGAAATGTTTCAAGTGCATTGCATAGTCCAAATGGAAATAATCGGTAAGCATAGGTACCCAAGGACAGGTAAATGTGGTTTTGTCTTGATATTCAAGTGCTACTTGAATTTGATTATAACCACTAAACACATCTAAAAATGAGAAGCACTTTTTGCAAGCTAATGTATCTAACACCTGATCTATGAAAGGTAGGGGAAAATGATCTTTAAGAGTAGCTTTGTTTAATTCCTGGTAGTCAATACATACCCTCCATTTACCATTTTTATTTGGCACAATTACCAAAGGAGAAACCCACTGACTATCTGAAATGGGATAGATAAAGTTGACATTTAACAATTTCTGCAATTCTTCTTTAACGATCTCCCTAAGGTTTGGATTCATCCATCTCGGAGGTTGTCTAATTGGTTTAAAATTTTCCTCTATGTAGATGTGATGAGTGCAAGTCTTAGGGCTTATCCCTTTCATATCAGCGTACTCCCATGCATATGCAAAATAATGTCTCTATAATATCTTGACTAGCTTTTCTTGTTGAGATTTCTCTAGGTTCTTGTTTATGTTTAAAGTTTTACTTGGAAATATCTCAATTGCAGAGCTGCCAAATTTATCCATGGAGTAAAGAGAGATCTGTCTTGATGATAGAAACTCAATGTTGGATTCTTCTTGAAATTGTTCATGTTTGTATTCCGAAGAGGATTCAAAATTTTCTAAGGTATTTAGAATCTGTCTATCTTCACTAATTTCTGAAATTGTGAAGAGAGGTTGTATGTCTTCTTCATCCTCAATCCATTGAGTTTCATCTAATTCTGTAATTGTTTTTGCTCGAGGATACAAGGTAAATTTCTTGGTTGAAATACCATCAGAGATGTACATATCACCAGATCTACAGCTAATGAAAGCATCAATTGTAGCTAACCAAGGTCTTCCTAATATAATAGGGTGCCCTCCTAGATTATTTTTAGGAGTTAGGATCATAAAATCCACAGGATACTCCCAAGAATCTAGGGACACTGGAATGTCTTCTATTACCCCATCAGGTTTAATCACATATATTTCTGCTAATTGTAATAATGTGGGTGTAAAAAGAAGATTAGGAAGTTTTAGTTTATCCATGATTTGTCTACTCATGATATTGATTACTGCTCCTAAATCAATAAGTGTGTTTTGGATCTCAGTTCCATTGATGTGTATTTTAACAGCGGGATTTCTTGGCTCTAGATACTTTGGAATGGCAATCTTACCAATCATGATGTCTACTAATTTTCCTGCCAGTTGAATTTTCTTTGTCTCTTTTATTCTTTTTCCTATTTTTTTCATGCTCAACTCCTTTATTGTCTTTGCTAAGATTGGAATTTCCTTGATAGCTTGTAATAATGGGATCTTAATACAAACATTCCTGAACTCATCTAGGAAATCATAATTAGGCACCATAATTTGTTTCTCTACACCCCTATCAATTTGTAATATTTCTGGAAAGGGAGGTGTAGAGGTGAATGTTGATGGCTGCTCTAATATAGGAGTTGAAATTATTGGTTCTTTTTTTTTGATTTTTCAATATTTGGGTCTTGAAAAGGTGTGCTCTCTTCAAGACTTTTATTTACCTGTAGAGAATCTTCCTCAGAGTTGTTTTGCTCTTGTATGATTACAAAATGTTTCTTCTTTTCAAGTATTCTTCTAGACCTAAGTTGAACATCATTAAGGTCTAAAGGAGTAATCAAATAGGTTGGGAACTGTTGGCCTTCTATCATGTATGTGTTTTGAGGGTTTTTATTATTGGGGTTTGGTATCGGTTGGGCAGGTAACTGATTTTTTTTCTGAGGAAATGGTAATGGAAGTGGTGGATTTTGATGTTGTGAATTTTGTTGAGGATTTTGTTAAGGAGGGAAGTTTGGATATGGTGGATATTGATAATACTGAGAGTATCTTCCATAGGGATTTTGTGCTCCTTGTGCCCAAGTTTGAGATTGATTTTGGAATTGGGGCCAAGGTTGCTGCGAAGAATTCCAATTTTGTGGGGGTTGATTATACAGTTGATTATGGAATCCTTGTGTTTGAGGTCCTTTCCAAGGCCTCCTAGAGACAAAATTGAGAGATTCTGTGTAATTTGTAGGGGCTTATTCTTGAAAGACAGCTTTAAGACCAGGAAGTCAAGGACAACTCTTGGTCTCATGTTTTTCTGAACAAATTACACAAGTCTCTACTATTTTTGCATCCAAAGGGCACTCTCTCAAGGCATGCTTCTTTCTACATTTGGGACAAAAGATTGCTAAGGCATCAGATTCAACTTTTTTCTTGTTTTGTAACTTAAGGGTGTCTATTTGTTCACTAAGACTCCCTAAAATTTCAGATTTGAATTCATCAAGCATATGCCCTATTTCTGCCCTACTTACTGTCCCAGAAGCAGACTTACTTGCCCTTGCAAGAGCAGGGTCTCTTGGTCCTTTTATAGTTTTAGATTTCCCTCTTGAAAGGTTGATACACAATTCAGCGATTTCAGGTAATGTGAGCTGAGATATATCCCCTTTTCCTATCATATTAAGGATATCTAGCCATTCATCCCTAATTGTCTTCAACAAGAGAGCTTTCAAAGTATATTGGTCTAAGTTTTCCATTTTTTCTCTCTTGATGTTATAGTTAAACCTTTCCAACAAATCTTCCAGATTTTCATCCTCTTTTTGTAGCATTTTAAACACTTCCTCCTTATGGTTGAATGGCATACAGTAATCCAAATACCTCTCTAGAAATGCATGTTTCATGTCTTCCCATGTCCTAATAGAACTGTTGATCAAACTCATAAACCATTTTAATGCTGCTCCTTTCAATGTTGAAGGGAATAGTTTAAGTTTTTGGGCATCTTGTAAGTAATCATAGGTTCTACATAAGACTTCAAATTCAAATAGGAAGGTTTCAAGATCTTCACTTTTGAGTCCATAAAAGTTTGGAAGGACAGAGGGTGAAATATTTTTCATAGTTGCATTGGTTTCTTCATCTACTATAGGAAACCCAAAAGATCTCCCCATTTCCCTTCTACCTCTTCCTCTGCCTCCTTCTTCACCTCTACCTCCTTCTCATCTACCTCTACCTCTACCTCCTCCAAATAGTGTATGTTCTCCATTAAAGACTCCTCCTCCCCCTTCTTCTGCCATGGTTGATTCTTCTGTGGAAGTGGAAAAGTTTATGTCTCTAGCAGGGGTCCTTGAATCTTCTTCTAAGACAGGTTCAATGGATGAAGTGGAAGGTCTTTCTAATGGAATATCTGATCTTAAGTCTTCTATAAGTCTATGATCAGTAAAGTATGGGATGTGAGTTTGAGTTGGAGGTGTGTTGCCTCTTGGTCTTGGTGGAACAAGTGGTGTTCTAGGAATCAAGCTTCTGCTTCTTATAAATCTACCCCTTGAGTCTCTTTCTCTACGCATATCATTGTTTTTGGGAGGTAAGAAACAAGGCTACCTAGTTACACTTCCTCGGCAGCGGTGCCAAAATGTCTCCTCAACTTAGTGTTCCTAAATTGATGTCATAAATTGTTAACCAGGGCTAGTAAACTGTTGAAGTGAAGTGCACTATATGTGCCTAGGTATATTCTTCCTACTTCATTGTGCTTAGTTCTTTTCTAATTTTTTTGGTTTTGTGTTTTTATGATAACGGAAAAATAACTGAATTTCTAGCAAAGAGAAGTTACTGATCACACTAAAATAGAATAAAATCTACTCTAAACTATGAATGGCACCTAAGAACAGAAAGTGCTAATCCACAAATTGTAAAGCTGATAAGAAAAGTAACTCATAACATTAAACTCAGTCCAATTCATTTCATTAGAGGTATGTTGGAACAATTAAGAAAAGGATTAGTTTGATGTAATGAAGTAAACAACAACTTAAAATATCATAGAGAAAATCTCATCCGTTGTTAGAAATTTGTTGGAACATTTTGAGAAAAGATTATCTGCAACATAGTAAGGAACCCTATGCTAAAATAACTTATGACACTAGAATTAACTCATTCTGCAACTCAAAATGTTACTATTAAGCCTCATTCAAGGGTTAGAGATCTCTTGGAATAACTTGGGAAAAAGGTTGTTTGTAAAATTATGAGAAATTGCAGAACAGTCAAGAAATCAAAATGATATAAATAGTTCTTGTTCATATGATAATGATGTGTTAGAAGAAGTTAAGAACAAGAGCAGCTTATAAAATAATGAGGGTCTTTTAAGTCTAATTAACAAGACTGAAATGCAATTAACTAATAGAACTGAAATTTAATGAACAAAACTGAACTAAAAATGAAATTAGCTCAAGAGTACTATAACTATACCTCATTCACACATTAGTGATATATTGGAACAACTCATGAGAACAAGATAGACTGTAATATTCGATGTAAGTAAACATAAAACATGATGCTCAGAAAACTGCCTAAGTTAAGAACAAAACAAAGTTAAAAGTCACTTATCTAGAAAATATGCACAAAGCCTTTCGGACAGTAGGGACCCTCTACCATCAGATTGGCACACGAATCCTTAACTCCTTAAAGTTGCTTCAGATCATGCATCAAAGTTGTACTTCTTTCATTAAAGGAAAAACGCTCAGAAATAGGGTATCACAGTCTTTGAGAACTAACAAGAAAACATCAACTAATTGTTTCTCGGTTCACCGAGTTATTCTTATAAGTAAATACATAACTGTCATTGAGTAGAAATATGCATATGTGTATTTTATAATCAAAATCAAACTAGAACTCCTGTTGAGGACTCGTATTTTGCTGAAGACACCTGTAGAGTCCTTATCCTTGTAGAAGTTTGCATCTTAGTTTTGGCTTTATCCACGTGCATAACCACTTTCAAATTTTTGCTCAGCTTTCGTAGAGGACAAGGAATGATGTAGGAGAGCTCTGCAATTTAACCATATGCGTCTTTCCCTTAAATGACACCTGTAACCTGTGTGAACATAAATATGGTTGCGGAATAAGCGACTAGCTACAGAATGGCTGCATTCTGTAGCTAAGTCTGATAAAAAAATCACCATGACAAAAAAAACCACAAAATTATAATAAGTCAGTCATTGCATGCATTCTTAAAGTGATTTTAATCATTCATATTGATCTTTTAAGCCTATAGCTGATAAAGGAAAAATTGAATGAAGTGAAATTTGGTGAAAGGAAAGGACATCTTTAGGGCTCAACACATGATACTTGTTGAGCACATCTCCATCCTCGACTTCCTTACCTTTTTCACTAGAGATATGAACCGAAAATAACACACACCCTTTCTTGCGACTGCGCTTGGCCTGCATAATTTTCACCATCCTAATTGATGTGGCTTTATTCTTTCCGTGTAGGACTCTTGGTTCCCCATTGTCATCCAAGAATTCAATGGATTTGTCATAGAAATCCACCTTGGTCCTATGAAGATATAAACAATATATACCCAAAAAAAAACTGTATGATCCCGATGGAAATTTTTTCAAGTGTGCTACTGTACGTATACCATTTAACTCAAATGCACAAGATCTTACCCAATGGTGAAATATTTTCTTCGTACCTATAGCAAACTTCACTAACCAAGATTCTACATGCATTTCTTTTCTCAAACCACTCTTATTCACCAGGTCAGGTTTAATATAACTATAGTTAGATCAAGGGTCAATCAAAATAGAAACAACTTGATCACAAAGCTTATCGTCCATCTTAATGATAGAAGCTTGATGATCTACCTACCAGCTGTCCAGAACTAGATAAATCCAAGGAATTCTATGCCCAACATCCCCAACTGACTACACCTTCTGTACACTATAGATCTGGGGTCTACCACCCTAATTTTACAGAAAATACCTCTTATGATGATACTTGCCACATGTCCAACCCTATAATGGTGCTATACCATCACCTCTAGTATGTTTCTCTACAGGTCCTTTCCCAATTGCATTGAAATTCTTGTAAGTAACTAAATTTTCTTTCTCACCTGCATCTTGCAGTCTTTCCTGGCTTTGGTGGAAATCTTCCCGCTTTGGTGGCCATATTCCCTTAGCTTTCTCATTTCCTTTCAAATCACACTTAGGCTCAAATTTGCGTTTTGATTGTTCATAAAAATGTTTCAACTTTAAAATGGCCTCCTCCAACAATTTAGGATCATCGAACTCAATATGGTCTCTATATGCTACTGGAAATCCACTAATGAATCTCTGCATATTAGCCTTTTCCTCCTTGAGGTAAGGCACATATCTCAAAAAATCCAAAAAAATACTAGTATACTTATCATCTGTCATGGAACCCATCTGCAATTCATAAAAATCCTTATATCTAACATCATTGTACCTCTTTGACAAATAATTCTTCCGTAATTTCCTCTCAAACTCACTCCAAGTCAGATCCTCCTTACAAATACCCTTGAAATTCTTCACATCTTCCCACCAAATGTTTGTTTTACCTTTTACACTGAATGTGGCTACCTTGGCTTTCATGTTTTCTAAATAGTCATGCAATATGAAGAAATTCCTCATACCTAACAACTATGCCTTTGAATCCTGTGGTTTCTTCATGTCTCTGTCAAAGGTAGGTGGCATTTATTTCTTGAAATAATATGGAAAATACCCTCTGTCACTCCTCCTGTAAGGATGATAATGATGACGATCATGCCTCCTATCAGAACTAGAACTAGAATGGTACCCGTGTCTATCACCTCTCCTATCTAGAGTGTCCAAGAATTTACCATATCTAATCGTATCATCTCTACTATATTTGTAACCACCGGGATACCTACTACCATATGCACCATTAGTTCCATCCTCCTGTCCATAACTGATCGAAATTGGCTCTTGTTGCTGCAAATATAACAAGCTCTGAAGGATTGGTGCATTTATTTCTGCTTGTCTTTCTTTTGCCTATATAATTCTGTCATTTTCCTCCTTACAAATTCTAATCTCTTCCTTCAAAATTCTCAGTGTATCTTCCAAATCAGATGAATTCCAAATACCATGTTTCTCATTGGATTCATAAGGGGAATCCTTGTAGCCTACCATATCTATCCATATTTGATTTATTTCTGCAAGGCATCTCATGTCAACTTAAATAAAATCACAATAAACCAACATACCTTAGCATAATTCTGGTAGGATACATCCTACAAGATCAATAAACCAACATAATACATGTACACAGATAATGATAACAACATATAAAATTGTAGCATATGCTACATCAATGCATAATTTGTTTATATATTTAGAGTCTAGTCATCAATGCATCACCATACGAACTACACACCATGACCTAATGCATGAAAAAATCAACTATACCAATGCGAACTTGACCACATGTACCTACCTGACATGTGTAACAAGTCATATGATCATGAAAAAATACTGACAACAACACCATCAACCCTTCCATGGTGATACCACTACCACCATGGCCAACAATACGCGGATGCAACAAGTACATAGGCCATAACAGGAGAAACACATACACAACCAACATGAGTACATGACGAAGAAAATGTTGACAACATCAAAATTTTCCCAAGGAGAGTGCAACCATGCTTTGATACCACCTACAATGTACCACTCCCTTGAGGCCTACCCAAGTAACCGACCAACCGAGGTAAACATGAGATGAGAGGTCGTTAAGACAAATTCAACCTCCTTGGTGACCTTACGGAAGTGGAATCAAAGCGGAAACCATCACACATACCTTTAACACCTACTACAGGACCCCCAAAGGCTATCCCAGAAATCAATCTAACCTGTCCTTGGGTCCCAAGAAGATTTCATAGAGAAAATCCCTAGATGCCTGCATATGCCTGCATCCATGTGTATGGGAGGCTATGGATGCATGCATGAGCCTGCACGCCATCATCTAGGGACTGAATTATCCAGAAATGTGCATATGCCCATGCGATTTAAGGAAATTTTTAAAACCATAATCCTGAACACTTCCCAGAACTCCCTGTAAATTCCAGGAATCATTAAATACACAATGGAAATATTAGTAAACTAAAAATTGACTCCAGGACTAAGCCTGACCATCCCCAACTAGGACTGACATTCTATCAAACACTTGGCATGAATGTAATCTATAGGTATATGATACAAGACAAAGCATACATTACAAAAAGCACTTATGAAACATTACAATAAGGATCATTGCCTTCTTCCTTAACCATATATAACATCGATTAGGTCTTGCATCCATAATTTTAATAATTACAATTGAATACATGAATTAACCATGAAACGAACCAGTCATTTAAACATTCTTATAACCATCATCAAACCATGTAAATAAAAGTTAGAATGCAACCATTAAATCCAAAAAATAATTGGTGCAAAAGCAGGAGAACTTAGCTTCCATTAACCATAGGAAAATACCAACCAGGTTCGGGACTTCCACGTTCCACCCGACCATTGACATGGTTGAGCCAAATCTCTCTTCATCCAGTCAACCCCATTCTATATTCCAAGCATTAATGTGGGATATCATGGATTAAATCATCCAAAAACACAACCAAGGGAATCCATAGGTTAAACCACCTCCACCCTCACCATACCGTGATTAGACCCAACTGGTGCTCTGATAAAAAAACTGAGCAAAACATGGAAATGGCATCCAGAATCCATCACTATTCTTGATGAATTTTTTTTCTCCTTATCTCTCAGGATTTACCGCAATCCAATCCTAGATCACTAGAACCTAAACCGAGACACCTCCCTCAGACTTTACCGTGTATCCCGCAAAAAACGATCAAGGGATTCCTAGGCCTTTGGGAATGAACCTTGAGACCACCTCTACCCCAGATTTTGAATCCATCAAGAAAATAAATAGCTAAAAACCAAGATCAAAATCCCAACACACCATGTCATCTAGAAAAGGGAAGGTAAGGCTAAAAACCACTATCATAACCTGACGTAACCATGCCATCGATAGAAAAATAACCAAATACCAACATGCATAAGCCATGCATGTCCAAACCAGCTAGGAAATCACACATGGAATATGTCACCTGCAAGTACTCCTACTGAAGCTGCAATATCCTGCTTTTCCTTGATTGATATTTCCTTTCCTTTCCTTTCTTGTCCTTCCTTTTCTTGCTTCCTCCTCCTTGGCACAATACTGAATTGCTCCAAGAAAAATCTAAGTATCCAGGAGTGAGAGAGAGAGAGAGAATAATGAGAGAGATCCAATAAATGAGCTGAAAAAATCTACAACTGATCCTTAGAGGCCGTTTTATTAATGAGGCCTCTATTTTCTTCATTTTCCATTATTTTCCTTCATTTTACTCCTCACATGCAACCTATGACCTTTTAATTCATTTTCTCCTATTTTCCTTTATTTTCATAAATAAATGTGACAAAAATACATTTTTCCTCTTTAATGCCTTTACCTTTGCCTTTTCCATTTTCCTTAGCCATAATCACATATCCAGTGGTGCCCACTAGGATATTTTTCCCAACATTCAACTTAGAATAAGTGTCCCTTGAACCATGGTCTTATTTTTTCCTTTATTAAATTTTATTACATGAAATTTTGCCCGGGTTTGTTACACTTTCATTGGAGCTTGTCTACGGTACCCCTTGCAACATTAAGTAGATGATTGACATAGATGCACAGAGGGTAGACAAGCTAATTCTTCTTTTCTAGATAGTTAGAACTGTTGCAAACTTGTTATAAAAGGGTGTGAGATTATTTTGAAGCTTTGATGAGTGCGACTTTCAGGTCCATTGCATCTAATATTTTCTGCTCAATCTTGACTACATACTAGGTGGTAGGGTCTGGCAGTGCTCTTTGGGTGTAGCAAGGTTTCACTTGAGCTCACTATTGGTTGAGACCAAATCATTACATGCTTCTTGGATGTGATTGCAACATTAAACATGGATATAGGAAAAAAAATATTCTAAGGAATTTGGCACTACTTTTGTGGCCGAGGGCCATAATACCAATATTTTTTCAGTTATTTGGTCAAGATGACCCTAAAAATGTTGCTTTTCTTTGAGAAGGTGATCACATTCTACTGTGAGGGAAAGGATATGTTATTGTTGATGATCATGCTCGGTAGATAGAACCATGTGCAACGCCTCTGCATGGCGTTCAACTAGTTGAATGTAAGTGAATAATTGGGTTAAGGACCAACCTTGGAGATCATCGGGGCTCATTGTCGACAGATTAGGAAGCAAACTATACAAAAAATGTCCACTGGAAACTGACTTATCAGAATTCCCCTAGGGAGAAGTTGCATACAGCGATGGTTCGACTGTCGGTGAATTAGTGTGGATGGGGTCGGGGTGGGATGGTACTGACGAGAGGGGATCAAAGGTAGACCGTAATGTATGGAATGTGCTGGGAATGGGAGGGGTAATGATCTGACCCATGAATATGAGTGGACCTAACTCCAAAAAAAAGATAACATGGAATTCTGAGCAGTTTCTGTGTCAGTAACTGCAGTAATGGATTGGACAACAAAGCCTACCTCCATTTTTTCTTCTGTTCCTAACGTTGTTCTAGAAGTCTGAGTGTCTGAGATGGTGGCAGATGTGGATTCTTTGCATTGTGATGGATTGTGCGATCTGGGTGATGCAACAAAAGTGGTGGGTGGATGTTCTTTTAGAATGGGTGATGCAATATGCGATTAACATTCTTCATTTGTAAGATCAATAATTTGGGTGGAGGTGGTCGTGTACTTTCTCTTGGATCTGGTTAGAGGTTTTGCAGTTTTTGCTCATCAGGGGGTTGAGATTATAGGTATTGACTAGGAGTGGGGGCCCACTACAAGGATTGAAGTAACGAGGGGACTACCAGTCACAAAATCATACAACCACAAACTTTGAAATTCAGAAAAAGTGGGGAACAAACCTATAGAGACCCCGATGTTCACCATGGTATCCTGAATAGATTGCATTTGTGTTTCGAGCAATTTGATGACTGTTTCCAGCATATCCTTGGTCATCCACTTCCTTGATTTAGCAAGTGTTTCTCCTAGTAGTGGATGTGGCACCATTCCTCCAAAAAAATATGTATGCTTCCCCTCTTGAACTTCTCCAGTAATCCTCGACCAAAAACGAACCTCCATGTGGAAAGATTCTTAAGTCAATATGAAGTTTTGGGGCCTCATTTGAATTGTGTTGGGATGGGCACATTTTAGTCATATTTAGGCATTTCCATGACTGATGTTGAACCATAGTTCCAGTGATTATTAATCAAGTAGAATATTTGGGACCCTTTTTGTGGCCTCAAATAATTCCATCATCTTCTTGGACCATCCAATAAATGAGGCCTCATTGATTTCTTTGCTTCTTGGGTCCCTCGAAGTCTTCCAAGGTACATACCAGAGAGTAAGCAGCTAGTCTTCCGTAATTAGAGCCATTTCCCGACCCTATGGTAGGAACCATTTCCACATGGCCAATGTAACAACAATGTATCCGTAAATGAAGTGAGTGGCTCTCTTATATACATACTGATAAGCCTCAAACAATTCTTGAAGTAGAAAGTTGCACCAATTCAACTACGTGCCCTGAACATAGTTCTATGTGGTTGAAAAAGTATCCAACATGAACTCGTTCCTCAAGAAAAATAATATAATAGGTGAATTTCATGATGGGCGTATTTATTGGCTCTATTAGAGCACCCTTGCCCTCTATTTGGGCATCATACTTGTTATAGTAATTGTCATTCCCTGTCTTCTTCGCATGTTTGGAAGATTTTTGGAATGCAATGGATACAATAGACCTAGTAGCAGACAGGGATATGAGTCTCTGAAGGTTAACCACATGTATTTAATATTCCTTGTCAATCCATAATGATTCTCCATGCATCCAGTTGATGAGAATATTTGTACATTGCATGGCAGATCCTATAGTTCCAAACATGGGAAGACTCATTAGGTTCAGCAATGTCGACCTTTGAATTCCCATGAAGTCCTATGTAAACTTGATTTATTGACGTCCATCAAACTTGACTACTGGTTCGGTGTAGACCTCTCACATAAGTGATGGAAATTGGAAGGAGTTTGAGAGGTCGTTGTTGGCAAGCACTACCTTATCATATTTTCCATAGAGGAGCCCAGTCTTCATGATTATTAGATTGAATTCGACTTCCAGGATAGATATCATAATCTTCTTTTTTTTCCTAGAATGACATTGATATACAAAAAATATTGGAAATATTGAGAGGGGGGGTGAATCAGTATTCTTTACAATTAGAGAATTACTTAATCTTCAATTATTATTAGTGTTTGTACAATGATAGCAGTAAGCAAAAGGAACACAAATGCACATAGTTTTTAAGGTGGAACCCTCTACGGGACAAAAACCACCTGAATTATTTTCTAATAATTTGTTAATATTAAGCTCCAATTTAAAATAAAGCTCCAACTTCCTAGAATCTAGAAATTCATTCTTCTCCAGATCCCACTGGATGGATGCTCCAATGCCCGATATTCTTTAGTAGTTAGCTAAACGGATGCCCCAACACCCAATGAGCTACAACTCACCCTAGCACCACCCTATCTCCCTGAATTTTTCACAAGCTTGAACCTATTGGTGACTTCATGCACCAGCCTAGCACCATCCTACCACCCTATAGAAGAATAAAGAAGAATGGACTCTTGTTCTAGGGAAAATGATCCACTTTACAATGATATAGAATGATGTAGAAGAAGAAGACACACTAGAACATAACCCAAAATATGACACAACCACCTAATAATTTTTCTATACCTCCTGAAATTGCCTCTTCAACTCTTGGCAGATAGACACTTGTATAATTTTTACAATGATGCATTTACAATGACTTGATACAATGATACCTTTATAGTGACTGTATGCAGTGCTACCCACTTGAAGTATTCATGTGATGAAATTATTGCTACTGTTATGCACCTTGATTTCTACTCTTGTCATGCTACCCTCTGCTGCACCTTGCTTTTCTTTGCTGCTCTAGAAAGTCTAGTCCTTTGCAGAGCTTGACAACACATGATCTATCTTTTTCTTGCCTTCTAGGAGCTTGATATTGAATCCCGTGTATCTCTATTATTTCAGATCCCCAATATGTGATTTTATGTTTTGTAGTATTCCTCTGAGTCTTATTTCCAATGCCATAGGTCTGACCCAATTTGGATTCTTCAATAGAGAGTTATGCCCAATCTCTCACAATGACCAAATTATGGACTGGTTCAGTAGAGAAAAATTGTATGGCATTCCATGTGTGATTATTTCTGAATTTGAATCTAAAATCGATAAAAAGAAAACTACAGTCCGTGCACTATCTTACACTTCTTACATAATTCCAATCTGATACTCAGAGAGAGAGTTATGACAATTTTCCAAAGGTCACTTCTTTGAGATGAAGTTCAGGAGCCTGCAAAACACTTACTTCCATAGATCATATCTACGAAAATATTCTGCACCTTGATATGAAATTTTTACAGGAGCTTCCTTAGGATTTCAAATTTTCCTCATAAAAATTTCAGCTTCTAACCCTCTGTAGAAAAATATTTAGAGTGAAAATTCCACGATGACCTGTTTTAGTTACCGAAATCCCTACATAAGGAGGATATGAGGATCACAATTTATATAAATGATTAGGTTGAGAGGGGCTTCAACAAGTGAATGTGGGAGGGATTTTAGGAGCTTAAAAATTATTAATTATTGACTTTTAATGACCAATGCTTCAACCCATGGGGTTTTAGCCCACTAACTGGGGTTACAAACTTCAAACATAAATATCTCTCAAATGGTGAAGAATTGCGTGGCATGACATATATCAATGGAAACATCTCGACAAGTAGAAAACATAAAAAGTATTCTTGACCCATAATATAGTAATTTGGTAGGTAAATATTCCCAAAAAATATTGGGGTAGTCCCTAGTGCTACTTGGGTTGACATTAATGAAAACCATTGATCAAAAATCCCCCCCTTTGACATTGATGGCAACACAAGTACTCCCCCTGCGATCATGACACTTCTACAAAATTTTCTCCCCCTTTGACATCAATGGAAAAGGGTAACTCCCCCTGACACACAACCATCCTGCAGACCTACTTCCACTCCCCTTGACACAAAACCATCCTGCAGACTTGTACACACTTCCACTCCCCATTTATATTCTGAATAAGGAAAATCTAATGAGAACTTGGGAGAATCCCAAGCTTCTAGAGAAGATATTCAAATGATTCGTGAGGTAAAGGTTTAGTGAAGATATGAGCGATTTGTTCTTTTGTACCAACATACTCATGTTTGATATTATTTTCAGTGACTTTTTCTCTAACAAAATGATATTTGATCAGAATGCGTTTTGTTTTTTAATGCATGACATGATTCTTGGAGATGCAGATGGCATTGGTGTTGTCACATAATATGGGAATAGGCTCACTGAATTGTACTTGAAGATATTTCAAAGTTTGTTTCATCCAAAGGACTTGAGTAAATCATGCTACCGTTGCAATGTATTCTGCATCCACTGTAGAAAACGAGATTGAGGTTTGCTTTTTGCTCAACCATGATACGAGACAACCACCTAGATCGATTGCTTCTCCACTAGTACTCTTATGATCATCAATGCTTCCGGCCCAATATGCATTTGTAAAGACTTGAATAATGAGATTTTTACCCTTGGGATACCACAAGCCATATTCTTATGTGCCCTTTAGATATCGAAGAATTCTTTTGACAGCAATAATATGTGATTCTTTTGTTGTTGCTTGGAATCTTGCTACTTGTCCAACTACTTGCATAACATCTGGCTGGGAGGCTATTACATATAGAAGACTAACAATCATAGATCTATACAAACTCTCATCCACATCCTTAGATGAGTCATCTATGCTCAATTTGCAACTTGTTACCATCAGAGTAAGCATGGGTTTGCAATCTTCCATTTTGAATTTCTTGAGCATTTCCTTGATGTAATTTCTTTGACATATAAATATTCCTTTCTATTTCTGAGATATTTGAAGCCCTAAGAAGTATGTCAGCTCACCAAGTAAAGACATCTTGAACTCACTTTGCATATTTGTAGAAAATTTCTTACTTAGTTGATCATCATTGCTACCAAATATTATATCATCCACATATACCTCAATAATTTTTAAATTATCTTTATCTATATGTACATAAAGATTGCTATAAATAGTACCTTTATTGAACCCTTTTTGACATATATATCCATCAAGATGAGCATGCCATGCTGTGGGAGCCTACTTGAGACCATATAGAGCCTTCTTTAACCTGCAAACATAGTCTTCCTTTTCTGATGGTAGAAAACCTTCAGGTTGTTCAATGTAAACTTTTTCTTCTAATTCACCATTTAGAAATGCTAACTTAACATCCATTTGGTAGACTTTGAATTTTCTTGAACATGAATAGGTGAGAAACATTCGGATGGCTTCCATTCTGGCAACTGGTGCAATTTTTTTGTTGAAATCAATTCCTTCCACTTGTGCATAGCCTTTGCAAACCAATCTTGCTTTGTTTCTGGTAACTTGTCCATCTTCATTTAATTTGTTCCTGAACACCCATTTAGTCCCAATGACATTTTTATCTTTTGGTCGTGGAACTAATTCCCAGGTGTTATTCTTCTTGATTTGATCTAATTCTTCATTCATAGCTACTACCTAATGTTCATTCTGGCTAGCTTCCTCAAAACTACTAGGCTCAAAGGTTGCTAGAAAAGCAATTTGAGCTTGTTGTGATGAATGAAGCTCTCGACCTTCATTGATGTCACCAATGATTTGATTTGATGGATGATTCTTTTGAATCCATTCTTATGTTCTCTTTGGAGGAGCTTATTGTTTTTTTTTTTGGTATATCTTGATGATCATTATTTACTTCTTCCTGGTTGATAGTTGCTTCTTGTTCTAGAATTTTCTTTATGTTTTTTTCAGCCTCTCTCTCAAGTTTCAAAGATTATAGATCCTCACCATTATTCATTAGAACACCATCTTCGTCAAATGTAACATTTATTCTCTCAACTATCTATTTTCATCTTAGATTATAGCATTTATATGCCTTTCTTTTGCATGAGTAACCAACAAAGATACCTTCATCAACAAGTGATTCAAACTTACCCAAATTTTGATCTTCTCTATTGATATAACATTTTCTTCCGAAGATTCTGAAATATTTTACATTACCTAGTTTTCATTTCCATAATTCATATGGGGTCTTGTTGCAATTATTTCTGAGAAGACTTTGGTTGTTAATGAAGACTGTTGTATCAATTGCTTGAACCCAGAATTTTTCATCCAATTTTGAGACCTTCAACATTTTTCTACCCATTTCCTGTACGGTTGTATTCTTTCTTTCAGAAACTCCATTTTTTTGAGGTGTTCATGTTGTTGAAAATTGTCTTTTTATTCCATTTTTGTCACAGTATTGCTGAAATAATTTGGAAAAGAATTCTTTGCCATTATCTGATCTTATACACTTTATTTTCAAATCAGTTTCATTTTTGACCAACTCCTTGTTGATATTAAAGCACTCAAATGCTTCAATTTTTTTCTTTAGGAAACTGATGGTTGTCATCCTGGTATAGTCATCTATCATTAACATGAAATATAATTCTCCATCTAAGCCTTTTGTTCTCAAATGAACACATAGATCAGTATGTCTCAATTCCAATGCATGTGATGAAAAGTGTTCCTTTTTTTTTTAAATTGAACTTTTGGCTTCTTGTGGTGCCGACAGGATTTAGATAGTGTGTTGGAAGGTTTTGAGATTTTTGGAATTTCTCATAGTGCTTCCTTTTTTCTTATCCTGACAAGATTTTCAAAGTTTATGTGACCCATTCGTTTGTGCCATAACTTGCTTTCATCTTCTTTTGCGAGTAGACATGCTTTAGTTGCTTCATCCAAAACATATATGTCATTTGGAGCTCGACTTGCTGTAGCCAAAATTTTACCAGACCTTCCTTTCCTGAATTCACATTTTATGGAGTTGAATAGAATTGTGTGTCGTTGATCACACATTTGTCCAACAATGAGCAAATTGTGATTCATGTTTTCAACCAATAGAACATTCTTGGCTATGACATCTTTGCTTCCGAGAGTGACGGTACCTGATCCTATAACATTTTAAGATCCATCATTTCCAAAGGATATGGTTCCATTGTTCTTCTCTTTCAGAGATAAAAATTTCATTCTATCTCTAGTGATATGTGTTGAGCAACCGCTATCAACATACTACATATCTTTTTTGTTTTGAGCCTTGATAGCGAGAGCACAATTATCAGTCTTCTTCTTATTCCATGTTCGTTCATTCTGTGGCTTCGAAGATTATTTTAGAGGATTTTTAAGTCAGCACTCTCTGGCTGTGTGTCCAAATTTCTGAAATTTGTAACATTCCATATTATTTATTAAATGTTCAAATCTATTGATGTTTCATTGAGCCCTGGAAGGTTCATATTTGAAGGATCTCCTAGAATTGTATGGGTTCCTAGGGTATGTGCGACATTGTACAAATTTATGACCAAATTTTCCACATGAATAACAATATCCATGAAAAATATGTTAGTACTTGGATGTAAATCTTCGTTGAGGAATCGTGTTCCAAGGATGTTGTAGATCTTATCCAATGAAGTATACATGCATGTCAGATCTCATAGGTTCATTGTTTTTTGTTGTAGAAGGTCATGCTTCTTCTTCTAAGTAACCAAGGCTAGTTTTTTCGTTGTAAGATCGTTGATTTTTGATGAGTTCTTCCAATGCCCTTGAGTTGTTAGCATAGTTTTGGATAGTTTTTACCTTCTTCACTTCCTTACGTAGAGAGACTACTTCGGCTTCTAATGCTTCCCTTTCTTGGTTTCTTTCTTCCAACTTATTTTGAAGTGACTCTTCAATATATTTTTGTTCTTCAACTTCAATTTTGAGACCTTGATCTTGTTCTTCAAGAGTATTGGAATGGATCTTCTCAGCCTTGAGCTCTTTTATAAGCATGATTTCCTCCTTAGAAAATTATTCTGTGGTCAACCCTTCTTCTTCATTGTTTGATACCTCTTATTTGTTGTGCGTGGCCATAAACAATACTATCTCATTGGCTTCTTCTTTGCTGTCACTATATTCATTGGATGATGAGCTATCTTATTTAGAGAGAAATTTCCTTTTGGATCCTTTTTTTTTCTTGTTGAATTTCTTCAAGCCTTTCTTTCCGTTTGGGTTTCCATCACTTATGTTCAGACATTTTACTGCGAAATGACCAACCTCACCACAGCTGAAACATATCAATGGAAGTTTACCTTTGAATTTTCCCTTAATAATTTTTGGTTTTCTCGTAAAGTAATCATATTCTTCATCTGAAAGACCTTCTTCATCATCTCCCTTTTCTTCACACTTGCAGGTGCATATCTTTTCAATTGAAGGTTGTTTGTCCTTATTGGTTTTCTTAGATTCAATGAACGCAATTTCTAGATGCAAAGTACCCTCTTCTTCATCAAGTCTCATTTCATATGCTATGAGAACTCCATGTAATTCATCTTTGCTGAGTTTGTCTAGATTTTCACTATGTTCTAAGAACAATACCTTTGGGTTGAATCTTTGTGGTAACGTTCTAATAATCTTTCGTGTAATAGTCTTGTCGTCAACAAGCTCTCCCAATCCTTCCAGAGTGTTGGTTATTTCATCAACATGTTGGAAGTATGCAACAATGTTGTTATCTTCTTTCATTCTGAGTTGCTCAAATTTTGCTCTGTAGATTTGAAGCTTTGCTTCTTTGACATTTGAGTCACCTGCATATATATTCTCATGCTTTTCCCATACATTTTTGGTGGTTTTACAACCCAACACCTTATGATAAGCAGATTCAATAAGTCCACTGATAATAATATTATTTGCTTTTTCATCATTTACCAAATTCTTATTACCTTGCACATCCACGGTTGATGTAAATCCATTTTTAACAGTGTCCCATACTTCGTAACCTTGTGCCAAGAGATAGACCTCCATTCTTCCTTTCCAGAGTGCATAATTATTTTAATTGAATAGAGGTACACCATTCTTGGTATGCTCCATGACCTCCTTCCAGCTGTTAAACTTCTATTGAAGGAACCAAGCTCTGATACCAATTGTTGGAAATACTGAGATGGGGGGGGGGGGGGGTGGGTGTGAATCAATATTCCTTTCAATTAGAGCATTAGTTAATCTTCAATTATTATCAATGTTTGTACAATGATAGCAGTAAAAAAAAGGAACACAAATGCACACAGTTTTAAAGGTGGAAACCCTCTCTGGGACAAAAACCACCTGAATGCTTTTCTAATAATTCCTTAATATTCAACTCAAATTGAAAATAAAGCTCCAAATTCCTAGAATCTAGAAAAAAATTCTTCTCCAACTCCCACTAGATGGATGCTCCAACATCCAAGATTCTTCAGTAGTCAACTGAACGGATGCCCCAACACCTAATGAGATACAACTCACCCTAGCACTGCCCTACCACCCTGAATTTTTCACAGGCTTGAACCTATTGGTGACTTCATGCACTAGCATAGCACCACCCGACCACCCTATAGGAGAATAAAAGAAGAATGGACTCCCGTACCAGGGAAAATGGCCCACTTTACAATGATATAGAATGATGTAGAAGAAGACAACACACTAGAACATAACCCCAACTATGACACAACCACCTACTGATGATCCTAGACCTCCTGACACTACCTCTTCAACTCTTGGCAGATAGACAATTGTACAATTTTTACAATGAATTTGTACAATGATACCTTTACAGTGACTGTATGCAGTGCTGCCCACTTAAAGTCTTCATGTGATGAACTTCTAGCTACTATTCTACACCTTTATTGCTACTCTTTTCATGCTACCCTCTACTACACCTTGATTTTCTTTGCTGCCCTAGAAAGTCTGGTCCTTTGTAGCCCTTGACAACACATGATCTAGCTTTTTCTTGCTTTCTAGGAGCTCGATATTGAATCTGGTTTATATATGTTATTTTAGATCCCCAATATGTGATTTTCTATTCTGTAGTATTCCTCTGAGTATTCTTTCCAATGCCACATGTATGACCCAATTCAGATTCTTCAATAGAGATTTATGCCCAATCTCTCACAATGACCTAATTATGGACTAGTTCAATAGAGAAAAATTGTACGGTGTGCCACGTGTCACTGTTTCCTAATTTAGCTCTAAAATTGATACAAAAAAAACTATATTCTATGAAATATCTTCCACTTTTTATGGAATTCCAATCTGATACTCAAAGAGCAAGTTATGATTATTTTCCCAAGGTCACGTCTTTGAGATGAAGTTCAGGAGCTTGCAAAAGCAATGACTTCCACAGATCATATCTCTGAACATATTTCACACCTTGATCTGAAATGTTTACAGGATCTTCCTCAAGATTTCTGATTCATCTTATAAAAATTTCAGCTTCTGAACCTTCGTAGAAAAAAAGTTAGAGTGAAAATTCCACAATGACCTGTTTCAAGTAGAGAAATCCCTACATAAGGAGAATACGAGAATCACAATTTATAAAAATTCTTAGGTTGAGAGAGGCTTCAACAAATAAACATGGGATGGATTTTAGGAGCTTAAAAATGATTAATTATTGACTTTTTAGTGATCCATGCCACAACCTCATGGGGTTTTATCCCACTAACTAGGGTTACAAACATCAAAGATGAATATCTCTCAAACCGTGAATAATTACATGGCGTGCCATATATCAACGGAATCATATCGACAAGTAGAAACCATAAAAATAATTATTGACCCAGAATATAGTAATTCTGTAGGTCAAAATTCCCAAGCAATATTGGGGTAGCCCCTGGTGCTACGTGGGTTGACATCAATGACAACCACTGATAAAAAAAAAACACATGGGGCTTGAAATTAGGCTTGGAACAAGGGAAATTGGAAACAAACTCTAGAATTGGAAATTCTATCACCTTGACTCATGGTTCTGAGAAACTTATCATTTCCATGCAGATAAAATAGAAAAGATCAACTCAACGTTTCTGACTAGAATGCTTAACTAATTAATATGACAACTTTCCCCACTCGGTCTCAACCGTGGAAATATTGATGACGACTGAGCTAGATCCGAAAAATATGACGCAAAACTGAAAAATAAGGGTGGAATTGATGGGTAGTTATGGTGCTATGATGGGTATTACGGGAAATATTTAGCCAAAATTTGAACTAACATAGAGAATTATTTCCTAATTATTACAGGGGCAACTCCTAACACGTGTGGCTCCCTGACCACAAGCAGTTGAGGTGGGGTGGAAATACCTCCACAACTTGAAGAGACCTGAAGGTAATATTTTTATGGACCGAATTTAACTAGAATGACTGAATAACTAAATTAACTGATGCAAATAATACACGACAACGAACTAACCGACTCTACATAATCCTACCTACAATTCTACTTTCGGAGATGCAATCAATTAGGTGAAAAATTATTTGATCCCAGGAAAGGTTTCAAGCATGCACTGTTCACCCATCCCGATAATAAGACACCATCCAGTTGTACAATCTTGACATCTCCTGATTCCTTCACTTCCACAACAATAAAGGGTCCCAACCAATGCATCTGCAGCTTCCCAGAAAAATTCAAGAATTTTTTGTCGTATAGTAAAACATGTCCTCCAACTGTAAATGATTTATGCTTGATATGCTTCTTATTCCATGGCTTTTGCTTCTTCTTTTCGACTGTTTGATAAAAATATGCCAGGAATATAGTCTCATCCAATTCCCAAAGTTCCTCCAACTGCTTCAAAATTGATTCTTCCTCTGTCATATGAGTGGCCTGTGAAATGAAAATGATGGGGAAAGTGAACTCCACAACTACTACAACCTCTCACCCATATAATAGATAGAAAGGTGTATGTTTGTGCAAGAATTTAACAACTATGCAATAGGCCCATAGAGTAGCTGGTACCTTCTCATCCCAATCATCCTTGTTGGCTGAGCATATCTTGGCCAGTCCCCTCTTTAAGATATCATCGAAATATTCATAGTACCATTTGCTTGAGGGTGATACAGGCTGCTCCTATGGTGTTTTATCATGAAGTTCTGGAGTAATTATGCAACTGTTTCATTAATGAAATGGGTCCCCTGATCACTAGTGAGGCTCTCGGGGTCACCCAAATCAGGTGATGATATTCCCAAAAATTAATCTAATGGCAGTATTTGCAGTGCAATATTTAACTAGTGCAACCTCAACCAATCTAGTAAGGTACTTTGTGGTGGTGATGATATATCTGGCATGGGAGTGGCATGCCAACGGTTTGATAGGTCCTATAAATTTTATTTCCCACTTCTCAAAAACCTGTGGTGCTCGCACTAGTTTCAAAGCAAGTTCATCTCGATGTGATGGCTTTCCAACCCTTTGGAAACCATCACACCTTCTCGCATATTATTTTTCATCTCGGAAAGCTATGGGCCACTAGAGCCCTGCTTTCAGTAATTTCCTTGCGGTGTCCTTTCCCCCAAAGTGACCTCCTACAACCCCTGAATGACACTCCCATAATACATCTTGTCTCTCGTGATTGAGGACACATATGTGCCATATTTGATCAAGTCCCAACTTGTATAGATACCCCACAATCAATTATAATTGTTAGTGCATACAAAAATGTTTCTTTGCTGTTTTTTTTTGTATCCCTCTGAGCCTTTACCTGTGGCTACAAATGCTGCTATATCCTCCAAGTAGTCTAGTACAACTTCAACTCGAAACATATCGACGCCTGGAAGCTGATCATCAACGAATCCTCCACTTTCACTTGAATCTAACTAAGGGAGTTATCAAGGCCCAATTTGGATTTGCTTAAAAATTACTTAAAATATGAATTCCTATAATAAGAAAATCCATTTGTAAATCTACCTTTGAGTACGAGCTTTTTCACTAAATACTTCAGGGAAGAATGATCAATGAAAAGCTTGAACAGACCCCCCAGAAGGTAATGACAAAATTTTTGAAGCAAATACACCATCACAAGCACCTTGTGTTTGGTTATGGTATAATTATTATCTGTAGTGGATAAATTTCTACTCGTGAAATAAATGGGGTGATAGAGATTACCCTCCCTGAGATGAGACAGGATGGCTCCCAATGCAATACCAGAGTCATCAATATGAACATGGAATTGTTTGTTCCAATATGGATAAATCAAGATCGATACACTTTCCAATTTATCCTTTAGTATATTGAGATAAGTGTCACATTCTTTTGACCACGTGAATTGTTCAACATTCTTTAGCAATTTCTCCATTGGTGTAGTGATCAAGGCATAGTTCTGGATGAAGCTCCTGTAATACCTCGTGTGGCCTAGGGTGGTCCATGTTTAGGACCACCATGAATTTAGCCTAATATTCACGCACTCCCTCCTTACATAGGATATGGCCCAAGAGAGTTCCAAAGGGGACATCAAATATGCACTTCTTTAGGTTTAGTGAAATATGAAATTGTCTACATTGGTCAAACATGACTCTGCGAAAACTGGAGTATTTATCGAGTTAAATATAAATGGTCCAATCATCCATGTAGAATTCTAGGGACCTGTGGATATAATATCTAAAAGCAACAATCACAATCCTTGAAAACACCGTTGGTGCATTCTTGAGTCCAAACGACATGACATGTTACACATAAGATCCATATTCTCTGGTGAATGTGGTTTTCTTCTTATCCTCCTTTGCAATATGTGCTTGATGATAACCAGATAATCCATTTGTAAAGTAATAATCTTCATTACCTACCACATTTCCTAAAACTTCATTGTTGAAAGAAGTGGGGAAAGGATCATGAACACATGCATTGTTTAGACTGCGATGGTCCATAGAAACTTGAATTTCATTAGCATCATTTTTATTATGTATAATAATTGGAATAACCCATTCCACTTCATCGACTGGGAAGATAAGCCCTATTTTTTAAATTTTAGCTATTTATTTCTTCACCTTCTCCTTAACCCTTAGGTTTAGTAAGCGATCAGAGGCTCAATATTTTATCTCAAAAATGAAATTGCTCAGAATTAAATGAAACTAGAACGACAATGAGCGTCCCGTCACAAGGAATCCATCACAACCCATTTTGTTGAAAACCGAGTTTGGATGAAGGCGTTATGGTCTATTGATTGCTGTTTAGAACAAACAAATTTTATTAAAAAATTGGAAAACAGGTACAGGCTGATGACATGGCAGCCCAGTCAGCATTCAAGGAATCTTCTTCAGTTTTGTCGAATGGGACTATGAAATGTGTCACTGCAGGATTCTCCAGTTTTTTTTTTGAAGGTAAAATTTGTCCAATGACCTCCACAAGTTGAATTTAGGTTTATGGATTTTTGTGCTGGAATTTTTTTTTTAGTTTTAAGGATTGGATTAATTTTTATATATTATATATATATTTATAATATAGTGTATGGTTTATGAACATATGTTATATTATATGATTATTATATATTAATATATAGTATTAAATTTAAATTCTTAATTAAGGATTTAATTCCACACATATATATGTTTATTAACCCTAAGTTCGAATATGTCATATGGCATATGATTAATATGGTGGGTCTGAATCGAATGCAATGGTGGCAACATATGTAAACCAAAGGTCAAAGTATATGGGGCGTTGGCATATTTCATATTAATTCTAAATTCCAACAAATATCAACGGTGGTATATTATATATGGTTTATGGCGATTAAACTATGCGTATGTTAAAGTCCGTTAATAAATGTATTAATGCGGTGCAAAACACTATTATGAGGGGAAGGGTTGGGGCTCCTCTCCATCGGCATACTCCACCATTGGGCCAAAGGTCATTCCATTGAACTACTATGCTACGTGTTGTGGATGATTTTGTCACCCTCCTAGAGACAGCCTAGAGTTGCTATAGACCAGTGCCTAGGACATCTTAATATAGCAAGGAGCCCTTTTAGTTTGGGTTGTCAGTCCAAGAACTCGCTTACTATCTCTTGTTCTAAACAAGGAAATCAGATTTGAATGGGACCAATCTCTCTCAGAAGCTGATACAAAGATAAGAATAATGTAGGGACACAATGTAGAACTTCAACATGAAAGCATCAGACAGTTAAGAGACCGCTTACTGTAAAGAGGGCCGATTCAAATAATATATCATAGAAATCAGATATCAGGAAGTGAGTGCAGTGAGGAAACATAAGGAGATATTAGCTGACATGAGACTGATACCCAGATACACAACAGAACCATATAAGGGCGCACCAATTTACGAATCCTTATATGACAATGGCGTTTTAAAAGCACCCTCCTCAAGCAACTAATATAGCATAAAATATGGAAAGAGTGAACATGGAACAGTATATCATGACTAGGCCTATTTAAATCGCTTGACTAATTCCAGAAAGGGCACCACTTAAGATGAATCCTTATTGCAAACTAGTGAGCCACTCGCATTCTAGAACATGATACAAGAAGATAAATAGTATGAAAAGAGATATTGTATTAACACATGAGAGAAATTACATACTGTGAGATATCAAAGACCAGAATCCTCAATACAGTTATAACCCCTCCTCACTGAGACCCTACGGGCTCTGAAGCTTCATGCAGAAATGTTACAAAAATGTATACAGAAGCCTTCTCGCTGCACAGTCTGCTGACAGAAATCTGGAACCCTTCAAAAATCTTATTTCTGAGTATTTATAGAGAAGACAGAAACTTCTGGAGGAGGAGGGAGACGAGACACAATTAATGACTTAGTTTGAACCAAAATGGCGGAAAACATTCCCGCCTTCTCTTATGAATGACTAACTATAAATGAATACAACTAACAGTCCGTCTAAAGAAATAAATGTTAGGAGATAAAAATCTCTTTTTATACAAGACAAAAATAATAAAATATATACAATATGCTGCCCGTGGCTGAGGAAAATCTGCTGCCGTAAGAGATTTGAAACAATCTGCATTGCTGTACTGTACTCTCGGCCCTTAGCTTTAGATTTGAGTCCTAGATCTTTAATGCGGGGCGGACGCAACTGGAGAGTTCTGAGAATCCACATCTACGCTTTCTTTAATGTCGGTCACCTCTCCCACCTACCCTCAGCTTCTTTCCTTAATTTAGCCAGTAGGATATGTCCTTTAGTATGTTCCAGATCTTTGCAATAGAGGCGGCAAGTTAAAGCGCCAACTAAGTCGTTTTAAAACCTGCAAAACCCGCAAAACGTTAGAGAAAAATGACTCGGTGACAGGGAGTGTGGATACAACAGCGGCCATGGAATCGGGGATATGGACTAGGCGAGATATTGAGAAGATGCAAGGTGACGGGAGACACACGAATATAATGGAGAAATAGAGGGTGACAGGGCAGAAAACAATGGGGCGATAATAAACGAACGGGGCAAAGGTTCATAAAATATGACACATAACCAAAATATATGAATGGTGGAGGAGGAACACGTCATATACTTTGCGAATTAGGATGACACGACCGCAGGAGGTGGGACCCAAATCGGCAATCGCAATCGGGAGGTGGAGTGGGGAGACCGGGGGTGGCACGTTCTGGAAGTTCCGATTGCGATTGGAGGCAGGACTGCGATTGACCCAGGGCCGTTCGATCTTAAAACAAGATCAACGGCTATACTTGCATCGGAGGGTAATAAATTGGCGAGTCATGGAATACCGACGGTTTGTTGGGCGTGGGCCCTCTGTATAAGTTAATTGTCGCGCCGTTGATTTAAGTCAGATCGGACGACCAGCATTGTGCCCGATCGTTAAGACAATAAGCCCCTTCTTGCTCTGAATTATGGTTTTAAGACTCAGGTCTTATGGAAGTCGTAGCGGGAGGGAGTCGGACTCTTAAGGAGTCGGCCCGATTGCTTAAATTTGGGTTTTGAACCATTGTGAAGTAGATTTTCGGGCGGATATAGTTAATAGCAAGCAGGGTCATGAGATTTTGGGTCACGGCAGGGGTAAATATGTACAACACTACACATTTGTATTTGAACTTGACGTATGGATTCGTAGTGGAAGGAGGGGACTAGCCCGTAGGCCAACCCTCCTCCATAAAACCATGACCCATGACCGAAACGAAGGGCTTCGACTAAACTGCGCTTAGCACTAAACATGAAGTTAAAGCACACTTATCCTTAATTTAATGACGTGTTTAGTTTTGCGGCGGATTTTGTGGAGTCCAAAAAATGTGGTGGAGCTCCAGTTTTAGTGGAGCTGTCTGGCCATATTCCAGATTTAGTGGAGAAATTGTAGGAAAAATTTGGTTTTTCCCTAATTGAGGTGATTTTCGACCAATTTTGGCTAAGGAAGAGTCATTCTTGGTATATTTTGATTTTTTGGAGCCATTGGAACAGATTGTAGAAGCATAGGAGCTCATCTACATAGGTTTTTTTTATCTTGAAGATTTTTGAAGCCTAGGGCCACAAGGAGGGAAGGCGCCCAAAGCATATGGTAACCAAATTGAGTAAAAAATTAGTCATTTATGATATATTTTGACATTTTAAACTCATTGGAATAGGGTCCAAGAGAATTTGATGCATGTAAACATCATTTTGAGCACAATTGAGCTAATATAGAGGCCTAAGCTATGAAGTTGAATAAGGAGATGTAGCCCAGGAGGGGTGAAATCCTTCATCAAAACTATATTTTAATGGTTCAGTTTGTGATGGTTTGCTATTATTTGTGTTTCTGCTGTTAAACCTTTTAACTACATGATTTATGCTTTCAAAAACACATAAAATTCAGTTTTAATTACCTCTTTAACACACATAATCAATAAGGGAACCTGTACATCAAGTATAAGATCAGCAAATAAGTTTTATATCTGAAAATAAAATTAGCACAACAAAACTAACATTCAAATTCAAATCAAGTTGGTATCGGAGCTAAGTTGAAAGACAAGGTTATTTTCTTGATAGTTTCTTGAAGTTTTGTGCAAATTTGTGATGCTGACAAGGTTAAAGTGACTCAAGGAAATTCAGAAGAGGAATGTGTCAAGAGATAACTTAAAAACATAAAGAGGATGGTTCAATTTATGTTTTATGTATTCACTAATGGGATGGCAGGAGAAGGTTCTAAGCCTCCATATGAAGAAGGAACTTTAGATGGTAAGAAGGATGAAGAGAAGAGTTCAAAGGGCAGCGGAGGAAATCCACCTCCATAAAAAACTCCACCATCTTCATCATCCTCATCATCACCATCAACAACATCTTCCACTTCCACCACAAAGACCACTCACTCTCACTCAAAAGCCACAAAAGTAAAAATTCCATTACTCAAATTGGACATTAAGTTTGAACTACCCATGTACAATGGCGAGGTAAATGTAGAGAGGCTTGACAATTGGATACATCAATTGTAGGTGTATTGCAGAATTTAGAACCTTCATGAAGATGACATAAATATTAAGTTGGCTTCATTAAGGCTAGAAGGAGCAACACTGGTTTGGTGGGAAGCAAATATTCAAGAGGAAATTCGAATCCATGGCAAGCTATCCATTTCTTGCGTTGATTTTATTTCTTCTTTTAAAAGACAGTTTTATCCATTAGCCTATATGCAAAAATCTATTATGAGTTGGAAATTTTTTAAGAAACTCAAGGGTCAAACATTTCAAGAGTATACAAAAGAGTTTAGAAAGAGACTTTTTTGTTAGGAGTAAACTTGAATTCCCAAGATACACTCTTGAAATACATCGGGGGTTTACATTCCTATTTGAAGCATACTATTCTTATGTTTAACCCAAGAAATTTAGATGAATTTTATGTACAAGCCACACACTGAGAGGCAAGGGGAAAACAAAACATAGAGGAGAAAGGTGAAATTGAGGGTAAAGGAAAAGAAATTTTTTATGGAATAGGAAGAAGAAATAGCTCTGTAAAAGGAGAGAAGGAAAAACTTACATGCAAAAAATGTTCAAAAACTGGCCATGATGGAGACCATTGTTGGCAAATTCATCCAAAATTGAAACCAAACAGACTGAAAGCCAAAGAGAAAGGTAAAATGGTTTCTATATCTAAACATGACTTAGGGTCAGATTCAGGAGATGTGACAAAGATTACAAGCATGGGTTTGAAAGGTAAACATGTTGCAAGCACTAGTTCATCAAATGGTTCAAATGGTACTCATGATGAAGATACAAGAATAGAACTTTTACATATTAGAGTTGTCTCTAAACATACCAATATTGATAAACTTTTTGAGTGGGTCACAAGATAACTTGATTTTCGAAGATTTGGTTAAGCAACTAGGCTTTGAAACAATTAGACATCCAAGACCATAACCTTTGGGTTGGATATGCAAGAATGAAAAATTCCAGGTTACGAGGAAGTGCTTACTAAGGTTCACCATTAACTCAAACTTTCTTGATGAAGTTGATCTTGGTGTGGTACCACTTGAGATATGAGGTATTGTATTAGGAAGTCCTTATCTGTATGATAGGAGCGCAATATTTCATCACCATGAGAACAAGTATCACTTGTTAAAGGATGGTATTGAGTACATAATTAGAGCGCATAAGAAGAAGACAAGTTTTTCTCTATTACATGCAAGTGAAATGAAAAGGATAGTGAATGCAAGTCAAAACTTGACATTGTTGATGATCAAACAAAGAGATGTTTTGAATAACAATTTTCAAAAATATGCTTATGCTTGTAATGAGTTGTTTCAAGATGTTGAGGTTGGCTTTGAAAGAAGGTGAAAAAGATGTAAAACATTTGTAGCAGCCAACAGTAGTGTTGATAAGTGTTGGAAACAAGATGCCGAAGCAAGAGAGTGCAACAGTCAAAGAGAAAGCGACGAAGCAGCTTAGAAAAGAAGGCACGGGTTGCAAAAATGTTGGTTTTTGGTTTCCAAAAGGTACATGGAAATGGCGAAGATACTTGGTCAAGAGTCGACACAAGTACAAAATGATATCAACTAAAAATTGCCATGGTGACAGTGTGCAAGGTGAGAAAGTTTTTAAGTTTCCTTTGATTGCTGACCAAGGTAGGAACAAGATGGTTTCTGAAAAAATAGATTGTTGTTCTACAAATTCAGAAATATTGCAGCATGACGATGTCAATAGTAGCAAGAGAAGGTCACAAGAATCAAGGAAAAAGATGAATTTTTGTGAAAAGCTCCAAATGATGAAATTGGGAAAATTTCAATGGATAGAGACTAGAAGGGTGAGGGAATAGTACCCTCATCCACATGATCAGTAATTAGAGATATTTTGGGGTCCAAAAGGCTTCCAGTGGGGAGGAATGATCAGAGGCTTAGTATTTTAGCTAAAAAATGAAAGTGATTAGAATTGAATGAAACCAGAACGACATCGATCGAACCCATCACAAGGAATCAAATGCAACTCGTTTCGTTGAAAACTGAGTTCGGATGGAGTTATGGTCTATTGATCGCCATTTAGAACAGAAAAATTTTTAATAAAAATTTGCAGAACATTTATAGGCTGATGACATGGAAGCCTGGTCAACATTTAGGGAATCTTCTTCAGCTTTTTTCCAATGGGACTGTGACAAGTGTCACTGCGGTATTCGCCAGTTTGGTTTATGAAGGTAAAATTTGTCCAATGACCTCCAAGGGTTGAATTTGGGTTTATGGATTTTTGTGCTGGATTTTTTTATTTATTTTAGTTTTAAGGACTGGATTAATTTTTATATGTTATATATATTTATAATACAGTGTGTGGTTTATGACCATATGCTATATTATATGATTATTATATATTAATATATAATATTAAATTTCAATTCTTAATTAAGAATTTAATTCTGCACATATAGATTTTTATTAAAACTAAGTTTGAATATGTCATATGGCATATCATTAATATGGTGGGTCCGAATCGAATGAAACGGTGGCAACATATTTAAACCAAAGGTCGAAGTATATCGGGCATTGACATATTTCATATTAATTCTAAAGTCCAACAAATATTAATGGTGGTATATTATATATGGGTTGTGGCGATTCAACTATGTGTATGTTAAAGTTTGGGAACAACACATTACAATGGTCTGTTGACAAATGTATTAATGCGGTGCAAAACACTATTACGAGGGGAGGGGTTGGGGCTCGACCCCATGACCTCCCCCTCTCCACTAGTGTGCTCCAAAATTGGGCCAAAGGCCATTCCATTGAACTAATATGCTCTGAATTTGTATTTGAACGTGACTTATGGATGCACAGTGGAAGGAGGGGGCCAGTCTGTGAGCCAACCCTCCATAAAACCATGACCCATGACTGAAATGGAGGGCTTCGACTAAACCACGCTTAGTGCTAAACATGAAGTTAAATCACACTTATCCTTAATTTAATGAAACTCTTAGTTTGGCGAATGATTTGGAAGAATCTGCTAAATGTGGTGGAGCTCCAGTTTTAGTGGAGCTATTCGGTTAGATTCCAAATTTAGTGGATAAATTGTGGGAAAAAAATTGTTTTTCCATAACTGAGGAAAATTTTGACCAATTTTGGTTCAGGAAGAGTAATTCTTGGTATATTTTGATGTTTTGGAGCCACTGGAACATGTTGTAGAGGAAGATGAGCTCATCTACACATGTTTTTGTTGCCTTGAATATTTTTGAAGCCTAGGGCCACCAGGAGGGAAGGCCATGCCCAAAGCATTTGGTAACCAAATTTAGTAAAAAAATAGTCATTTATGATATATTTAAACATTTTAAACTCATTGGAATAGGTTCCAAGAGAATTTGATGCATATAAACATCATTTTGAGCATAATTGAGTTAATACAAAGGCCTAAGCTATGAAGTTAGATGGAGGAGATGTAGCCCAGGAGGGGTGAAATCCTTCATCAAAACTCTGTTTCAATGGTTCAATTTGTGATGGTTTGCTATTATTTGTGTTACTTATGTTCGGCCTTTTAAATACATGCTTTATTATTTCAAAAACACTCATAAAATTTAGTTTTAATTACCTCTTTGACACACATAATCAATAATGGAACGTGTACATCAAGCATAAGATCAATAAATAAGCTTTATATATGAAAATGAAATTAGCACAACAAAACTAACATTCAATTCAGATCAGTTGGTATGGTCGATGCTTCACTAATTTTTCATCTGGCTTATGCACAATCTTCATCTCCCCTAATTTCCCTTTAATCCCCTTAAGTTCCACAACATACAAAGGGAGAAAGTCCTCATATTCTTTTAATATATTGAAGATCTCTTTGGTAGTCTGCTCCTCCCAGTAGTCTCCAATCGAGGCCAAATTTTGATTTTCATCAGTCTCATTATTGTGTTTCCTCAAATTTAAATGTAGCAGATGTGAACCATCAATCACAAGCCCATCCTTAACATCCCATTCCCCCTTAGTTTCCTTGAATTCTAGATGTCACAGTTCCTCTAAATCATCCTCATATGGTTCTTTGTCTACCCTTCCACAAGCTACGACCTCATGATATCCCAATTCATATATATTCTCTAGATTTATCCCATTTATACATCCTTCCATTAGCTTCCCAGTTGTAAGAAGAAATCATTTAACGATGTGCAAAACATTGGTTATCCTTTCATCACTATCTGAGAAGGAAAATATGCTAACAAATTGATCTAACAGACTTGAATCCCAATCATGAGTTTTTCTCCTTGTTTCTCCCTTTACATACCATGATTTATAAAGGTCCCAGGGTGTGTAAAAAGCCATGCATCCACAAATACTTTGGAATTCCTTCTCTGTTCCATCTGTCCGCACATTCTTGCAAGTGTTTCCGAGGGTCACTGCACCCCCTTTACTTCACAAAGTCTTGTGGGTACTCCACTGAATGTCCAAAACTTTCATCATTGTCTTGATCTCCTTGTGAGATCGCCACCACCATGTTTGCATCGCTTGTAAGGCGACATTCAGTATGGGAACCTTTTTTTTTTCTTCAGGAGTAGTTTCATGAAATCTATTGATAAAAGTATTAACTGAATCCATATCATTGAAAGTAGGGAATTATAGTAACTCAATGCTGAACTAGTTGATCTGATGGATTTTGGCACAATTTCTGCAGTTGATTTCATATATACCCTACTTCCAATCATCCTAAGCGGCCTCTAAGATGACCTACGAACTTGGAATATTATGCCAACTAATTGATCCTTCTATAGTAAGGTTGATATAGTCCTTCCTTCTTCCTATTGTTAGTCAATATAATTGATCCAACAGTTTTGGCTCTTTCCTATCATCGGTTGGCTCTGTGAATCTTGGTCCTTGATATGGGTCTAGGGGTTAGATCACTCTAACCCCTTCTACTTTGAATGTCATCATTTCCTTCTTTAGATCAATTATCACATAGTTCTGAAAAGCCTAGCCTATCCTAAGTAGTTCCAGATAGGGGTCTTTTCCCCCCATAATGTACATCACTTAAAAGTCATCAAAAGTTTTCACCCCTGCTATATCGACTTCTACATCCTCTAGTCGTCCGACCGAGAGGGTACAATATTGATTCTCCATATGAAACTGAATTGGAGAAAATTCCAACTTCGGCCTTCCCAGGGCTTTCCAAGTATTCCTCAGAAAAATATTCACAACTAAGCCTAAGTCCAAAATTGTATCCATAATTTGGAAATTAAAAATATTAGAATTGATCCAGAACTCCCATACCATTCTCTTCTTGTTCCTTTGCACCCTCTTGGAGTGCCTTTCAGGTAGATTGGAAGAAATTATCCTTCCCTCAGTTGCTCCATCCTTGACAATAGATTTAAGACTTTCCCAAAACTTTCCAATTATTTGATTTCCATTAAAAGTTTTCAAAAATAGCCTAAACCATTATTATATGGGTCAAGCATTGGATTGTGATGGGTCCAGACTCCTAGATTTTTTATATCTTGGTTTTTCTTCTTGAGGCCCCTCGCCTAATGTTAATTTATTAAAAGCTTCAACAACTACTGTTTAGGGTCATATGAGCGCTTTGGTGAAGCTGGCCTTATGATCCTGGGTTTTTTAGTTGCTCCCATGTCAACTCTAGTGTTTTTCACTCCATGAGTGACTATGTTAATGTTTGATAAGGGAACTGTCTCTAGAAACCTTGGCTCCGCATTGATTAAGTTTTCTCCCTTTTGGCGGTTGTGTTCTTCCCATCTACCAATAAGATCTGGACAGTCTTCCATTGCATGTGTGTTAACCTTGAAATTATAGCACCAGGTTCTTCTGGGTAGTGGGAAATCTCGTGCAACATGCCCTTCCTAATCATAGTCATCACAATGAACCAGGCCTCTTTCTCCTATTCTCTCTCTCCCCCCCCCCCTTGTTCCTTTTCCTCCTCATCCTCAAGGAGTCTCATTGATTCGATAGGACGATCAGTATAATTGATTAGCTAGGGCATGTAGTGATATAAAATGATTAATATGGTGAGTTGGAGAAGCACATAATTCACAAAAGGTGTTGTTTGGAATTTTGGAATACTTTTATAGAATTAGACAAAGATGATGGAGATTCCCATATGCTCTACACATCTCAAATTACTTGGTTGGTGTTGAACTTTGCGTACTTGGAAACACATGAAATTGGGTGTGCCCTGTGTATAACCCTTGCATCTTGATCTGCGCAACTCCTGCAACAGGTGTAGATCCAAATGGTCCCACTAGTGTAGGTGTAGTATTTAGGCTCTGGAACCTGGGGAACTCTGCAACAAGATGACCCTCTACAAGAAAATTAGTACACCATACATTTGGTCACACATGTCGTGCTAATTGCAATCCATTAGCTTCTTTGTCAGGTTCACAATTTGATGCCTCAGACCCAATATGGAAGGGTCATGAGGGGTTTCTCCCCCTCGATACTCATGTGGGTATATCGACATGGCCTCAATTTGGTACACATTCTCCAAATCATCTTACAGCGTATCAATTTTATATTGAGTCAATGGTGTGCGGGTGAGGGGAAATAATTATTTAATGAACCCATACCGTTAATGATTTGGATCTATAATGTAGCTCAAATTTCCAATCACATTCTTAAACCTATGCATTAGCTCCCAGGTAATATCTCCTTCATGTTGCTTTATTTCCCATAAGCAAGACAACCATTTCTGTTTTGTATGGGGAAGCTGAAATTATTGTACAAATTCCCACTTGACATCATCTACCATTGGATTCTGGTGCAGTTCAAAATAATTAGTGAACCATCTCAACGATCTTTCCTTGAGAGTGGTTTCGAATTCAATTAAATTTACAACATTAGGATTCTGGCAGACCCTCCATATGGCTTCACACAAATACCAATGTTGCTCTACATCATCGTTCCCTTTACCAAAGAACTCGGGATATCTCGTGAATGATCCCGCCATATTTGAATGAACTTGTGAGAGGCGTATGAATCCGTGCGAACTAGGATGAAATGATCCCTGCATGTTTGTTCTACTATTAATAGTTTTATTACCATTAACACCAGCTTTGTAGGTAGCATGCCCACTGTGAACTCTGATGACTTTGATTAACTTAGACAAAAAATTATCAGGATTATGGTAGAGTACCAGGGAAGGTTGGGGGAGATACTACATGAGCTATGGGGAGGTGAGTGATTTCTTACAGTGGACACATCGTTTTTTGCAAATAATCTCCTTATGGAAAAGTGCATGTCATCATCCAGGTTTCCCTTGGAGCCTATGTAGCCCATTCCATCTGATGTTTCCATTTATACTGGAGGGGAGGGGTCCCTGTCACCCTTCTGACACATAGTCACTACGACTGTATTTTCTCTTCCTGATGGAACAAATTCCACTTACTCTCCCTCTTCTGTACTTCCTAACATTTATCCTTATTTGTGTATACCCTTATGTCATCTGTTAATTTCCCGTAGATCCCTCTCCCGCCATTTCTCAGCTATCCGCACTCTCCTTTGCACCCTCAAATCCTCGGCCTTTCAAAAGTCATCTACTTCCATTTCTCTGATATCTTCATAGTTCCTCGTTTGGTAGCATCCCTCCCTTTAGGTTCTCCCCCTAGTATTAGATGTTTAAACTATCATGGTTTGATTCTAGAACACCAACAAGTTATCCTCCACCATTAGAGCCTTAACCTACAAAAATATTTTGTTTAGTAGTCTTCCTCACAATCCTTACATGAACATGACCTTATATTTAGAGAAGGACTAATGACTCCCCACAAGAAACTCAATAATGTATCCCTCTAGAGTGGTCTTCACCCATAAATATACAACTTGTGTCAGATGTGTATCAAGTCAATGTAGCTTAACAAGATCCACTTAAGTCCAGGTAGAATGAGATCGGCATCGCCTACTGGTCTTTCCTTTTTCTTTCACTCTCCACAACCAATTATAGAGCTCCTCTGGGAATTTGCACAAGAATATCTCGTATTGATCACTATCCAGTTCTGCATACAAAATATTTTCCTTCAACCTCTCTATACCTTGCCAACGAATTTGAGGTTGTTGAGAGACAAAATGTTCCATTTGTTCATGCCATCAATCTTGAAAATCCTTATTAAAGATCCTCGATACCATATTCCAAACCCCTTTTTAAAATTTCAGGTCCCAAAAATTGAAATTTTTTTTTGCGCAAAAAAATTAACAGGGTTGAGACCTTGGGTTCGGGCGTAGGGGCCAACAAATCTCCGCTATAGTCTAACAAAACGTTGACATCTTCACCTTATCTAGGGTAGATAAGGAATCTCAGCCAAGGCATGATGTGACCTTCGTCAGATAAGGGTTGAAATCCATTCTTGGGAGGAATCACATGAGAGATTCAGGAGTCAAAGAACCCCAAAATATACCCAGCATAATTCTAATCGCAATAGATCATGAACATACAGAGAAGAAATACTTAACAAATACTAACATATTAAAAATTTTAAGAAACCATGTAACCATCCATACAATGTGCAGGTATCCCAATAAAATCCCTCTTCTATTAATTCATGCAGCATTACAACATTACATCCGACTCAAGAGCCTCATAATAAATAATAGAAACTAACACGAGAGATCAATAAAAAACCAAGATAACCAAGGTAACAAGCACAATGCGGTAAAAAATGGCTCCACAACAAAATTTAAGTACTCTCCCATTCTCCTTTTCCCCTCGAGATTATTTATATTCATGCACCTACTTGGACGCCACTTCTCTCTTAGAGGCGTCACCTTATTCCTCGTTCGATTGCTTCTATTTCTCAACTATCAATATTCATTTACTCTTAGTTGTGGCTTCCTTCTTCCGTCGTTCCTCCTCAATTGTTAGTTCTCAGCGGATTCCTTCCTCCTTTCCAGCAGTTTCCCCCAGAGCTTCCTGATGGTTATCTTCAGAAAAATTTCATCAGGCTTCTAGCTTGTCATCTAAGTTACCCAAAATGAAGGACCAAACACTCCTAGTGGCCCAGTTATAACACAACCCAATAGCCTACTAGTGGTTAATTTTGAGTACATCAACTCTTACCTAGAGTTATAATATATAATATTCTAGAGTCTTTTACATCACAAAAACGTGGCTAGCCCCTTTTCCATTAATAATGGAGGCTAACGTGGCATCCTCTTTAGTTGTAGGTGTGAAAACAGGAAGGTTAACTCCTGAGTGGAATAAATTTTACATACAAACTCCTATTGATGTGCTTCTTGTACCATTAGAAATATCTTTGTATGTAGAATACCGTGAAAAGGTTCTGTGCTAAAGAGACAAAATTTTACCCCCATAAAACATTGTTTGATGTCTTAAAAGGCTCCTAGAAGGTTTCAGACACTATTTTTCCAAACTAGGCCCCACCGATAAAAACAATCTCGTGAGTTGATTCCTCTACTTTTTCCACTCCAAATGCATCAACATGGACGAAAAACAATATAATTACCCATTCCATATCATAGGTTGATATTTATTCTGAAGTGCATATTAAGTATTGATTCCCTTGCATAGGAGGGTTTTGAGGAGGTGAAATTTGGTTAGGGTAGTATCCAACGTTGGATGGTGCTGGTTTTCTAGGTAGCCTACACAATGGTTGAAAATGTGGTTGAGTACCATATATATTTCCAGGATAAGGGAAGGTATTTCTTGGTTGATTTTAGGTAAGGGTCCCAATCAACCCATCATTAACATTGGATTCTATAGGTATATCTTGAACAAATGAATGCAAGTGAGAGAATCTAGGATAATAGAGTAGAGGTACCTTGATTGTGTATAATTAGCTCAAATAGTTGAGCTTTATTATGGCCTCTTTTTCTTTTGTGGCATAACTGTCATGACGTATTTTTCTATTATGGAAAAAATATATTTCCAGAAGAAATATAGACAAAGAGGTTCTATTACATCCAATTTACAAAGACTATATCACTTCTTCCATTCATGAACATGGTATAAAACATGGGTGGAGGTAGTATGTCGAAAGTGGATTGTAGAAGTTTTTTGATAGAATTGTAACTGGTCAAGAAATTTAATCTAAATCAAGAGACATAATTCTCCTCTACTACTCTGTGGAAATTAATTCAAAATTTAGAACAACATGCTCAAACATGCATCGACCAAATACACAAGTATATACTATCAACCTAGGGGAAACCAACTGGTAAAAACCCCTTAAGCCTGTTTATATTACAAAATAATAGAGATGTTATTACAATTTCCTTCTTCAGTACTTAAGCTCAACCTTCAAAGTAATATTCTCTCGATTTGAATGAGAAACTCTAGCCAACACTTAGCCACTTTATGCCCACATCTAGCCTCTTATTTCCCTGCATAATCCCTAAGGAAATTAGCCCCTAATAGAGAGGAATTTTCCCCTATTTTCTTGCACAATTCTGAAGGAGTGATTTTCCTTCGCACTTGCAACATATGGACACTCTCCCTAGTATACAATTAATGTTACATTGCCTTGGAATCTACACCATATCTGAGAAATTCAAATTCCTTAGACGCATGAGATATTTTTGGTTGATTGATGAGTTTAATTGATGATATTTGAGTTAGAATGTTGTCCCACTACACAACTGGCCTCCAAGTAGATCTATTAAATGTTAGAAGTAGTTTAAATGAGTACAACTAGAAATAAGTGAACCATATTGCTATAAATTAACAATCAACACATGAAAACTAAACTCGAAGCCCACTAACTCAAATTTATTGAGCCAGCTGAGTGACAGGAGTCGTGTTACCTCAGTTAGCTACCTCCAAGTTGTCCGTTGATGTGGAAATTTTGAATTTTATCAATTTGACCAAGGATAAGTCAAATTGAGCCTCTCTTGCTACACTTCTCAACACTCCATCTTAGCAAGAAAATGATTTTGAGCCACCCCTATTCTACACCTGTGGAATGTATTGTAGCGCTACCTCTCACTATTGTTGTTGCACTACAAAAAATACAACTGAGAAGTATCAAAAAGGAAGCACCGAATCAACTATGTCTACAACTATCTACTGGGAAATTTGTGTTGCTACTGACTTTCCTAGGAAGTCACCTTATTTTCTATCAACACTCCTCTGCACTCCTTAGTATTTTACTAACACCAATCCTCCTTGTACTAAATATTGTCGGCTCTTGTATTAAAGTAATGATCCATGAGAAGGACACCTCAATGGATATTTCCAAAATTTCTACAATTCTGGAGCTAGGGATCTACATCGCTCCACCTCAATCCTATAGGTATAGCTTCATGTGGTCCCTCTTCCCACTTGGACTGAAATCTCCTTCTACTAAAGGTCCCTAACTAGTACTCATCATCATCATCCAATCGGTTATCCCAACTTCCAACTAGCTAAGGCTCCATCTTGAGAGCTCTATCTCTCTCCCTCTCAACCACCACATCTATAATCCCTGACTTGCTCCTCAAGGATGTAAATGTGTCTTCCTCTAATGTGTAGAGGTTCTCGATCCTAACACCAATTTTCTTGATTTGATATGAAGAAAAATTCTTGATGTAGGCCTTCCCATCTCTGAAGAATACCACATACCCTTTGTCTTCAATCATTATTTTTACTATCCAATCAGGTTTTATGGCATCATTCTCTATAACCCCTCCAGGCTCATCTTGAACTTAAGTTAACTTAGTCAAGTTTTGGAACACAGATTCATTCTTCTCCATTATGATATTTCTAGGTTTGTCTTTGAGGGACAATTTTCTATGGTCACTGCTATTTTCGAATAAATCAGTTAGTGTCTTCGACAGTGTGAAAGGATTTTCTTTCCCATGGAGACTCGAGACCACATAGTTTCTCACTCCCTCTAGAATTATTCTTCTTGCCTTAGCTACATCTTTCTTCCATTGGGCGAGGTCCTGGGCATCAACTAATTCTAGTTTTGGAACGTTTGTCTTGACATAATCCAACAAGCCATTATCATCAAGCACTACCTCCATGCAATCCTTCCAGGTAGTGAAATTTGAGCTGCCTTTCAAGGCATACTCTAATTTCAGTCCATTGAAGGCCATTCTACCAACTCTAAGGAAATCCTGCTATATTGAAGCTGCAAATTCAAACCTCCTGAGGAAAAAATTCAAAATTTTCGTTCTAATATGAATCCTTCTCTGATACCATGTAGAAATTTGATGATAGAATTGAAACTGCTGAATAAATTTAATCTAAATCAAGCGACACAATTCTACTCTCTTGCTCTGCAGAAATTATTTCAAAATTTAGAAAAACATGCACAAACATGCATCATTCAAATATACAAGTACATAGATGTATCTAGGGGAAACCAACTGGTAAAACCCCTTAAGCTTGTTTGCATTAATACATAAGAATAGAGATGCTATTGCAATTTCCTGCTTCGGTACTGAAGCCCAACTTGTAAAGTAATCAACTGTCCCTCAGAATGAGCTACTTGTTGGGGAAATATATTGCTATAATTTCCAACAGTAAATTATCAATCCTTTGCTCGTAAGCTTTGAGGTACAATCAAAGGGAACACAGGATCAAAGCACTAACCTAGACTATAGTAGGAATCAACTTGTTGTTTAAGTACAAAATTGTTATTTCTAATTGAAGATAATCAATTGAGGAAAAAATGCTTAAAAAAATAAGAAATTATAACCACTGTGAAAAAGAAACTAACCCTAATTAATCATAAACCAAGAAATACAAATTACCATTCAAATGATTTTAATCTAAATTAAAATCTCAATCTAAATGCTAAGATCTATTGAATCTAAATAAAATAATTTTACATCAATCAATATTAATTTAAAATGATACCAAACTTATGCTAAATCTTAATCCCAATAAAACTCACTCTCATTCAAATGATCTTAAACTAAGGCAATGAACAAACAAGACTTCAACTAATCTAATTCCTGGGATGCATAAAAGAAATCAAATAAGCATTCAAACTAACCTCCGTCACCACTCTGCAATTGCTTCAAAAGAAATTAAGTAAACCAAGATTCTAATTGACATGCTTCAGATCTAAGATACTACAAAATAAGAAACTATCCTATCCTTAAAATTCTTTAATCAAACTCAAGAAATCACTCAAACATAAGCACATTGGCTAATGGTTCTACCAATAACTAACTACAATCATAATGAATTTCAAAACTAAACTACAACTTCAAACAATGATTTAATGGTCTCATTGCATTTCTTTCAAATACTTGGTTGCCAAAACACAATGTTACAGGAAATTATAGTGGATCATTAAGGTACATAATAGATTTCAATTCATATTTAAAATAAATGGAGTTATCAATCTCTTGTTTATCCAATTAAGAAGCACCTTTAAATATTTCAATCGTAAACCTGTAAAAAAGGGGTTATTCCTGCAATAAAGTCATTGGTCAACACCATTCATTAGCTTGCAATGAGTTGAAAATGATATGTCTATTTAATTTTAAGAAAAATTGAATTATAGTCTTAAGTACATAATCAAAATTATGAGATCTAATTAAAAATTTCTTTCAAAATAAAATCCATGCACCTAGATCTAAATCGAACATGCTACCTCTATCCTATGATGTTTACAAAACTTACTTCTAGGCGATGGTGGGCCCTTTCCACTCCTGGAGCAAGTCTAAACTAAATCAATGTCTGAATACTAAAAAAAAACCATAACATTTACAAAGAATTCATGGCAAAGTCAAATTGTATTAAGATTCAAATCATAAGTTCACTTTCATACATTCCTTCAAACATTTTTCTTCCTCCTCCTTCAAAAAATTCACAAGCCTACAAAAAAAACCATGGCTAAGCCATTTATAAGATTCACAAGGCGAATTATTCATTTTCCTCAATTCTAGAAAATTGAACAATTTTAACAAACTGACCTCAAATATATTGGTATATCTTCCTAACCATGGGGAATTTTGGAAAACTATTCGGAAGGAGACTAATTTGTTATATTTCCAACAATAACCTCTCTTGGATTTGTCTCTTTCAAATCCATATCCTCAAAAATCATGCAAAAAATTGGTTGCTTGGATTTTTTTGCAATGTTCTAGAACTCTCTAGCTACACACACGTCGAGGTCAAACATGGCAATTTGGAAATTTTGCACATTTTGAGCAGATTTGTTAATCAAATCCTAGGGACCCAAATGTGTGACCTGGGTGCAATCAAATGCATGGGAAGGTATTAAAACATTATTTTAGACCATAACGTCCCTCTTTTTTCCTTCTCAAGCACGCCGAAAGTGCCAAAGCCCTAAATTAGGAATTCCCATACTTAATTGGATTTTGAGGGATTTCAGCAATGGAACCCTGTGATAAATGTACTTCAACAAAACCGTCATCAGTAAAAAATGACATAATCATCTTTAATCATAGATAAGTGAAGAAAACTGATGATAATCAACCATAGAGAGTATTTGACAACGAGTTATGGAATTATGGTACAGAATGGGATAAAAACCTAGGGTTTTAGGGTATAAACAATGATATTTAATGATAAAAACATGGGCATATATGAGGCCCAACACTACTCTTGGCAATAATTAGCCACTTTATGCCCACACCAAGCCTCCTATTTCCTTGCATAATCCTTAAGGAAATTATCTCCTAAATTATAGAAATTCCCCCTATTTGATTATGCAATTCCCAGGGAACGATTCTCCTTCTTGCATGTAACACTTGTACACTCTGCCTAGTATACAATTAATGTTACACTGCCTTTGAATCTCCACCACAATTGAGAAATTCAAATTCCTTGCTGCATGAGCTAGTTTTGGTTGATTGATTAGTAAAATAGAAGATATCTAAGTTAGACTGCTATTCCACTACACAATTTGACCAATGCTAAGTCAATTTGAGCCTTTATTGCTACACTTATCAACATGGATTAAAAATTCTAGCCATGTGTGATGATGAAATGCGGGCTAAAATAAGGTGAGGAAATTTTTTTCTAAAGACTCAGAGGTTTGATGGGAACCTATGTTCTCTTTGACATACCATTTCACAATAGGACCATTGAGGGTGCATTGAAACAGTATCAGGCGAACTAAATCCACTATGATGTTGTTCGAGGAACACCTTAGATGGAAGTTCATAATATGGTTGGAATGACGTTCTCCCTATTTTAATTCAAATTTAGGGATATCCAATGATAACTTGGTTGTCATAGGGGACCATTGTTGGTTATGTGCAATTGGGTAATTTGTAAGCTTTGTAAGATCTAGGAGATTTAATGAAGCTACAAATGGTGTTTTCTAGTGTTTTCAATGGTAGGATGACTTTGTAAATTGGCATTAAAAGGAGTCCCCTACAGGGTAGTGTTGGTAGGGGTACCTTGTGAGGTAGTTTTGGTGTTCCCCTAAGGGGTGGTGATAGGGGTACCTTGAGAGGAATTATATCCTAACAAATTTTCATCAAGAATGGATGTGGCAAGCAAGGTAGATGGATTTTTTCTCCTACGAAAAAACATTGGGAGACTAGGAACACCTTTCAGTAATGGGGAAAGGTATTATAGGTGTTAGAAATGTGTTTTCATTGATGGAAAAGGTGATTAGAATGAAGGAAACAACATAGAAAAATGAAAAAATAATAAAGAAAAAATCAATATTGGAAAAAAAAAAGGTTGGTGATGATGCCAATAATTTGAAGCAATTTATAGCTCATAAGATATCTTCAAACATAGTTGGGACCCAATTATATTTATTGAGATCTAAATAGCTTTCAAGTAGTATATGGAAGTTCAGAAATGGCCTCCTCGATCACAAGTTAGAGCTAATCAAAGTCGAGGACCCCAAAGTCAAAAATTGAAGAGCTAAAGTTGGAGAATAACCTTTTGGATAAAGCTAAGTTTTTCACATTCGAAAAACATGGTGGAGGTTTAGTGGAGTGTCCTTGGAGGTTAGAACCCAAAAGAAATAAAGAGAAACACAAAATGTTTTAATCTAGGGAGTTGGGAAGCTGAGAGCCTGAAGCCTGGAACTAGAAGGAACCCGAAATGTGCACATGCGTTAGAGTTAGGAAGTTGGGGATTTGGGAGGTGTGAAGGAATGAAATAGAAGGAATAGGAAATTTTCATGGAAATTTAATCTAGGAAGATAGGATTCGAGGAGCCGGGAGTTTGGGCACTCACAAAGGTAAGAAGGACTTACCTATAAGAGTAAATACCGGACAACTCGAAAGAAATAATCCAGAAGTAAATATCAGTAGGATCCAGGAAGAAATTAATAAAAGGCTCTACCCTAGAGGAAAAATGACAATGAAAAAAGGAAATAATTTGCGAAGATGGGCTCATGAGAAAAAAACGTTTTCCAGCAAATAATGTTTTTTCAAACGACAAAAAAGCACACTAGTTCACGATGATGTAGTTATTTGTAATGTGATCGAGGGAATGTGATGGATGAGTCAACAACTTAAGATTTTTGTCATGGAGTTATTTTCATTTAGAGGAGCGATAATGAAAAAAACACTTGGGCGATATGGATATAGGCCCAAAGAGATATATTTGGAATCATTTTATAAAGTCTTCGGGCTTTGGCAATGGATGAATTGAAAACTTGAATTTGGTAGTTATGCTAAATATAACAATAAAGTGAAAAATATCTAAAGATAAAGACATGAACATGTTGGAATAATATATCACCATGGATGAGAATTGGAGGAAATTTTGGAAATTTGGCTAAATCTGGTAATACAACAAATTTGGAAAAGCTTAGCTAAGTCCTCTAAAAATTCCAAAATTGCAAAAAAATATTAGTTTAACTAAGAGAAACAACAAAGCAGTGTTTGAAGACTTGAAGAACACATTAATATGACTTTAAAGAAGTATAAAAAAGGAAAAATTACAAGATCCATGAAAGATTAAAGTTCAAGAGAGCTAAAGTTTCAATTCCAAAAATATCAGTCCAAATTTCTTTATAAGTAGAGACAAATTTGTATAAAATGGAGAGGGAGAAAAATTTTGTATGAAAGGAGGAATTGAGGTATGGAATTATGGATGAAGGTTAATTTCTCAATAGTGAGAGATTAATGAAGGTGCTATAATGGTGGTTTTGATGAGTGTTTGAGAGACAAATTGATTTATGTTGTAAAATGGAATGAATTCATTATTTGAGTATGAAAATTATTTGAAAGATGAATCATTGAGGTCATGCAAGTTGCGGCTTGGAAGTCAGGGGTTGTATCTCCTTCCAGTAGTTGTTGGTAAATATTTATGGGTTGAATATCCTTTCAATAGTTACTGATAAAGCTAGGGTTTGTTTCTCCTTTCAGTTGTAGCTGATAAATTAGGGAGTAGTTGCTTCCTGCTAGTTGTAGATAGATATATTTGTAACAACAACTTGTAGATTTCCTTGTGAAGAAAGAAAGTTTTGAAGAATTTTTGTGTTCTCATTGTGATACATATGTTAACTCTCGCCACACTCATATAAATTAGTTGTTGAAGTCCTCTTGGTTCCTAAGTTTCATTGCAAGTAAAATAAAGATTTAATATTCGAACAATACTGATTCACCCCCCTTGTTAGTATTGTCTTGGTTTATAATAATAGGAACCTAAAGTGATGGGTAACCCTTGGGTCCCATATGGTTCCTTAGGAAGTGTGTGAAAATATATTTTGAGGGGGATTTTTTTTAGCAAACCAAATGAATGGCATACACAAGACAAAGAAATTGATTTTCCATTTAAAACTCTTTAATGTGTGAATCAAAAAAATGGTTTGTAAGATTTTGCATATGATAAAAAACCCAAAAAAGACCTAGTGTCCTTATACTCAAGTATTCATTGGGCCTTGTGAAGGTTTTATAGTAGGGTACTGGTGTACGTCCCAAAAGTATTAACAATGTTTTCAGTAGAAAAAAATCAACCAAGGTATGAAAGAGGGTTATATCAATGGGTATTGGGGCTACATCGTGAAGGTAAGGGAGACACTTCAAGTAGATGGGTGAAATTTACTCTAGGTGAAAGTTCTCCCTACAATTTAACCACTAAGCTACCTATTTCCAACGGGAATGAGAGAATATCAAATTCTGGTTGTTAACTTTGGACCTAGAGTCTCCACCAAGTGTTGAGATACAACAAGGAGGCTCATGAGAATTCGTTATCTATGCCTTTCCTCTTCACGAGTTTCATCTTGTTATTGGTTTTTCCACTGGATGGTGTAGGATTTTAAGTTCCATAAAATGAAAACTTCTATGTTTCAAATAAAAAAAAAACACGACAACTTATGTGTTGCCTACCCCTATGGTCCTAACCTAAACTATAAATAATTATGGGGAATTTAATTTGTTCAAATTAAAGTTGCTTTTAAAAGGGTCTTTACTTTTCTTAGGGTGTGCCAAAGTGTAAATTCAAAATACATTAAGTACAAATATTCCAAAAGGGTTTACCCTTTGCACAAAGTTTAAGTGAAGTTAGTGTGTGATGTGATTGTGCAAGGTGAATGGTGATCATAGAATGTATGAATTGCAATTATGTGGATATGCAACGATCCTTTACAATTCCCATAATTATAATATGTTATGTTGTTCCTTCCAAAAGAAAAAAATGCATGGATAATGGGCTACTTACGTTTCCTAATTATGTTATGTGAGCATACAGGAAGATGGAAAATTAGTTCTTTGAGAAACGTTTTAGATCCCCTCAAAATCTCACCACAAGGGTGAAAGGGAGGGAGTGATTTCTATATTTCTTACTAACACCAAATCCTAGTCCCAAAAATCAAATTGATTTTCAAAACATGTGAAAAATATGTGTGGATTGGGGCCAGTTACTTCTTTCCTAGATAATCTATGCATATTTTTCCAATTGAAAGGGAGATGCTAGGTAGTATTTTAGAACCTTTTCATACCCCCCCAAATGTTCTCCACAAGGGTGCAAGGGAGGGAGGGAATACTCACATTCTTAATAACACCAATCCTAGTCCCAACATACAAAATTTTAAAAGAAAAGGTAAGTAATTTACTCTATTTATGATGGTTAGTAAAGAAAAATGAAAGCCTATATGAAATGTAAAACATTGAAGGAGTATAGGAAAATCACTAAATCCTACCAAAATAATGAGGAAAATAAATTACAATGAGAATTTTTGTTCTCTATGTGTTTCATGGGTTATGTTTTGCACAATCATGAGACTCATGCAACCATATTTGAAAAAATCTATGGGACTGTCTCGGAAAAATAGATAAGGATGCTTCTAGGTTGCAAACAGGTCCAATGGAGACTTTCAAAGGTCCAATAAAATAGTGTGACCACAAACAAATGGAAATATATTGAGAAAAGGCTTTCAAAACAACCAATTAGATAAAAAAAAGGCAAGTGGAGTTTCCATTTTGTGTAGTGTGTCTAGTAGCATATAAATCCCAAATCAACCTTCCTTGTAGTTGGTTTCTTCCTACAAGGAAATATACAAACAATGAATGCTTTTAGTGATTAAAGATGGACTAACAAGCATTGAGTTAAGTATAAACAACACATAAACAAAAAAAAAAGTAAACTAGACTAATCTAAACAACTAAAAAAAATCCATTGAATCAAAACAAATCAACAAAGGAGTAGGAAAATCATCCTCTTTATTGATTGATGGTAGTGAAAGAGTTACACATGAATATCAAAAAACTTAAAGAGATATGATTGAGAAGTTGTGCTTAATAGCTCTCAACAAGGATTTCCGCTTCTCAATTTATTTTGCAAGCTCTTTGTCTCTTAAAGACGTAAGGAAAACTCTCTCAAAAGGTGGAATTATCATAGCCTAAGTATGCTTGGTTGCTTTGGAGCAATTTTGGAAGCATAAAAATGCACAACTTCTCCATGATATTGCATTTATAGAAATTTTGAGCAATCCTTCCCTCCTTTCACTCATCAATGAGGTTTTTTTCCTCATAAATCAAATGAGAGTTACCATCCTCCTACCATTAAGGGTTCCTAGGGCTCAAGGCTCGAATGGTAAGCCCATCATGTCAAGATCTTGGTTGTTTTTAAAACAATTTCAAATCCTGAGGTCTTGATTGGGCTTTTAGAAACCCTCACAACTATTGAAGAAAAAATTGCGAGTTTGTGAATAAATGTCTTTGGAGCACCTGGGAGGGTTGATGTTTTATGTCAAATTTTGGAAAACATTTCGATTTTTTCTTTTCATAATGTTTCCAACTCAAAATGTATCCTTTGTACATGTTTATTACTGACTATGAGTGCTTTCTACAATGTACAAATGAGTGTACCATTTTTTCACAATAACAAGGTGGTGGACAATAATGATAGCTTGGATTTAGTCATAAGGATAACATAAGTGTATTTTGATTTCTCTTATGAAATATAAAGTATATGGATATTTTATTGGAAAAAATAAAGGTACGACATGGATGGTGATGTCTTGCAAGAGTGTTACACTGTCTTCCCATCAAAACAAGTCAACTATGTTGGTAATTTATTGTAGGCAATCTTTCTTTTTTGTTACATGAATTATATTTTTGTTTATCAAACCATTTGTGTTGGGTTTACGAAATTATTGGCTTTAAATTTTTTTTTCCTAAGGGACTCATTATTATTAGACATCTCCTTGCTATCTAGGCTTAACCTCAAAGCTCATTGTTCTATGTTTTATTTATTATGGGTGTACCAAAAATGCCCCTTAACTTTATGAAGTTATTGTACTTTCATGATCAAATATGAAAATTGTCATATAGGCCTATTTCTAACATTATTAGCTCACATATTGGGCTATTTCAAGCAATTCACCTCTTGACAAGTTAACACTTTTATCATAGTGTACTCCTGAGTTGATTTGGTCAATATTTATCACTTGTGAGCTCGAGTCATGCATATTTTATGAGTAGTCTAGAATGTGGATGTACTCTTCAGGTAAAGGCCCTAGAAGGACCAAGAAGCCTATAAAAATACATTCTTAAAATTGGATTCATAGATTTTAGTTAGCTTGGAGGGATTTGATCAATTTTGATCATGTTCCTTCTCATACGAAGGAAATCTCAATTTGCATACTTTTATCTACTTGCCAAAATTTCTTATGGAGATTAGAGATTGTTAACACCACTGGTGACCTTCATACCTGAGAGAGCCTTAAGAGGAACAAACCCTAAGGAGAGAGTAGTTAGATCCATCTCACCATAAAAATTTATTGTATCTATTATTCTACTTCCTTCTATTTATAAAATTCACTCCTTTCTTAGCCCAATTTGCATGTGTTGGTTTAATGCAACTTTTATTGAATAAGTAGATCAAAAAGAGTTTCTACTTTTTTACAAGTATCCGCGAACTTGCAAAAAAGGGCTAAGAAAAGTGTATATTTAGACTTTTAAGGGTTTTAATGAGCTTTTCTCCAATTCCGAGACTTGGTTTAGGAACACTAGGGTTTTTTACTTCTAAGGGAGCATAATATAGGTAGTGATAGACCTATATGGACAGTCAAATGTCATGGTGACAAAACAACGTGTAACAATGTGAAAAATACACTTTATATAAAGCCACCTCTCATAATATTTACTATAATTTATTTAAACAATAATTTAAGTTATAATTTTTCTAATACTTATATCTTTTTATGGTTTTATACACATCAAGTTGCATGGGTAATATTAAATATTTTCTATTACCATTTATATTTATTAATAACCTTGAGGGTTAGCTCAATTGGTTGGGTCCTCGTTGCTAAGCACCTATGCTATTGGGAGGTCACAGGTTCAAGTATATTAATACTGTCGGGGTTAGGATGTATGTTTTAGTAGGAAGTAATCCCTTCAGATAGATATTCCTAGAACAATATTTCGTGGATGTAGCGAGTCACCGAAATTCGTTGACCGTGAACCACAATTTATTAAAAGGAAAAATGCGAATGCACCAAGTCACTGATCTCCAGTGATTTTGAACCACAATATATTAAAAAATGTAAAAAAAAAATTGACGTAGAGAGTCACTGATCTCTAGTGAGCATGAACCACAATTTATTAAAAACAATTGTGGAAGTAGTGAGTCATGATCTTCAATCTGTGGACATAGTGAGTCACCAATCTTAGGTGACTGTGAACCACAATTAAATAAAACAATATTTTGTGGACTTAGTGAGTCACCAATCTTCAATGATCATGAAACAAATAATAAAAATTTATTTATTAAAAGACCATCAATAATATTTTTGACCTACAAAATATAGAGAGATGTGATTGTTTGTATAAGGTGCAATTTTTTTTCTTTTTTATGAAGCGTTGTTTTATTCTTCTACATTAGTCTAATTTTTAGACATTTTTTCCTTTTTCTAGTAATATTTCCTATCAATTTTACCCAAAATATGGCAGGGATTATTTAGAATCCTAAGTATCTATTTTGTAATGTGAAGAAATTAGGTGCCTCATGGATTTTCAAGAATTTGAATCCATTTATAAATTAAAAAACATGTTTTAAACATCTAAAATTTGTGATTTGGTCAAAAATGGTATTTCCAAATTCCAACAAAAAAAACCAAAGTATTTAATAATTAAAGTATTATTATTTTAGTTAACATAAATGGATTAATTTCACTATAATATCTTATCATTCTAGGTTGGTTATTGTGGATTAAAAATATTTACAAGTTTTTTTTTTAAGGAAACATATATTTTATATTGCTTCTATTGGAAAAGATGCCAACGCCTTTACATTTAGAGCAAATTCTACATCTTCATTGTCCCAAATTATAATAAAAAGGATCCTACTTCTATCGGTCCAGTTTTTTACTATACCCCTAGCATAATATATTTTAAAGGGACTAAAAAATATTCCATTTCACAGTATATACTTATAGTTCAAGAAAAACCATTAAAAAAAAAACTACCAACTTACCCATTTTCAGAAGCTTCTTCCTGTCCTTTCTAAGCAGCCTCCAAATGTGGTAGAGGGTCCTCAAGAATAGTGTTAAATCCGCATACAAATAATGGAAAAGAGATATGATAAGAGAGATACCTTTATTATTCACAAGATATACATTTATAATACATTTTTATGACTCTTGGATTCATATTACAAGTTCTCTTGGACTCCATTTTACAGTTCAACTTCCACACCAACCCTTAGCGGATTAGGTGTCCAACATCCCCCCTCTAATTTGAAGGGGTATATACAAGTCCAAGAAGAGAACTATAATACAATAATTCATGCCAACAATATGTTGAATGTTCTCTCTGAGATGATAGTATAATGCGGGATAACTCAAGGTCTCAACCAATGATGGTTTAAGGATGACCATAAACATTGGAATGCTTAGTGCAATCCCTGGAACTCTTATAAATGTAGAAATAAGATAAAGCATTCCTCTAGAGGAATTTATCCCTTTTTTTTTTGAAAAGGGAGACCATTGGGGTCTCAACCTAGAACACTTAGTGTTGCTCCCATAAGTCTTCCATATATGGAAAGAAGTTGAAGTTTTCTGCTAGAGGAAGTGCTCCTTAATTATTTGACGAGGGTGACCCCAACCTGGAAAAAGGGAGGCCTTAAACCTGCGTAGAAAGGGAGAAACTCAACCTAAAAATGGATATATCAACTTAAAGTGGTTTAAGGAAAGCCACCAACCAAAGTCATGCTAAGGGGCTTCTGTGTCTTTAGCTACAACTCTAAATCTGGGTATGGTTTTCTTTGGATGTAGGCTCAAGAAGCAGGTTCAGGTTGGGGCTTAGGCCCATTTGATTTATCTTTGAAAATTATAGTTGACAATAAATTCCCCCTTTTTAGATACAAGGTGAGAAGATGAAGAGATCTCAACTGCAAGAATTTTCAATATTCGAGAACAAATTTTGCGATATGATTTAAATATATTCTTGGTTTTTGAAGCTCATTGCGAAGAAGAAAACCATCCAAGATGAATTTTTGTTCTTGCAGGAGGCTTATTTATGAAGAATATGTTTGAAGAATGACTGTGTTCACAAAAATTATTGGATGAGTGAATATCATAATAGTGATGTTTCGCATGGCCAACTTGATTAAAATGTTAGAATTTCACAATATATTATCAATGTGGAGGAGGAGCAGAAAAAAGTGAAGAACCAACCTGAATAAATATATCACTTTGAAATTTGATGGGCTTTGAGTTGTCTGGAGTATGAAAGGATGCCTCCTTGTCATATTTAAGACTGGTTCTATTCTTGTTGTTGACAAGCTCTTCCCAAGTTTTAATGATGGACTTGGGAAGTGTAGATTGAACTTCTACATATGCATGCAAATATGATCTAAAACTGGGCACTGAATCAACCTCAACTTTGTATTCTTGCTGCTGATGGGAGTCTATCTCAATATTGAACAGAGGATTGTTCTGAACAATTTTTTTTTCTTTTAGAATGATGACTACCTTGCTATAACTTATCTCATTGTAGTTGCGAATCAAGCTGCAAAAATTCAATGTTTTCTTGTGCATTTTGAAAACAGGTTCTAGTGCCAACAAGAGAGGCTTTGCTGATTTGGACTGTGAGATCAGTGGTAAAAATTATCAAAGTACTTAGTAACTCTAATACTGCATAAATTGGTTCCATTTAAATATCTCAATGTTTTCTTGCAACTCTACCCTTGAATAATTAATTCAAACTTTACAAGTGGAAAATATAGCGGGGGAAAAACAAATACCGGTTGGGGCTCTCGATAAATCAAGAAGAATAAAAGGACCTACAAAATATACAACCCTACAGACATGCCCTATCATAGACTTGATAAGTGAGTTGCAAGGAATTTGTTTCCCACTGACACCTTTGATTTACTTATGCAAACATAGGTGGTGACCTTTATAGTGGAAATGTTTAGTAAATTAATTGTCCTTAATTTACTTCATTAAATGTCAACTGGGATTCACGTACTTGTGAAATATCAATTATATATGCTAGTATTTCTTCTATAAAGTAAGTGAATTATAAGAATAATACTAATTAAAAAAATGAATAAAACTAGCTGCAAATAAAACTACAAATTACAAACTAATGACGCACATGTTCTTTCAATCTAGAGTCCTAATTGACTAAATTGAACTTTTGAAGTAAAGATCTATATAATATTGCAAGAATCCACACTTAAAATACCAAAAGGAAATGCTTGAAAATGAAAACATGGAAGGAAAATAAATTAGTTCTACTACCGTGGAATTGAACTTATTCTGCACTAATTACTGAAAAGAAATATTCAAACTAAATTGCAATTGGAACAAAATTAATCTAATTTATATGAGAAAACTGATGATAAAATCTAATCTATGAAAGTTAAATTTCTTTGAAAAGAAATGACAATGGAATATAATAAAAGAAATGAAAATCTAACTCAAGAGAGATTACTAGTGTGTAAAATTAAGTTTTGTGACTGTATTCCCAGTATAACATATCAGAACTTGAAAATAACTAAAAAAACTAGAATTTAAAGGATTAAACAACTAACTAAGACTAACATGAACCAATAAAAAACTAAGTAGAGATAATCAAAGATGCATTAAATTAGTAACTAGTTTTGGTGTTCTCTCCTTTATGAGTACTCAGTGATAAGAATAAAATAACCAGAAATGCAATCTGTAGTGAAAATGAACTTCTAAGAAACATAAAATAAACTAATTCAAAACTTAAAATGAAAACCTCACAAGTTGCAGGGGGGCCTCTTGAAGTGTAGTATCGACTATCAATAAAGACTTCACGTACACATTGAAAAGGTAACATGAACTTATATTAAAAGAACAATGTATCAATATTTCCTCGAAAGGATTATAAACTTAATAATAATAATTTCCACCACTTCATAACCATGTTCTTTGTCTTAGTCATTGTTATTTATACAAATAATAAAAATAACTTCAAAATATTTTTAAGCCAATAAATCATAAACAAAATTGATACATATGAGATTAATATCTAAGAATCCAAATCTCTTTATAACTTGCTATTGGAAGAGAAAGTCATAGGAGATTTAGTGTTTTAACAACCAAGTGGCTCGCTTACTTGATTCTCCGCTTCCTGCGCACAACTGCAACACACAGTTTCAATGTTTGACCCAACCTTTGACTTCAAGATCACTTATTTCACTTAGCTTTCAAATAAATGCTAGTAGGTACTTGTCCATCTACAGGCAAAATGTCATATTTTGGTAGTCTACTTCCTTCTACTGAAGCACTGCAACATATATAACAATGGATTCTATTGTATAAATAGATATCAGTTGCAGAATGTACATAATTCGGTAATTGCAAGATACCTTTGTCATAATTTCAATAAAAACAAAGAATTTAAATATGGATGATTTAATGCATTATAGGGTTTGATATTGACCTTAATATGTTGAGGTTTTTACTAAAAGATAACATCAAAGTGGAATATGATGGAAAAACAGGTGGTAAAAAAGAGACATTCTTAAACTTCAACATTCTCCCACATCGAAGGCTTTGCATGTCCTCATGCATCAAAATTTCAAAATTTATTCGCGTTCTCTCCCTTCAATGATTGATTTCTGATGCTTGTGCAAGTAGATCCAAGCTAGTAATCATTTTCTTCTTTTTCATGATAAACATGGTCCTTGGTTTCTTTATAAAAACTCTTCCTTTCAATCCTCTGACCTTGTTTTTAAGAAAATTATTTTTAACTTTAAGCATCTTATTCTTTTTTGTACCAATGACAAAGGTGTAATAAGATGTTGTCATTCTAAGTCCTTAGTATCTCATTTTGAACCTTAGCCTCTTCTATTTCCTTGATCAAATGTTTGTTAAGGTTTTCCAATTCATAATCATCTTGCTTTATATTTTCTTCAATTTTTTGTATGTGTTCTACACTTGGTTTTGTTGCCGAGGTCTCACCTGTTTCAAATTGCGATGACTTTTCTTTCTACTATGCCTTTTATCTAGAGATTCTACATAATCGTTGATCTGTTGTTGAAATGGATCGATTTTTGGGGTTTGCCTTGTTGGATTTCCTATTGGACTTCATGTTGGAGTGACTGTACAAGGCAGTGTATTGAAATATTTGTGTTCAAGATCAATCATCTCTGGTGATTGAGTGTTTTTTGAAAATTTTGAGATTTTCCTACTTCTCCTTATATTCATTCTTGAACTTTTGATGTTTTGATTTTCAGTTTTTTTACTTTTTGTTTTCTTCTTTAGTTCAAATATGGGCTGGATTTATTCCTTCTAAGCTCTTCTTTCTCACTTTTTTGTTTTAATTTTTCAAGAAATTGGGATAGTGGAGTATTATCCTCAAACGGGTCTTCTGGAATTTTAGTCACAATTTATTCCTGAATGTCTTCTTGTTCTTTATCTTTTTCAGGGCCAGGGTTTGATTTCCTTATACTTATTTTGACCCTTCTATTGGTTATTTCTCTAGAGCTTCTACAAAATGATGTCTTACCATGAAATCTTTCCAATTATCCGCTTTTGATTGCAAATGTGCTTCTAACAAAATATTAATGAGTCAATGATGGTACAAATAACTATCTATGGACCTAAATTCTCTTTAAGTACTAAATTCCATTTTATTCAAGCTTTTCATTAAAAAGTAGGGTAAATTGATTTCAAACCCATCAAAAAAGTGCATCATAAGCCTAGCATGATAAAAAAACATTGTTCCAAATCGCCTCTCGCATGCTATGAATTTCTGAATTACTAATAGGACATTTCACCATTTTCCTTTTGATTTTGTGACAAGAATACCTTTCTTCGAAATGGATAAGTCCATACCTGTTTCCTTTAAGAAGCGTACCCAATAATTCTCCTTAATTTTCCTATTTCTAAATAAAATTTCTCCATTCCTTGGGAGTCTCGTTGCTTCTGCTATTAGTGACTCTGTGAGAATGAGTTTGATGTCCCTAATTTCGACCTCTACTCCATCAAAGGCCCAAGTGAATGATTTAGTAACCTCTGGTTCATATCCATTTAACTTATCAAATAAATGGATCCAAACCACCTATTGTAGCTACTTCTTAACCTCGAATAATCCTAGAGAAATTTCTCACCATTTGGTTCATACTTAACAAGCGTACCCATCGTGTGGAGATGTTTTTGGCCTAGAATGCTCTCTTTGACTGTGAAATGGAAGAAAAATGAAGAGTGAAGGATTTGAAATGACCAATTAACATGGAGAGGATTGAAATGATGGCGAGGTAAGTTATTTATGGAGGAATTCGTGTTGTGTCCAACTTGTACTTGCACAACTTCCCAGGTCCGCTTTCAAAGGATTGGTGTTATGCACTTGATATTTTAATCAGACCTTGATGTGACAAGTGTGTAGTGATGAAGGGTTAAAGTCATAACGGTTAACATATTCATAATATCCTCAATTTTTTGATATCACATTCATAATTTAAAATCTAAGTTTTTAAATGAAATATAACTCAAGTATTCTTACATACCTTAATGTTTCTTTTGATAACTTTCTGCTGTTTAACTTGATTTTGGTTGCAGAACTACAAATTGGCTACAAAATGATAGGTATTATGTCTTTCATCTTGTTGATATGTTGGAGAAGAATTCCTTATTGTTGATAGCTGGTCACTTGAAAATTTGAACAAAAAAAGGGATAAAAGGAAACAGGGACAAGAGAAAAAGGATTTCTGAAAATCTTAACTGCCAAGAAATATTGGTTTTCAATCAATTTTTTATATATAAACATGCCAAAAAAGTTGGTTTTCATGTTTATACATTTATTATTATTGTTATTATTATTATTATTTTATTATTATTGAAAAATTAATTACAATGAAGTTGAAAAGTGAGGAGGAAAATCTCCTTTCTTAATCAACTTAAACTCGGAATTATCTTCTAGATACTTAACAAATTCTTCCTTTGTCAATTATTTATGATATATTCTCAATCTATGGCCATTAACAAGGAAACACATTTTTTCATGATCAATAGTCTTGATTTTTACTGCTCCATTGTCAAAAACATTATCAATCTCATAAGGACCAAGCCAATTAGTTCGAAACTTTCCTTGATAATCTTTAAACTTGGAATAAAAAGTAAGTGCCCAATCACCTTGTTTGAACTCTTTTCCTCTGATGAAACTATCATGCCATTTTGATATTTTTTGGTGCGCTATGCTAGTTCTTTGAATAAGATCATGTGAGATTTCATCTAGCTCATTCAATTGTGCTAGCTTTTTATTTTGAGCTTTTGACAAGTGAAGGCTCAATTTAGCAGTTGTTTTGTAGGTCTCCAATTGGAACTCAATTGGAAACAAAACTTGCTTCCCATAAACAAGGTCATAAGGAGTATTCCCAGTTGTGTTTCTCCATGTGGTTCGATATGCCCACAGTGCTTTTGGAAGTTTTTCTTCCCAATCCTTTCTATGCAAATGTACAATTTTGGTAAGAATTGCTTTAAGAACTTTGTTAGTAGATTCCACCTACCTACTGGCATGTGGATGATATGGAGTAGACTTTATATGCTTTATTTTATACTGCTCCATAATCTTCTGTACCAACTTGGATGTAAATTGGGTACCTTGATTTGTTACAATTTCTCTTGGAACACCAAAATGAGTGAGAATATCCTAGAAAAGAATTGAACTACCAATTTTTCAGTTTCAAATAAAAGAGGCATAGCTTCTACCCATTTTGTGACATAATTTGTGCAAACAATTATGCACCATTTCTATTTGGATGGAGGATTTATATGTGCAACAAAATATAGAGACCATTTTTCAAAAGGATCTACAGGTACCTGAGGTTATAGATGCATTTAATTTGAAGGTATTGGCTTTCCCATTCTCTAAAAACTATCCCATCTTTTGACATATTCTTTGGAATATTTGAAAATATATGGCCAATAATATCTAAAAATAATGAATTTGTATGCAGTACTTCTACTAGAAAAATTCCCTCCACATGGTTCATCATGACAAGATTTTAAAATTTATAGTACTTCATCTTCTCGGACACATCTTTTAATAATCAAATATGGTCTAGTTTTTTATAATTCTCCATCTATCCATGAATATGATGCACTGGTTTTGATAACTTTTTTTTTTTCTCTTGCTCACAATTGTGGTGGAAGTTTTCCCGCAACTAAATAATTGGGAATATCTGCAAACCAAGGCAATTTAGTAGACACTGTAAAAATATTTCATCAGGAAAATTGTCTTTTACAGGAACATCAACATTATCATTTTTCATTCTAGAAAGGAAATCAACAACTGGGTTTTCTATTCCAGGTCTATCTAGAATAGTAATAATGAATTCTTGTAATAATAGCAACCATATTGTAATTATTCCATTAGTAATTGGTTTATTCATTCAGTATCTAATGACAAAATTATATATATGAATAAAATTTTCATAACAAGTAATATAATGACAAAAAAATTTAAAGGCATGCACACCAACTAAAATATCCTTTCATTTACACTATAATTTAATTCTATTGGAGTCAAATTTTGCCTTATGTAATAAATAGCATGAGTTAAATCCTTCTGTCCCAATACAACTCCTAAAGTTGTGTCTAAAGCATTAGTTGATATGTGAAAAGAGAGAGACCAATTTGGTCCTCTTAAAATTGGTGTGAGTCAGTGATTCTTTGTTTCAATGTTTGAAATGTTTTAGTACAATCAAAGTTCCATGCAAATTCACAATATTTTGTGATAAGTTTAAAAATTAGAGAGGTTATTTTTGTGAATTTCTCTATGAACCTTCTATATTATCCAGCGAATCCAAGAAAACTTGTAACATCTCTTTGATAAGAAGGAATTGAAATTTTAGAAATAAATTCTACCTTAGATGTGTCTACCTTAATTCCATCTCCTGAAATATGGTGAACTAAAACAATACCTTTATTAAACATCAATTTTTTTTTTCATGGCTTAATGAAAGATTTGTTTCTTTACATCTAATAAGAACTTTTTCTAAATTTGCCATAGCTTCCTCGAAAGAATCTCCATAGACAGTAAAATCACCCATGTATACTTCCACACAATCATGAATTAGATTAGAAACAATACCTAAGAATACTCTTTGAAATGTGGCAGGTTCATTACATAATCCAAAAAGGAGTACCCTATAGGAATATGTTCCCCAGGGAGATGTAAAAGTAGTTTTATCTTTATCTTTTGGTGCTAGTTGGATTTGATTGTATCTACTAAAACCATCTAAGAATGAAAAATACGTCTTTCTTGCCAAGGTATATAATATTTGATCTATAAAGGGTAGTGGAAAATGATCTTCCAAAGTGACTTTATTTAATTCTCTGTAATCAATACATACTCTCCATTTTCCATTCTTCTTTGGAGCAATCACTAGAGGGGATACCCATTGACTATATGATATAGGATAAATGAAATTCACATTCAATAGTTTTTGTAACTCCTCTTTAAAAATTTCCGTTAGATTTGGATTCATTCTCCTTTGGGGTTGTCTAACTCTTTTGGAATTTTCATGAATATAAATGTGATGCATACAAGTTTTAGGATCAATTCCTTTCATATCAATATATTCCCATGCATAAGAAGAATAATTTTTTTGTAATATCATTATTAATCTTCTCTTTTGAAGTTCTTACAGATTACTGTTAATGTTTAATGTTTTACCTAGAAATACTTCTACTTGAGAATTTCAAAATTGATCCATAGAATGTAAAGAAAATTGATGTGATGATAAATTTTCAATGTTACATTATTCTTGAAAGATTTCATTTTGTTCACAATAAGAAGAACAATCATTATTATTCATCAAATTGATTAATTTATTTTCTTCATCTAACTGTGAAAAAGTATAAACTAATTGCATGTTATCAAAGTCTTCATCATCATCTATCCATATTTCACTTTATATTTCAGTTGTAGTTTTTTCAGGAGGATACAATGTGAATTTCTTAATGGAATTTCCATCAGATATATACATATCTCCTGATCTACATATTATGAATGCATCTGATGTAGCTAACCAAGGTCTACCTAAGATCAATGGATGGCCTCCTAAATTATTCTTGGGAGTTAAAATCATGAATTCTATATGATATTCCCAAGAATATAGAGAAACATACACATATTCTAATACTCCATCTTGTTTAATATCATGTCTATCTTCTAATTAAAATAATGTTGGACTATATTGAAGATTTGAAAGTTTGAGTTGTACATGGTCTGTTTACTCATGATATTAATGGTTTCTCCTAGATCAATTACATTATTTGGGATATCAATACCATTGATATGGATTTTTACAATGGGGCTTCCTAGATCTAATTATTTTTTAATAGTGGTTTTCCCCATCATAATATCAACAATATTCCCTACCAATTGGATCTTTGTAATGTTTCTTCTTTTTCTTCCTGCTTTTCTAATACATAAATCCTTAATGGTTATTGAAAATATTGGTATTTCCTTTATTGCTTGTAGTAAAGGAATTTTGATGCAAACATTCTTGAGTTCATCTAACATGTCATAGTCTAGTAGAATAATTTTCGTATCTATTCCTTTATAAATTTTAAGTATTTCAGGAAAAGGTGGTCCTTATAAAGGAATAGAAGTTTGTTTTGCTAGAGGAAATATAGGATATTATTTTATTTGATCATCCTTTGATTGTATAGGGATATATTCCCTTAGAGAAGTACTTTATTGATCAATAATTTCATATTTTTCATGAATCTCATCCTCTTTAGATTCCTGAATGATAATTGTTGGTGACTTGTTTTTTAAAACTCTACTAGATTTATGTTTAACATTATTTATACCTAGTGGTGTTATCATAAAAGCTTGAAAATTGTGTCGTTCAACATTATAAATAACTTGTTGATTTTTATTATTTGGGTTAGGAAGTGGTTGGGTAGGAAGTTGATTTGGTTTTTGAGGAAATGGTAATGAAAATAGTTTGTTTGGATTTTTAAATTGAGATAGCTGAGTGGGATAAGGAAAATATGGTGGTGGAAAATAAGATTAAGGTTGTTGGAATTGAGGATATTGAGGATATTTACCATAAAAATTTTGCCAACCTTGTGCCCAAGATGGATTTTGATATTGTGGGGGCCAAGGTTTCTAAGGCATAGGTGTAGTCCAATTATTCTGTGGTTGTGCATATTATTGGGTATTAATGCCTTAATTCATATTTGGCTGTGGATTTTTCCTGTGGATTTTACCATGGTATTTTAGCAACAAAACATAGATATTCAACTTGGCTTGTCCCAAATTCATCTTGAAAGACATCTTTAAGACCAGGTATCGGAGGACACTCCTTAGTATTATGATTCTCAATGCATATGACACAAATTTCTTCACTATCAAGAGGACATTCTCTCAAGTAATGTTCCTTTCTATGTCCTGGACAAAATATAGATAATGCATCATTTTGAACTTTTTTCTTGTTTTGTATTTTAAGGGTATCTAGTTGTTCACTAAGACTCCCTAAAATATTTGTTTTAAATTTGTCAATCAAATTACCTATTTCGGCTCTACTTACTATCCCAGTTGGAAATTTATTAATTCTGCTCATGATAGGGTCTCTTGAATTTTTCTCGGTTCTAGCCTCACCTCTTGAGATATGTCTACAAATTTCACTGATATCTCTAAATGAAAGTTGAGAAATATCTCCTTTTCCCATTAAATTGAGGAGATCAATCCACTCATATCTAATAGATTTAAGAAAAATATCTTTCAAAGTTTCATCATCTAGATTATGTATCTTATCCCTTTTAACATTATAGGAAAATATTTAAACTAAATATTCAATATTTTCATCCTATTTTTCTATCATCTTAAAGGCATTATATTTAAGGTTATGGGGTAAAAAATAATTGCTATATTCGTCTAAGAAAACATTTTTTAGTTCTTCCCATATTCTGATAGTTTGTGTTCCTAATCACATAAACCATGAAAGTTCTCCATCTTTAAGAGTGGATGAAAACAATTTTAATTTTTGAGAATCAAGTAAGTAATCATAAGATATACAAAATATTTCAAACCCAAAAAGAAAGGTTTCAGGATCCTCATGTCTTAGTTCATGGAAATTAGGAAGGATAAAGGGTGAGACATTCTTCATTGTGGTTGTGGTATCATAATCAAAGTTGGGAAATCCAAATGGTTTTGGATGTCCTCTACAACCTTTTCCTCCACATCCTCCTCTATTTCCTCCTCTGCCTCTTCCACCTCCAACCCTAAGTTCACCATTCACATTATGTACTTCTCCTTCTCCTTCTCCTTCCATTGTAGATCCTTGAAATCTAATAAAGGGTTCTATGATTGGATTGTATAGCTCTTCTTCTAGTTATTCTACTAATGGAATATTAAAATAAGTTTCTTCTTCTTCTTCACTAGTTACTTCTAGTTTTTGTCCTAGAATTTGTTCTCCAGTTGAAGAAAGAAATATTAATTATGTTGGGGATGTAGGTTCTTCAAATACAACATCAATAGAAGAGGTTGGTGAGTATCTAGGTTGGATTTCGGATCTAAGCACCCCAGTAAGCCTATGTCTGCCTTCCAATGATGGAATGTGAGTATCAATGGATGGTGTAGCACTATGAGGTCTATGTGGAGTGAGTGGTAATGTTGGAATCGAACTTCTACCTCTACTTACAAATCTACCCTTAGAATATCTTTCTCTATCCATAAATAATTTTTTTATCAGTTTTCTATTTTATTGAAATTAAAAGGCTCCTAAGAATAAATCCTACATACACTTCCCTGACAAAAACACCAAAATGTTTGGTAAATAAATTTTCCTTAATTTACTTCATTAAATGTCAACCAAGATTTGTGTACTTGTGAAATGTATGTGCACTATATATGCTAGGATTTATTCTATAAATTAAGGAAATTCTAAGGATAAGACTAATTGAAAAAATGAACAAAACTAACTACAAAACGAAATACAAATTAGAAACTAATGTCACATGTTCTTTCAATCCAGAGTCCTAACTCACTAAATTGAGCTTTTGAAGTAAATATATATCTAATCTTGCAAGAATCCATACTTAAAATACCAAAAGGAAATGTTTGAAAATCAAAACATGGAAGGAAAATAACTTAGTTCTACCACTACATAATTGAAATTATTCTTGCACTAATTACTGAAAATAAATCTTCAAACTAAATTGCAGTTGGAACACAATTAGTTTAAATGCTATGAGAAAACTGATGATAAAATATAATCTATGAAAGGCAAATTTATTTGAAAAGAAATGATAATGGAATATAATAAAAGAAATGAAAATCTAACTCAAGAGAGATTACTAGTGTGTGAAATTAACTTCTAAATTGTATTCCAAGTCTAACATATCATAACTTAAAAATAACTAACAAATATGGAATTTAAAGGATAAAATAACTAACTAAGACTAACATGAAATGATAAAACATTAAGTACAAATAATAAAAGATGCATTGAATCATTAACTCTTTTTGATGTTTTCCCTTTTATAAGTACTTTGTGACAAGAATAAAATAACCATAAATGAAATCTATAACGAAAATGAACTTCTAAGAAACATAAACTAAACTAATTCAAAACATAAAATGAAAACCTCACAATTTGCAAGGGGGCCTTCTGGAGTGCAATATTGACTGTTAATCAAGGCTTCACATACACATTGAAAAGGTAAGATGAACTTATATTAAAAGAAAAAAGTATAAATATTTCGTCAAAAGTATTATAAACTTAATAACAATAATCACCACCACTTCATAAATGTATTATTTGTCTCGGTCAGTGTTATTTATACAAATAATAAAAACAACTTCAAAAGAGCTTTAAGTTGATAAATCATAAACAAACTTGACACCTATGAGATTGATATCTAAGTATTCGAATCTCTTTATGACTTGATATTGGAAAAACAAGTCAAAGGAGATGTCATGTTTTAAGAACTAAGTGCCTCGCTCGCTTGATTCTCCACTTCTTGTGGTCAACTGCAACACACAATTTACATGTTTTACCCAACCTTTGACTTCAAGATATCTTATTTCTCTTAGCTTTCCAAGCAATTCCAGTAGGTGCTTGTCCATATAGAGGCCAAATTTCATATTTTGGTAGTCTTCTTCCGTCTTATAGAGCGTTGCAACCTATCTAACAATGGATTCTGCTGTAGAAACAAATATCAATTATAAAATGTACACAATTTGGTAATCACAAGATAATTTTGTCATAATTTAATTAAAAATAGAGAATTTAAATATAGATGATTTAATACATTGTAGGATTTGATCTTGACCTTAATACGCTGAGGTTTTCTACAAAAAATTAGCAGAAAGGTGGAATATAATTGAAAAAATGGTGGTAAAAAAGGTACATTATTAAACTTCAATAGGCGCCCAGTTTCCATAAACTTAAGTGATGTAATATATATTAAATTAACTTGTGTTTTATATAAATATTTGAAATAAAACCTGATCAACAAGAAAGAATCACTTATATGGAAGCATTTTCTGGATTTTCAATGCCCTATTATCATTTTTTAGTCACCTATACGGTTAAATGTTCTACGATAGTCTGTTTGTAGGTTGAATCCATTAAATTATAGATTTTACAATGTTGGTAGATTCACTGAGATACCATTGTAGTTATCTCTCCCAACACCTTCATTCAATTTGCATTTCATACTTTGTATTACAACCCTGTCTATTTTATTGTTGTGCTCACTGTATATACTCTCTAATAATTTCTTGCTCCTGCACTTATGCATTCTTATTACACAATGCTATAGCGTTCAAATTAGTTTCCTTCACGTCAAAAACCATTTCATTGTGGTTTTTGAGTTGCACAATTCACTTATAGAAACACAAACCAATGTAACATGGATCACAAACAATATGGTACTAGATAAATTTCCCCTCAAAGGGACTAAAACCACCTCAATTCATCATCCAACAGATGAAACATTTTGTCTTCAAAAAATTAAACACCAAGGATGAAAATTTATACATATGTTGACTTCACCTTCATTAGTAGCTGACTTAAAAAACAAAAACTCGACATATTTAAAATAACCAAAACTCCACGTTGCCTGTATGTTACCATACTAGAATAATCATGTATCCACAAATATGTTGTCATGAAAATACATAGTCTATTCTCATTCCACACACATAACATAAATGCTTCAACATAGGTGCAATGTAAGTCCTCTTTGAGAGTATTCAACATACAATACATTGACATTAAACACACAGAGAATAATCATACACAATCGACTATCACCAACATACATAGTAAGATGTCACCTTCAACGAGAACCATCCATCGCAGATAATACATACACACTGGGAGTTTCAATGCATTTACAGCTTCAACGCACAAAGAATAAAATGTGAAATATCAACCAATGCATATGGAGAGTAACATGAACCAACAAAAACACATTATATACTCTTGTATCAATTGATATCACTCCGACCATGAATGAAGGCACAAAGATGCTTTGTATTCCTTGACCAGTGTGCAATTGATGCATCAGGAAGATCAAACTAGTGTAAAAGGGACAAAGCTGCAAAAATGACATAAAAAATGGGTAGAGGGATAGTATTCAGAGTTGCAAGACTGACATGCACAGAAAGGACACAATCAATGTGTTGCAAAATGTGGAGGATCATTTCTTCTTATAGAATATTCCTAAATGAATATGTGATAGAGAAGAAGGAACAAGGTAGAAAATGGTCGAGAGTAGGGTTGTGGAAATTCCAAGTCTATGTAGGAAAGGTTAGTTGTATTGAAATCCAATGAATGACCACATAAAATAATAGCTCAAACTGGAGAAGGGAAAGAAATTTCCCTCTTTGAT